>CAMXCT020002261.1:0-97500 GCA_947184155.2 Cladocopium goreaui | reverse complement strand
GTTGCATTGCCTATTGAAGACCTCAATGGTTTTGCAAGATTGGTTGGAATTTGGCTAATATCACGGCACAATGTATGTGTCTTCAATGTTGGAGATTGATCGCCCCAATCGACATGGAATCGTAACCTGTCAATGACCATAGAAGGCCGCTCAGAAAGTGGGTTGAAATGCAGTTTGGGGACTTATCAACAAGGTGACCAGCGCTGTCAACTGTATCTATCTCTCTCTCTCTATATATATATATATAAGTATAAAAGTCGTAATATGCGTTCTGGGATGCACATTTAGCCGCAGGTGGCGGTGACGCATTTGCTCCCATCGTGCCAGTCTTGCGCTCCTCGGATCTAAGCCGTGCCCCACGGGGATCGCTAGGCCCGGTAGGCCAGTGGGAGGCCAGCTGGTTGATGAACGGCATTTGTAACTGACTGCTGGTACCTGCTTGCATACCACAGATCTGAGGAACATTGATGGATCTTTTGACGATTTTTGAAGAAACACAAAGGGCTGAGTTGACAGCAGCATTCAGCCTTTCGTTTGGGGTGAATGCTTCAAACTTGTTTCAGCGCGCAACCTGTTGCAACAAGTGTCAAACCTGTGGGGGTCCTAAATGTTGGCTTGTATTATGGCTTGCCCAAAAAACATATTTCCCTGCTTCTGTTTCTTGCTCCACTTATGACAAACTATTCTGTTTGGCGGGTCAAACCAGCCATTCCTAGATTTGGATGATGGGAGAATTTACAGGAGCACAAAGTTGGAAACACTTCCAGTGAAGCTTTTCCCTAACAAACAGATCCAAGGATATGTGGACTCGGCCTTTGTGATCATGTTTACCTTGGAGCTCTTAATCCGTGTCACGCTGGAGAAGCTGTATTTCTTCAGGGACTACGCCAACTGGTTCGATGCTTGTTTTGCACTTTTCGGGCCCTGCCCCACTATGATTGGTGGCTTGGGACACGTGCAATAACTATCCCATATGTGATCGTATGTGTACACTATGTGGGTGTACAATATGTTTATATATATATATATATACCATGTACATACATGTTTGTATGTAAGATAGTTGATAGTTTCTCCTCCACTCTTCTTGCTGATTTCATGGATGAAGTCTCTTGTCAAAAATTATGCAAATTTCTGCTGCGTTTCATCAGTGGAGGATTAGGATTAGTAATCGCTCTGTTATCAATGTGGGCATGGGTTCATCAGCAGGATGTAGGACGGGTACCTTGGCGTGATCTGCAAGAAACATAGTCATTCACCAATGGCCATGGCTCTATCTGACTGATGACCACCAGACCAAAGGAATTAAGCTCGACCCTCAAATGGTTACATGATAAATGAAATTGGGATACAACCATTGCAAGGTTCAAGCGCCAAAACTGGTAGATTCAGATTTTATATCGCCAAAGATGGCCGTAGCAATTAGTATTCCCATGGTGCCCATCTTGTTCCCATAGCCACCTTGGTCATTGCCACATATCGCAAGCCATGCTACAGGACATGTTTCTAGTCCTGGTGGGCTTAGTGGATATGGCCACCAGCACCCTCATGGAACAGGGTGAGAGCGTTCTGCAACGTCTCATCCGGGCTTTGAAGGCCTTCCGCTCCTTCCGCATGATCCGAGTCCCGGCCTGGTGGCATTTTACCAATTCCGTCCCCAATCACCCCCGGGATTATGTTTGTGCATGGCCAGCCTGGAGTAGATAACATAGAGAACATGTTAATATCATCAAAACGGCACTGCTTTGGAAGAAATCCACGATCATTCTTTAATTCTTGTTGCACTTGACATTGATATCGAAGCAGGACAGCCATGCCGTCCCTTCTTGCAAACCAAGGAAGTTTTCGACTTTTCAAGGGCCTGCGCATTCTTGCAAGAGCTTGTCACTTTAATTTGGCGCAAGTAGGGTGAGACTTTTTGTTGCAGTGTTGATGTTTTGGTTGCCCTTCCCAGCGATTAATTATATACATCTTGAATGTACCTTCTGTAATTACCGTGCCTTGACTGCTTGGCTGCTGGAATTCAAGTTGTGATGATATGCGATCGATGACGGATAGTTTTAGCCAATGGACTCCCAAGCAGGTGGGCATAATCGACAATTGTCATCCATTGTTACGAGGGTAGGAGCTACCCGTGGTTTGGAGCTGGTTGGTATGTCGAATGCGGCACATTCATTGGTTTGGATTAAGGGAAAATCTACAGGAAACTGTAGATCTTCCCTTCAACCAATCCATTGACACATGATTGCCGTCATTGTTTGCTACTGGATTGCGAGTTGCAACCCCCCTAGCTTCCTGCAGTGTGTTGCACCCATAACCGTGGCCTTTTGCTCGCCAGAAACATCAAAATTGTGTTCCAGGCTTTCCAGGAAATACCCTAGGGCCTAGGGTAACCTGACATAGATGTGGAAAATCAGTTGTTCTCCTAGACAATGATCTACGAACGGTGGGTTCTCCAGATCTACGTTTGTTTACCAGAGGGTATGCACTTAAATCACTTGAGATACTTGAGACATCGGAATGCAACTCATCCCCAATCCCCAACCAACTTCCGTGCCCGTAGTCAATCAATAGTTGCGCTGGTGTATTCTCGCAAGGAAAGTAAAATGGCGTCGCGAAAGGTCGCGAAAGCTCATGTTATGTTGTCTTTTTTTCTTCATGACATGTGTGAGCCTTTGTTCGTGAATCTTTGGACTAACAGGAAGTTATATATGTCATATTTGAAATTGGCAGGGGGACCCGAATTTCCCGAAAGATCCGTCAAAGATCCGCGAAAGATGCAATGGGCCAAGGTCCACCAGACCTGCAAAGTCTGCATAATTATGTCACACTCTTATGGTGAAAATCCTTCACTATCCCTCTTCTGTTCCTCTACTGTATTCATGTCGTTCTTCCTTTCCTTGTCCTTTCTTCTTCCTTTCTTCTTCCTTTCTTCTTCCTTTCTTCTTCCTTATCTTTCCTCTCTTGTGTCCTTCATTTTCCATCATTTTCCTTTCTTCTTCCTTTATTCTTCCTTTATTTTTCCTTTTTTCTTCCTTTCTTCTTCCTTTCCTCTTCCTTTCTTCTTCCTTTCTTCTTCCTTTCTTCTTCCATTTCTCTTCCTTTCTTCTTCCTTTTTTCTTCCTTTCCTCTTCCTTTATTCTTCATTTTCTTTCCTCTCTCAAGTCCTTCATTTTTCTTTTTTTCCCTTTCCTCTTCCTTTCTTCTTCCTTTCCTCTTCCTTTCTTCTTCCTCTCTTCTTCCTTTTCTCTTCCTTTCTTCTTCCTTTCCTCTTCCTTTCTTCCTTTCCCTTTCCTTTCTTCCTTTCCTCTTCCTTTATTCTTCCTTTCCTTTCCTCTTCCTTTCTTCTTCATTTCTTCTTCCTTTCTTCCTCTCGTCTTCCTTTTATCTTCCTTTCTTCTTCCTTTCCTCTTCCTTTCTTCCTTTCCTTTTCCTTTCTCCCTTTCCTCTGCCTTTATTCTTCCTTTCTTCTTCCTTTTCTTTCCTCTCTTATGTCCTTCATTTTCCTTTCTTCTTAGTCTTCCTTTCCTCTTCCTTTCCTCTTCCTTTATTCCTTTCTTCTTCCTTGCTTCTTCCTTTCTTCTTCCTTTCTTCTTCCCTTCTTCTCCCTTTCTTCTTCCGTTTTTCTTCCTTTCTTTTGTCCCTTCTTTCCTCTCTTATGTCCTTCATGTTCCTTTCCTTTCCGTGTTTTTCCTCCTGTTCTTTTCCTTTCTTCTTTCCACCTCCTTTCCTCTTCCTCTCCTTCTCCTCTCTTGTTTCCATTTCCTCTCTTCTTTCCCCCCGAATGAGGTGTGTGCAGAGACGGTGGGCAAAGACATTACCAATGCCAGACATAATCCTTCTTATGTGGCTGCAGGTTTTTGCCTTTCACCGCGAAAGGTCCGCGAAAGAGGTTGTCTTAACATGTGATCCGGGAAAGCCACCGTCGTGGATGCGAAGGACAGGTGTATTCTTAACAGATCTTTTATAGCCACAAGTCGGTAAAATTGGCTATTCCACTTCTTTACCTAGCGTGTTTAAACCCCCTTGAACCACCCTGGTATCTGGGGTGTTGGGAGCAACCCTGAATGATATGGAGAAAGTCTTGAAAAACTGGAGGTCAATGTTTCCTGTCCTCTTTATTCTGGTCGATGGTGATGCTCGTGATCTTCATGATGATGGGCGCGTTGCTGATGGGCAACCTGGTACAAGGATATTTGGAGGAGCGGACAGGGCACTGGGAGAGGGGCTGGAAACCCGCTTTCAATCCATGATGACTTTCATTTCCATGCGGAGCTATGGCTCTTTCGTTTGAAAATTGAATACTGGATTTTGACCACTTCCCCCCGTTCAATTTACAATGGGGTACTGGGCATGCCCATGTCTGGATTACAAACCTGTATTTACAGTTTTTCGATTTTTGATCCCGACTAGCCTTCACGACTCTTCCATACCCTTCCGCGGTGCAGGACTCAGATGTGGATTCGGTGGACAAAGAGTGGGTGTGGATGCACTACGGCACTGCAACTTCGACTGGTAAAACGCCTTTGAGTCAGGACACGTGATGGTCACAGGATATCGTAGGTCCGTAGGTAAAGCACGTGTCATCGTATCGTATTCCATGTGCATGTGTTAACGGAGACGCGTCTGGATTTGCAAATGATATTCACTCATTGATTTCAGACTGGATGATCATATGTGAGGGTGAAGTTAAATGAAGTAAATGCGTATCCCCCACTATTTTCTTTATACGTGATATTCCTCCTATGGTTCCAGGACTATTCTACCCCCTTCTCCCCACATGTTTTTTAGACTTGATTTTTTTCTTGACGGTTGGCCTGGTCCCATCCCCCCACAATCTTCTTTTCAAATTATAAGGGATATTCTTCTAACATGGTTGTGTCTGATGGGGCCGGATAGGGCCGTATCCCCGCACAATCTTCTTTATCCATGATATTTTTCCCGTGGTTCCATGGCTGTTCCCTCCCAAAACCTAGAAAATTGAACTGGTAGCGTCTGCTTCAGGGGCGTAGGTGATGTGTCTTTGGGGGGTGCATATCGTTGGAGCAAAGACTTAAAAGGTTCATGCAGAAACCTCTGCATGAGAGGTCCTATAGTTGAAAATGTCTTGCAAACCATGGAAAGCAATATTGTGAACTACTTTAAAGCCATAAGCTGATTTGATGGTGAAGCTGAAAGGTGCTGTTGTTTTTCGCAGCTATTTGGGATTGTACAGCAACCTCGCATGCATTGTTTTGTTTTAGTATTCGTCGGATGTGAATCCAGGGGCTTTCAAAAGGGCTAGAGATGCTCCCAAAAGGCCTAGAGTACGCACTTCTGACCACAGAACTTGCTGCCAAAACCTGTCATGACACAGGCTCTGGAAACCAGAGACTGCGCTTGAGAAGGAATCTTTCACATGTGTCCTGATTTTACCAGATGAAATGATCGATAGCCAAGTCAATAACGTAGCGATAACCCAAACTTGCTCAAAGGGCCCCGGGGCAACCAGAGACCCGGACCCAATCCATCCCTGGAGTGGCGCATTTCAATTTTGCGTCAACCCAGCCTGGCCTTGAAACCTACCGTTGAGAGATGATCAAATTTGCAGATGCAGAAGGCGCAGCAGTGCAAAAATCAAGCTTTTCTGAGGGAATTCCCTCCGCACATTGAAGACAAACAGTGGACAGCAGACTGCTGACCATGAAGTGCCTCTTTTGTCGATATGGAGATGAGTGGAAATGGATCTCCAAATCAATAGCCGTTGTTTGACATGCTACAAAACATTGCAAAGCCATGTAAAGCGATATAGCGAACAGTAGCGAACTATATACCTAAAACGGTAACTTTTCCTCATGGCCGTCTTTGTGGCCCTTAGTTTTGGTCCCTGCTCATTTGAAGGCAGCTTAATGTGTTGGGGCGGAGATGATGTGTTTTTAGGGGCACAGGTGACGGGTGAATGCTCATGTCTGATGCTGAAAAACGCGCCAAGCAAGGCATACAATGCTTTCTACACCTTCTTCGAGATAACTTTGTCAGGTGCCGTTTTGGGGTTTAGGGTTTATGGGTGCCGTCTCGACTTTGCATGCTTCTTCGAGAGAACTTTGTCAGGCAGTTGGCCTGCAAAAGTGCGGCCATTGCTATTGAAAGTGAGCCAGGGCTTGTTTGTATTCTTCGCTTTGCATCTTGGCGATGTAAGCGGCAGATTCCTGCATCAGAAGACTGAGATACCGCATCCCCAAGCATAAAGGGAATGCTAACATAACACAACACCCCTCTGAAAAATCAGGGCTGGATATGGTTAGACCACCTTGATCTCCATCCTCGACCATGGCTGTGCGCAGCCACAAGCTGCATATCCTGCCTGAAGAAATCATGATCATTGGGGGTGATAAATCATGATGGATCCAACTTGTGTTTTGTCACGTTGTGGTCATATATTGGTATTGCAGTTGTGCAAACTGCATTTCCTTCGGTTCGTGCACCTAAGCATTGGCCGGAGGTATATCACAATCATCGTTTTTGCGGTGATTCGTGTCATCGGCGCCATTTTTCTCCGCGACACGCTCGATGCGGCACAGAACGATGCCGAGCACTTGGTTGCTGAAAGATGCTTGGCTGTATTCATGTCGTCGCTAGAATGTAGCATATATACGTATTTACATAAGAAATGCACAATCATGTTTATGTATGATTTATAAGTACTGAATAGCTAGTTCTCAATCTCTCTTTTCATAACAGGTAGGTTCAATCCTTTCATCACCATTACAGATGCAATTACTTGTGGTCTGGCAAGTATGTTGACTTAGTTACATATTTTGACATTTTTGTGTTTGTCATATATTCTAACATCTTTTTCGCCATGTATTTGGCATTTTACTTGACATCTTAGCAACCTGACACGTGATCTGGCATCTTTTCTGGCATTTTTTTGGACATTCTATCCGTCATTCTATCTGACATATTGTACATTCGGGCTTTTACCTGGCATTTTTTATCTGACATATATTCTGAAATTCTATGTGCCATTTTATCGTGTATTTTTTCTGACTTTTCGCCTGACATAATTCTGACATTTTGTTTGGCATGTTATGTGGCATATTTTGGCATACATTCTGACAATTCCTGACATATTCTGAATAAACTGTATATAGAGAATCCTAAGCTGTACTTGATCGCCCCCCAAAAAAAAACATCACATTTTTTAAAAATCTTATCCACCAAATAGCAGCTGCCACCCATATAGTTTGGAGCCCCAACATGATCATATCAACCGCAAAACCGGGGGTCCTTGCGCATTGTTTTGATGGAAAGGATTGTGCTAGTAGAGTTCGTATGGAACAAGTGTGCTCAATATTCCCGAGACATCCCAAAGCATGTTATCCAACTACCTAGCTGCTTCCATTTGGGACTGTCAAACTAAACTTGTGGGACGCGCTGAAAGGTCCCCCTGTGAAGAGTACGGAATGAGAATGGCCCGGTGGATTGCTCGAAACAACATTTGGTAATCCGATAAAGGAACTGCGAAAGCGACATGATGAACGTTTTAAAAGGGCCTATCAACATCAGACTATGCATAATTATATGCATAGCTAAGTTTAACTAAGTAATATTAAGTAACTATGAGCTCCTCATCTTGAACGCAGGAGGCACTGATTTGCCAACTCTTCAGCCTGAGTGAATGTTGCCAAGAGATTTGAGGACCCCAAGCCCCCCTGCAGTCATCCAAGCAAGTTGCTGGCCCCAGGATTGAAAAAGAAGGCACAAGATGTCGCCAAACTGGAACAAGTCTTCAGAGACATTGATGTGGCCGTGGATGTGCTTAGTACGCACGTTTTGTTGATGCTGTTGAATCTGTTTTCTTCCACCCCGAAATTCTCACACAGATTAAAGTTGAGTGGCTTCAGGGTTTTGAGGCTTAGTCAATTTCTTTTGGGGAGTTGACTTGTTCCCGACGGTGTAGCAAGGGTTCCGGTTTCACTCTGGGGGGTTGGGGGTTGAGGGTGTGTTCGCTCGACGTTGCGTTTACGTTTGCAACTGTTCGCAATCGTTCGCAACCGTTCGCAAGTGTCTGTGTCAGGTCCATATGGCCGTGCCTGCGGCGAGTTCTTGGAGCTTTCAAACGTCCCGTAGCTTCGTTTCGCGTGGCAGGTGTGGCACTTTGTGACACTCAGACATGTTTCACAACGATTCACAACGTGTCCAAAATCGTTTTGGTGTGGCAGGCGCAATAAATACTTTTGCGACGTTTTCACACGATGAGTTGCATTTTTCGTGGCAGGCGCAGCACTTTGGAGACCATCATCGTCATTTCGCATGGCAAGTGCAGCACTTCAGACGTGTCTTGTGGCTCGTTTTTTGCGAATCGCATTGTCAGGGCTGCGTCAAGTGGTGAGATGTGCTGAAAATTGACGGAAGCCCTCCACGAAACATTGATTTTGAGGTCGCAAATTCTGAGCCGTGGGAAAACGTCGATTTTGAAGCTACGAAGTGTGAACATTTTATTTTGAGGAAGTCTCGCACGAAATGCTCGCATTGAGCCTCCAACATGTCTCGTCTCGATTCTCTGGTTTTCTTGTGGCCTCGCCGTGTCTATAGGGAAAGCTGCAAAACCATGCAAAACCTTTCCTTTTCGAAGGTGTCAAAGCGGGTTGTAATGTTGTTTTGCGTGGCAGCCGTGGCACTTCGTGATATTCTCGCACGTGTGTAAAAGTGTCGAAAGTCGTTTCGTATGGCAGGAGCGGCGCCGTTGTCAGAAGATGAGTTGCTTTTTTCCGTGGGGAGCGCAGCACTTTGAAGGTGTGCTGCTGCGTGTTTTGTACAAATCGCAATGTCAGAGCTGCGTCAAGTGGTGACAACCTGCAAATCGTGTGGCAGGCGTGGCATGTTGTAATATGCGATGACACTTTATACTTTATACTCCACACTCCACACTCTACACTTCACATTCCACACTTTACACTTTACACTCCAAACTTCACACTCCACACTCTACACTCCACACTTTTCAATCCACACTCTATACTTCACACTTTACACTCTACACTTTGCACTTTATACTCCACACTCCATACGCCAGACTTTACACTTTACACTTACACTCCACACTTTACACTTTATACTCCACACTCCAGACCCGGTCGTTAGAGGGATGGTGGAGGTTGTTGTTAATTTGAGTGGTGGTGTTGTTGTAGGGGGGGTTGTTGTTGATTGGGGGGGTGGGGCTGTTTTTGTTTGGGGGAGGGGTTGTTGTTAATTGGGGGGTTGTTGTTCATTGGGCGAGTTGTTCTGGGGGGTGGCTGTTCTTAAATGTGAAGGGGGGCGCCCCCATTAAACAACAACCCCCTATTGAACAACACCTCCCCCCCAATCGAACAAACCCCCCTTCCAACTTGTTGTTCTTCCGCCCCCGGGGGGGGGTGTGGCCCAGGGCCTTGCAAACAACAACCCCCCACCCCCGCTACTAACAATAACCCCCCACCCCTATTAACAACAACCCCCTCGACCCGCTCTCCTATACACTCCACACTTTCCACTCCACACTCTACACTCCACACTTTACACTTTACACTCTGCTCTCTACACTTTACACTCCACACTGCGCACTTTACGCTTTACAATCCACGCTTTACACTTTTCACTTTAAACTCCACACTCCACGCTTTACACTCCACACTCTACACTCCACACTTTACACTTTACACTCCACACTCTACACTCCACACTTTACACTCCACACTTTACGCTCCACACTCCAGACTCCACACTTTACACTTTACACTCCACACTCTACACTACACACTTTACACTCCATCGTTTGCACTTCACACTCCACACTCTACACTCCACACTTTACACTCCACACTCTACACTCCACGCTTTACACTCCACACTCTACACTCCACACTTTACACTTTACACTCCACACTTTACGCTCCACACTCCACACTCCACACTTTACACTTTACACTCCACACTCTACACTACACACTTTACACTCCACACTCCACACTTTACACTCCAAACTCTACACTCCACACTTCACACTTTACACTCTACACTTTGAACTTTACACTCCACACTCCACACTCCACACTTTATACTCCACACTCAATACTTCACATTTCACACTTTACACTCTACACTTTGCACTCCACACTCTACACTCCACACTTTATACTCCACACTCCACACTTCACACTTTACACTCTACACTGCAAACTTTACACTTTACACTCCACACTCTACACTCCACACTTTATACTCCACACTCCACACTTTACAATCCACGCTTTACACTCCACAGTCTACACTCCACACTTTTCAATCCACACTCAAAACTTCACACTTTACACTCTACACTTTGCACTTTATACTCCACACTCCACACTTTACACTCCACGCTTTACACTCCACACTCTAGACTCCAGACTCCACACTTTACACTCGACACTCTACACTCCCCACTTTACACTCCACACTTTACGCTTTACACTCTGCACTTTACAGGTCACACTCTACACTCCACACTCTGCACTCCACACTTTACACCACACTCTGCACTTTGCACTCCGCACTTTGCACTCCACCCTCTTCCGGATTCCACAGTCTACAGTGCACTGGTACGGTAACAGGGGGAAAAATGCACAAGACTCTTCAAATCACTTGTTGCACAAAAGTGTCTTACGTGACTGCATTTGGGTTCGTGTGCTGCACCTGTTTTTTCAAGCATAGTAGTTTGATGAAGGTTCATATAATATTCCTGGGACAGCCGAAAAGATTCATTCATCCCTTTCTACACTGGAAACTCCCCTGAGATTGGTTGGTGACATGAACAAATCCAACACAAAAACATCACAAAGCAATTCTGCGTTTCCCCGTGTTTCCCATTGCCGGGGCGAGGAGTCAGAGGACGGCATCATCACCGAAAAGGTCCTGAGCCGTGTGTTGTCAAATCCCAAGTGCCAAGCCTATTTTCAAACCCTCGACTTGGACGTGAATGAAGGCGCGCCGAACAAAAAATGGGGGCAAGTGATGGAAAGTGACATGATGAAGGCCTTAGAAGAATCGTCCAAAAAACCGTAACTGGTCACGAGTCCTGATCAATATATACGTCCCCTAAGTGGGTGATCCCACATATCAAAGGATCAAGATTTAGAACTATGGGGGTACTGGTCGGTTTCTAAGTTTGATGATCCTCCAAGTCTGGTATCCTATATCAAGGTCCATGTTTGTTTGATTTGATTTTTCGGGCAGAAGGTCTTTGCGGCACTTGTGGTTTTCGCAGATTCCCCCTGCAGATGCTTTACCCACAGTACATACAGATAAGTGGTGAACATGTATTGGATGTTGGATTGATTCCATCATCCACCGGCAAGATTGGCGTGAATTTGGAAAAAGCATGACGAAGCCATATATATATACTGTGTTGCTATTTTGGGAGATTGCCAAGGTTATTCCGCCCTTTTCGACTTTCCAGCCTCAGAAAAAGCGATGCTTTCATTGTCGGTTTCTGATTTGGGTTTCTTGGAAATACTTTCCCCCCGAAACCCCGTCACTGATGAGATGACTCTTTGATGACTTTCCTATCAAAAGGTCCCAAGTACTGAATATACTTGGACAAGATAGCAAATAGCATCATATGTTTTTTTGGAAAAAACACCCACGCGCAAATTGGTATCCCAGTCACCTTCGGATGAAGGATCAGGGTCGCAAATTGAGCTGTGAAAATGACAAGCTTCAGCGGTTCCTTTGTTTGCTTGTTCTTCTGCTTGATACCTACTTCCTTGAAAAACCGTTTCTACATGTCATCAAAAAGATTGCGGTGAGACCAAGTAAGGTACAACAACCACGGAAGTACACACTGCATGTTCTGACCTCTATTCCTGAGTCGCCTTCGATGTCAGGGACACGAACAAGTGCCACTGACCTGATTTACCTAAACAGCCTGACTGCAACAGCTTGATTAACAGTTTCAAGAGCAGGTACGTCAGAAAGGCATCCCTTTCCAATATCACAGATCAAGGCAAGCGTCTTTGTTAGTGCCAGACTTGCAATGATCCCTGGCACCCCCTGCATGCTCGAAAACTGAAAGCATCCCAACTGCATGGGAACACCGGAAGTATCTCTGAAGTCGTTATCTTTCGGACTTCTCCACGAGAACCACAATGCACAATATCTTACGCTTTTGCGCGCTCATCATCTTCTTGACTTCACCACCTCATGATCTACATTATTTATATATATATATATATATATTGTATACATGTTGAATGCGCAGATATTCTTGAAAACTGATCAAATTTCTTGGAAATGCGCGACGCTGGAATGCAAACCTCCACTGGCAAAACATGCTTCTCTGAAAACATCGTTCTCTTTGATACCTTCGCCATCTTCTTTGTTCATTGCCGTCGTCAAACTCTATTGTCTGATTCTAGCATGCTGGATGGTTGTTAGAAAACACACAAACACACAGACAGACAGACACACAGACACAGACTCAGACACAGACACACACACACACATTCCATCTTGTTTGTTATATTCCGACCCATTTTATTTCCGACATTTTGCTGCCTTCAACCCGCCTTTTTTCTGGGCTCCAGCTGAGGCAGCGCCTTGTTCCGTCTGTTAGATCAAGGAGATGGGGAAGTGACTTTAGATGAGCGCTTCGGTTGACCCCCTCAGCCTGGTCGCTTGGGTATTTTTGTGCGGGGAAGACCGTCCGGCAATCAGTAGAAACATGGTGGAATCATGGCTAATAACATGATCTGGGGATCGATTGGGGATAAGAGATGGATAGATATGATCTGTATACAGATATATATATATATATATACATACGCGACTTACCAAGCATCTTGATTGTAATGACTATACATGTTTTTGGTGCCGGGCATCTGAGCCGGCCCCCGCTGTTGTTACTTTTGACATTACACTAAAAACAACATCATAGACGAGGGGGGTGGGGGGGGGGGGGGGGTGGGGTGGGGTGGGATAATAGCGTCATTTGCTGTACGTTATACGTCATGCTACGCAGCTGTACGTTCTCATGCACTTGCACACATACGTCATGCTACGCTGCTGTACGTTCTCATGCACTTGCACACATACGTCATGCTACGCTGCTGTACGTTTTCATGCACTTGCACACATACGTCATGCTACGCTGCTGTACGTTCTCATGCACTTGCACACATACGTCATGCTACGCTGCTGTACGTTCTCATGCACTTGCACACATACGTCATGCTACGCTGCTGTACGTTCTCATGCACTTGCGCACATACGTCATGCTACGCTGCTGTACGTTCTCATGCACTTGCACACATACGTCATGGTACGCTGCTGTACGTTCTCATGCACTTGCACACATACGTCATGCTATGCTGCTGCACGTTCTCATGCACTTGCAGATCGTAGGGCGGGTGTTAGGTGGATGGTTATGGATATGTAAATGATGATGACGATGGTGATGATGATGATGATGATGGTGATGAAATTGCTCCTGATGCTAAGGTTTCGTTTTTCAGCGTTTTGCTGTCCCCCCTGTAAAATGTTTGAAAAGTGACAACAGCAGGGGCCGGCTCTGATGCCCGGCACCATGTTTTTGCCTCATATGTATTATTTGCCCTTCGGTGATCAAATGGGGCTGGCTGGAAATTCCCCAACTGAATGGAGGTTTCATCACTTGTCAATGGTAAAAACATCGAACTAAATGGTGTATTTTCCATTGTTATGTTTCATTGCCGAATTGTAATTATGATAATGATCGAATGGCAGCACGGCAGTTTCTTTCTGATGATACAAGAGTAATAGTATGGGCAGACACCGGCGTTTGCCCATATAGACAATGTGGTGTTTGCGTGCATGTGTAAACATGTGTATATATATAGGTATGTTATTATGGTATGTTCTCCTATATCCACATGTGATGTGGTAGGATGCGCAGCTGTCGAGACACTGAAGGGGTTCTGCACACGGGCACCATGACACTTGTTACTTGTTACGATGATAGACGCTTGCAATCCTAGAACATATATGTCTACTTCTCACCATTTAGGGTGGGGGGGAGTTCGGGGGAACACCATGACATCTCTATCAAGCACGTCATGTTACGCTACGGATGTGAGTCTTAGACCAATGATCATTGCTGCAGGTCCTCAGCGATTACAATGATAGACTTCCTACAATCCTTGAACATATATCTACTTCTCACCATTTAGGGTGGGGGTTCGGGGGATGATGATGATGATGAGGATGAGGATGAGGATGAGGATGAGGAGAGGGAAGCCGGTTCGGGACACAGGCAAACGATGGCGTTTGGCTGCAATAATAGTAGTTATGATTTGCCCAGATGGAATGGAATAAATTGAAAGCTATTGGGCGTGAATGCTACATTTGAAACAAGATCAGACCAGATAGGTGACAAGACAAGAACAGATAGATATGATGGATCCCACGCCAGTGGAAGCTCGTTGCCAATTTGCTGCAGAGGGCAACTTTGAAGATGTATATATATATATATATCTCTCTCTCTCTCTCTCTTTCTCTCTCTCCATGTCCAAAATTGCGTGGAAGTCTCCATGCTCTGTCCCAAGCATGGCTCTGTGATTCGCCCTTCGGTCCACAGACGTGGCAATGAAAAGTCACCAGGTTAAGGTGATCTACCTGACTAGCGATGACTACAACTGACCAATTTTCCATTGCCAGGTCAGGTAACAACTCAGCGTACCCTTCCTTCACTCCACTGAGGTTTATTCAAGGCATCATGCGTTGTCGCGGGCCAGCGCGAGCCATTGACCAAGTGGCCTTACATGCAGAGATGACCCTTGCTGGCAGATAGGGTGCATGCTTGTGGTCCGGCCAAGAACTGTGGTTTCGTGTGGAGTTGCATTTACAGTCTTGGTGTACCTGTTGGCTATTCCAATTCAACCTCCCTGGCAAATTTTGAGGAGTTTTGAAAAGACGAGAGACCCGAGGAATCTGGTTTCATACCTGGCACTTTCAATTAATCTTTCGTCTTGATTTGTGTGTACACCCCCCTCAAACAATAGCTGTGCCCTCTTTAAGTTGGGTGTCAACAAACTCCTCCCCAGAAGGGAAAAAAAACAGCATTTAAGCAAGGGTTTCAATTGGCGACAATTGAAATCTAATTATTTTTTTTTGCCGATGAACTTGTCATATTTGTAGTGTTTTTTTCCCCACCTGCCAGGTGAGGGTTGTTAGATTTTATCAGAGCTGTTCTCCTCCTCCTCCTCCTCCGCCTCCTCCTCGCAGTCCAGATCCCAGTGGGCACTGCCGGACCTCAACCGCGAGTTGCAGATCCCAGTGGGCACTGCCGGACCTCAACTGCGACTTCCAGATCGCAGTGGGCACTGCCGGACCTCAACCGCGACTTCCAGATCGCAGTGGGCACTGCCGGACCTCAACCGCGACTTCCACATCGCAGTGGGCACTGCCGGACCTCAACCGCGACTTCCACATCGCAGTGGGCACTGCCGGACCTCAACCGCGACTTCCAGATCGCATTGGGCACTGCCGGACCTCAACGGGAAGAATGTCAGAAAAGATGCCAGATAGAATGTCAGAAGATATGCCAGATAGAATGCCAGAAGATATGCCAGATAGAATGCCAGAAAGAATGTCTGAAAGAATGTCAGAAGATATGCCAGACAGAATGTCAGAAGATATGCCAGAAAGAATGTCAGAAGATATGTCAGATAGAATATCAGAAGATATGCCAGATAGAATGCCAGAAAAAATGCCAGAAGATATGCCAGATAGAATGTCAGATAGAATGCCAGAAAATATGCCAGATAGAATGCCAGAAGATTTGCCAGATAGAATGCCAGAAGATATGCCAGAACATATGCCAGAAGATATGCCTGATAGAATGCCAGAAGATATGTCAGATAGAATGCCAGAAGATTTGCCAGTAAGAAAATGTATAAAGTATAAATGTCATGGTGGGGATCATTCGAAGTGAAGTAATTTCAATATTTGTAGTACCTTGTAGTGAGTGGGGTTCAGCATGTTGATTGCATTACCTTTTCCACCTTAAGTTTCCCTATTCAAAGTGTAATAGGAGAAAGAAAAAGAGAAAGGGAAAGGGAAAGAGAGAAAGAAAAAGAGAAAGAGAAAGTAAAAGAGAAAGAGAAAGAGAAAGAGACAGAGAGAGAGAGAGAAAGAGGGAGACAGGAAGAAGAGGGAGAGGAAGAGGAAGAGTAAGATGAAGAGGAAGAGAGACAGGAAGAAGAAGAGGAAGAGAGACAGGAAGAAGAAGAGAAAGAGGAAGAGGAAGAGGAAGAGGAAGAGGAACAGAGAGAGAGGTAGAGGAAGAGGAAGAGGAATATTAAAAAAAAAACTGTAAAATGATTTTTTCTTCTCTTGGCTCCAGGATCAGCTCTGGAAAAGTTTGCTGCAATTGTGAGCCCTGAGAACAAACCTACTAAAGTGAACTGGACCCTCTCATGGCCCAGTGCCTCGGAAATTTGTGGAAAAAGTTGTTCTTTAATAGGTCTGTCTTTTTTTTTGAAAGGTTTGGACTTTGAACTTGGCAATTGCTTTTGTAAAAGGTTTTTTTTCTTCTACTTCTTTTGGATCCAGGATCAGCTCTAGAAAAGTTTGCTGCAATTGTGAATCCTGAAACCTACTAAAGTGAACTGAACCCTCTCTTGGCCCAGGGCCTTGGAAATTTCTGGAAAATTGTTCTTTAATAAGGGTTTAATAGGCGGTCTGATTCTTTTGGGACAGGGAAACAAACAATATTTTTTTTTCAGAAAAAAATGTTCCGATTTTTTGACACGAACATTTTTTTGGACAAAAACATGGTCTCCCAAAAATTCTTGCCACAATAGTGAACCTTCCAAACATTGCTGGAACCCTGAATAATTTGGAACATCTTGGCCACAATAGCGAACCTAGACACTAATCAGGATACAACATTAACTAGGTCGGTTCAAAGAAAGACGTACGTCAGAAACATTCGGTAACCATCAATCAAGAAACCATGTTTTTTATTGTGCTGCTATACTAGCATCTACCGGCCATAGGTCTTCCTGCGAATATCCCTTCAAGGGATTGAATTTGCAAAGATGAAATGCAAACAGCATGATTACATAAATATAATTACATATATATATATACACATATATATATATATGTATATACATATATATATATAGCCATCCCCAAATGCCCAAAAAGATACCCTCCGGTCAATAGATAATAGATGTGAATAGGTAAATCATGTTTGTCATCTATAAGTGGACGATTCTCCCTATGTCAAATAACCACGCTTTATCATCCCCATTTTTGTTGGTTATAAAAACTCCACTAAACCCATTGAATCCCATCAGATTCCATTACTGTAAACCCCACTAAACCCCATAACATCCCATTAAATTCCCTATGAAAATGAGTATGAAACCGTCCTGTTTTTTTTTGTTTTTTGTTGTTTTGTTTCGTCACCACGTTCCAGGAAACATTTCGATGCCAAACTGTGCCGACTCCTTCGGCATTTCACAGGTGCGCCCCCACGTGTTTTGTATTTTTTCCCACATGATTGGTGACGAACGAAATAGTTTGACTTGATTGGTAATGAAATTATATGAAATAGGGAATCTGATATTTCATATATTGTTTGGCTTATTGATTTATTGGGGCTTATGATTTAATCCATGGTAATTAATTATAGGGCAAAAATATCGAATGTCTCAACATGTTTGGCGAAAAAAATCGTATTTAAGTGCTTGACAAACTGCAAAAGATGCAATTTTGCTTGGTCCAGTTTCAAAAGAAACCAACCCGAAAAAAAACAAACCACAACCTTGAACGCGTTTCAACATTGCACATTCAACTTTAAAGGCTCAATCCAAAGATTTTTCCGAATAAAATAACAAGAACTCTTCGTGGTCAGCTCTGCAGTGCCACCGCGAGGTGAAGCGGAAGCGGCTCCTCGCCGCGTGGACGGAATGAAGGCCTTCCGTGGCTTGGATGCCTCGCTGGAGCTGGGGCTGATCTGACCGGGCCCTCCGTTGTGGATTCCAGCGAAATCACATGGAAGTCACATGGAAACCCATATGGACATCTATGAAAATCATGAAGGTGATATGGAAATTTATATGTTTTGTTTTCCAAGATAAACACAGGCCATGATAGTAATAACGTAATAACTGTAGTGACCCGCAATCTCTCAACATGTTTCATAAGGCGAGATTATATTATACGTATTTTATCATAATGGTATATATATATATGGTGATAAACATTATATTACTATGGTTATTCCCAACTGGCATGACTATTTTTTCCATATCTTAATGTACTAAATCTACTGGATCCGGCTACCAGAAATCGAAGCCTGGCACGACGCTGTATCTCTGTGGCGGATCAGCGATCCAGCAGACATATGAAACCAATATACAGATATGGCCATATCTGAATCATACTGTATGCTGTAAATGGGCCATCAATGAAACAGATGTAAACATATTATTCTCGGATGGGGCCAGGACCAGCAGAGGCTACATCCTGTGATATCCAGTGATGTCAACGTTAGGTGAAAACTAGCGAAAACAAGTTTCCGGTGACTGTTTTTTGGTGTGTGTGTGTGAGAAGGCAATATTGCAAACAACGGATGCGGGCATGCTTGTGCTGTTGGATGTGAGAGTTCCTCACAATGGTTGGTGGTTTCAATCATTCCATCAGTCCTATTGACAAGGACACAAGCGTTCCCTTATTAAGTCCATTCACATGTAAAATATTCAAGGATTAAGGATAGCATGTAGACATTCAATTGACGCAATCCGACTGGCAATAGAAAAGGGATTGGCGGAACTTGGAACCACCAGCATGTATTTGTTGTGGCCTGCTCAGGGCCATTTTACCAGGGAAATGATGAACTTAAAGTTCAACCTGGGAACGTGATCTTCTATGTGTTTTTCGGATCCGGCTGAGCTGGATGTTTTCCGCCCTTGAAACATGAGCATCAAGTCCTGCAGGTCCATTGTAGATGATGGTTATACCAAGAGCCACCCCTTCCAATGGTCAGCATGAATACGGTACCCCAATCCAAGGGGAACCATAACCATGGACTGACAGAGGGGGATGGCACGGCGGTACCTCTCAGCTGCTGCATGATGCATGGCACAGGTGATGTCAAGACCTTCCCTTGTTTAAGAGCTCAATGGGTTTGTCTGAACTTGAGGTATTTGCACTCGTACCTCCAAATTTGATAGCTTATCAATGTTTATTTGATAGCAATTTTGAATGATAACTCCATTGTCAGACCAATCCCACTTGATTTTTGTAGGCTTGGAACGCTGGGATGCCACATGTTGACTCTGAAAAGGCATCTACGTAGAGAGAATTGTTTGGGCGCCATCATGCGCCAGCGGAAAAAAATGTTGAATCAAGCGCGGGTGGGCAAACCCTTTACTCATTGGATTGTTTTAAGGGGAATTTTACAGGAAATCCCCATATTTAAAGGTAAAAACAATGGTTTCCTGTAGGTTTTCACTTGAACCAATCCAATTGTTTACAAATAGCAAATCATCGAAAGAAGTGGGGAAAAAATCCGGCCATGTTTGTTAATTGCAGAGGACATCAGTGGCATCCATGGAAAGTTGGTCTCATTTCCGAACGTCCAATGTGCAGAATCAATTTTTCTGCTGATGGAGGGTAATAAACCCACCAGAACGCCGTACTTTGATGTACCATATGTTCTTTTTGGCCTGGGAACCTTTCAACATTGATCTTTGGTTAACCACACCAGTGCAACATCATCTTACAACACCAGGAATGAAAGATCAGCTACCCTCGGGTAAACTAACATAGCTATAGGAAATCACCATTTTTAGTAGGTAAGTAAACTATGAAAAAGGCCATTTTCAATAGTTATGTTAAATTACCAGAGGGTAAAAACAACCTCGCCCTTAGCTTAGCTGAACTCTTCGAGAGGGCGATGGGGACTGAAGAACAAAGGTTGGGTTTCATTGGCTGGAACACAGGTGAACAAATCCTCCATCAGCAGCATCTCCCAGTCTTTGTTGGCAGCTTTTGGCGTTGACCAGACGCCCGTTCAAGCCAACCTTCTCGAACCGTCTTGCGCGCATGACCCGCAGTGGTAAAAGGACGTGAGAGGGACACCTTCCCACAATTTATATACATGAAACATCATGAAACCAAAATCCGTCAAAAGTGACTTTGGAAACCCACTTTGACAGATGTTCTTTACAATGGATGCAGCATAGTTTGGATTTGGCCCTGAGGGGTTCCAGCATGTTCCACCCACTAAGCTGCCCACTGGATTGACACTCCATGTGGCAAAATCTGTTGATCCAAATGGACTCTCAATAGCCTATATAGCAGATATCAGTACACGCACTCATATCAGTATGAGCATACACACACTGTGATATATATATATATATGATATGCATGATATTTGTTTATAATATATATATACATAGCCTTAGCATTGTAATGTATACAATGTATACTGTATATATATATATTAATCACATTTGTATATTTAGAAGAAAAACACAATTTATATATATATATATATGTTATGTATTTGATTTAAACAAAAACATATAGTATAAAGGAGCATATATATATATTATATACACATAATTTATGTCTTAAACATTATTAATTTAATATGTCAATATTTATTTTGTATATAAGTAATTTGTTGTGTATATATATATATACGTATATACATGTGCGTGTAAGTTGGTTGATCCCAAAAATGTCACCTACTCCCAACGAAAGACTATCAAACCAGGTGCCTGACAGCCGTGCTCCGGAGGACATCTTTGTTTTTTTGTCGCGGAGAACTGGATGGTGATGTTCACCCAGAAAGTTTCATCAACAAAGATTCAACTTATCAAAATGTGGATTTAGCCCAAGAAACTGGGAAGTTTGAAGTATCAAATAATGGTGATTCAAAAAATGGTGATTTAGCCATCAGCATGTGGATTTTAACCTAAGAATTGGGATTTAGCAACAAAGAACCATTTGTCATTTCAATTGATTAGTTTTAACAAGCCAAAGGGTGAACAGAGGGATATCATCCAGACAATTTCGAAAGTCAACAAAAAATGGATATTACGGGATGATATGATGGAATTTGAATGGGTAAATATGGGCTTCAAAAACCAGACGTACACATGGGTTGGTCATGTCTGGTCATGGTACTCATCGTCCATTTGTGGTGCCCAGTTTTGACCCATGTCGCTATTCTATGGGCTGTTCGCATGGGATGATGTCAGAGATTCTGCTGGCTGGTTGGCAGTTTTATGTTTGTGTTCTTATAGTTCGAGCCGTTTTCTTGATGATGATCCTCCTAGCATTCTTGAGATTGCTTAAGGTCACCAACTAGGAAAAAGCAACCTGTATGTATGTATGTATATGTATATATATACATATAAATGAATAAATAAATAAATAAATATAAACAACTAAATGAATATACAAATATATATCGTCGAGTATTGGATATAAGAACGGCGGCACCAAAATGTTGGATATTCCGAGGGATACGGCTACAGTTACATCCACAACTTCTCCAGATGGCCATATCTGGGAAAAACGAATCCCATCCCTAATATTAAACACCCCCCAAAAAAATGTTTTAGTAGGGGATTTCCACATAATTGAAACCATTTAGGGGGTGTTTAGTGGGGGATGGGATTTTTGGACAAACCCATGCTGCTGGAGCTCGGCCAGGATCGCACAGGCTCCAAAATGTCGAAAGTCTCACGGAACTCACTGGGTCACTTGATGCCCCTGCACCGCAAACATTCCAGTTTTGGTTCCTTGGACTTCAGCCGGCTGGGTTTATGAGTTTAGCTTTCTTGATGTGAATTTAGTTGTTTTCCCACATAATTTCGATGTTTCACACCGAATTGAGAGCTGCAACTTGACCCATTGCAACAACTCTGGCTGTTCGGCTTTTCATGGCTATTCGGCTATTCATGGCTATTCCCCCTGCCATGCGGGTGGTATAGGCACTCTAGTGACTCTAGTTCTAGTGGAAGACATTGGAAAACTTCCTTTCTGCCCCAAGAACACTCGGCCCGGCCTTGGCTCCAGATGCACTTCTCCACAGCTTGGGCTTCGCCGCTGTTTCCTCGCCGCCATGGGATGCGGGCAAAGCGGCCAGAGCACTGCGAAGGAAAACAAGGGCAGCGGCGGCCAAGCCCATGACAAACAACAAGCCAAGGAGGAGAACAAACAATACCAGGTGCCCGGCGTGGGGTCTGGGATATGCGATGCGGTTCTAAATGGTTTGTAGATTTGAAGGTTGACTATGGTTGACTCAGCTGACTCCTTGCAGTGGGATCCAGCTCTTAGCGTTAGCTGTCGTGGCCAACGCCCGGGGGCCTGTGATGTTTGTTTTTCCAGTCATAGACTGGCACAGTTTCTGCCACGTTGCCCGGGACGAACATGGACACATAGTATGTGTCATGATGTAATCTCATCATACAGTACTACATACATTATAGACAAGGCATGGATATATAATGAAATATATGTATATATATATATATATACATAGTATCATGATAACCATAATTTTAATATGTTATATATATATATGATATATGTAATGTATACATATATAAATATGCCTACATATGAAATGCCATACCATCATCATATACCCACCGACTCGAAGCCACGAGCAACACGGCAGTTGCTTCTGCCAGAGGCCACGATGTCCTTCCTCTCGCAAGTTCCACTCTTCAATAGGCTCTCCTTGAGGGGGATGGGATGACTTCCAGTGACACAGGAACGACCAAGGAATGACTGGAGGACCATCATTTTGGTGAAAATTCTTGGTTCTTTGCCTAAGTGTAGGTTGATCTTGTCATGATTTGATATGTGTTGATATGTTTTTGATATGGTTTGACATGTTTTTCTTTTGATTATTGTGTGAGTTTTGTTCAATGCTCTTCGGTTGGTTTGTTTGCTTGTTGATCATATTATATACGAATTTTAGGTGGTTCATTTTGATCTATTTTTGTTTGATGATGGCATGATGGTCGTGGCTGGTCAAATCCATTTTGGTTTACTCGATTCCCTATGTTTGAAATGATGAAATGTTTGATTGTCATGAAAAATCATGTTTGTTTTCCAGTCATATCCCATGTTGATCCATGTTTTAGTCTATGATGAAGCCTCAATTGAGGTGTGTTTTGAAATGGGGGGGGTACCCTAAAACGATGAGTTTCCCTCGCGGGATATTCGCAAGTTTGATGATCAGTTGGGATCCCCCAAGTTTCGGAAACCTCCGTTTCGGCCCTTTGGAATCCTAATTTAAGAATCATTATGTATAAAAAACCATGCAACTATATGAAACCTCAATAAACCTTGACTTGAACTCATCACTTCCCATCATTGAACCTCCATTTTCTCATCATTTCCTGGTGATTTCTTTCCAACGACATCCGACGACCATGCTTCGCTCACCAGGCTTCCTAAGGATCAACACCCAATCCTGGCTGCGGCCTGTGTGAATCAAGGTTTTCGGCTCCTTGGAGGTTGAGAATGGGAAATCCCCGAGCTAAATAGATCTGATAGATGGATGTATCATCTATTATTTCTGGTTGGTGGTTTGGAACATGTTTTATTTTTCTATATATTGGGAATAATACAATTAATCCCAACTGACTAATCTTGTTCAAAGGGGTTGAAACCACCAACCAGTAATGACATCATGTAGATGGAGGATTTTCCAGTTTGATTAAGCGGTTGGAGGGGAAGAAGACAATAGTTGGCGCAATCATTTGCCCGTTTTTTTGATGACCATGATTGGTTGATAATTTCAACAATTTTCCATTTATCGTTCGGCTGGATTTTTAGCACGAATGGCAAATTTAACGAACGAAAATGAGGATGAAATTAGCAAGATCATGGGATATTAGGGTGCTTAGGGTGCGTATTTTTGGGGTACCATACCCAAATGGCAACTTTGCTGGTTCGATATGCGTTTTGATTTGCTCCATTTTTTCCAAATCCAAATTTGAAACGCGTTAAAGTCATTCCAAGTCTAAGTTTGAAACGAGTAAGATATCCAAAGTGCAAGAACAACTCAGCCTAATCATGGGTTGAATGGAAAATCTGCAGGAACTCTGGCTAAACTCCCATCAACTGTGGAGGCTCCTGTAAATTGTACCCTAAACCAATCCAATGAGTGAATAGGTCATAATTTGAATTTGATCCAAATAAACATGTTGCTTGTTCAACCCCCAACACTTCGGAGTTGTTTTGATCAACATAAAGATTTCGCCAGCTAGCGTCACGGGGAGAATTTCCAGCGCAAACGGGATGATCCCAGAAACCATGAGCTGTTGCGGGGTTTCTTGTTGGTCCCCCAAGGGTCAGATGGTTGAAAGGTGCAGAAACTCATGGCAGAGAACATCCTGGAATATCAATGAAGAAAAGTGAGTGAAACGCTGATGAGCGAATCATATTGAACATATTCCAACTTGCAACTTCCGGTCGCAAGCGGGTTTTTTGGTTTATACAGGGGGTTATATCCCAAGTGATGGATCTTATCATGGTGCCACCATGGTGCCACCCATTATGCCATAAGCCGCAACAAATCACCGAGGTCAGGGCAGACGATCATCACCCAAGGCGATGTCGGCAGGGAATTTTTCATCATCCAAAGCGGAGAGGCGGAAGTCTTGGTGACGGATGGAGGTAGCCAGATCCTTGGCGAAGTTTCAGGGCGTAAGACTCAGACCATCCACATGTTCTTAGAGCATTTTGGTATAGGCATGGCATGGTGTCTGGTGTGACTTGTTGGTCCAGATCTTGGTCAACATTTCCATCCAGTATGTGTTTTGTTTGCTGGTAATTACTGTACGACATAATCTGATACTGTGGGGCCCATCAGTGGGCCTAGCTTTTAAATCCCAAGGTTCATCACCACTTTCCCTATTCAGAATTGCCATTCTTTGTATCTCTTTGGTATAATTATATAGTTATCCTTGTCATAAGCTTCTTATAAAGTTATAAAAACTTATAAAGCTCTACAAAACCCTATGAAAGCACACAAAAACCGTATAAAAAGATATCACAAAAAACGTGATAACGATCCAAAACCAGCTTATCCATCTATTTTCACCTTCCCGTTGTTGCGGGTTAGCGCCAGGAAGAAGGTGGCCAGCCTGAAACAGGGCGACTACTTCGGAGAGAACGCCTTGTTGCGCAACGAGCCGCGCTCGGCCACCATTAAGGCCATCACGGAGATCAAGACCTTGAAGATCACCCAGGAGAAGTTCAAGGACCGGTTTCAGAAAAGGTGGTTGAATTATGGTTCAGTTTAGTTCTATTAACTGATATTACATTAATATGCTAACAATTCTAGTTAGTACTTATTAGCTAAATTGGGTTGGTTATGTCTTAATTCTGCTTTAAACATATGGTTGAATTACGTTGTTATTGGAGTCTAATGATTCTAATGGTGCCAGGACGGGCGACCGCAAAAAAACAATGCTAATGTGTTTTTTTTTTAAATAGTAATATAAGACTATTTTCATCTATTTTCTGGTTTAAGAACGATGGCTTAACTATAGTTTAATTGGAATGTAGTGGGGTAATAATGGGGTATATCAACCCATCATGGTATATAAATATTGGAGCGGGCTGGCAACCGGTGTATCTAGCGCCTAGGACTTAGAAGGAAGCGTTTAGGAGCGATTAGGATAGGCCAAGGAGCTACAATCAGAGCTTCCCCAACCGCATTGAAAATTATGGAGTTGGGGGCTGACTTCCATGTTGCCAGAATAAGTGGATATGAGTGATTGGGGACTTGAATATATCCTAATATATTCCAGTTTTTTGAGGGTTATAAGTTATAACTTATAACCCACAAGCACTAACCACAAATCGCTGATTCTGGCACCATCTAAGTCTAGGGAGGGGGCGACTGGTTGAATTGGCTCATGATGATAAGTCCATATAAATGAACCCCCTTTATGATGTAATGGATATTAATTATTGCATAATCTTTCGGGATAGCTTGTACATGTTCGTACGAAGCCACGAATTAATTATTGCTGGAACTTCACTGTAACTGGAGAAACAAGTAACCGACGTCACCGAACATGACTCAACATGGGTATTGGTGGAATCTCGGGAATCATCCCAAAAAATGCGGAAAATGTTGTCTCATTTCTGAACTATACTATTTGCTATTAATTCCGCAGAAAAAAATATGTGTTTCACACAGAAAATCGGATTTGCGTCGCAAATCCTTTTTTCTTGTTCAAGATGGTTGTCCCCGATTCCCTGCAAGATCCCCTGCAAGATCGCCGACCTCACCCGGTCCGGAAAATGATCGGAGAACGGACTGTGAATTTGCCCACGTGTAGGCGCTACTTAACTGAAATCCAACGGACCAGCATGCTGAAATTCTGCAGGATTTACAGTCATCAGTGTACTGTATATTTTCCTTCAGTTTCCCATCATACTTTCCATAGATTTCCATAGATTTCCCAGATTTTGATGGCTCAGCCCCTCCCTTCCCGGTGTTTCAGGAGCTGGGCTTGAACGAAAAAATCCAGTTCGCCAACCGCAAGGCCGTCGGCGGCGGCGGCAAGCGAGAACTGGTGGTGAAGCCACCTTCGAAGAAGACCAATGAAGAACGGCAGCTCATGGAGCCCCGTTGGGAATGGGAACCCTAGGATGGGATGTTGATGGATTTTTGGGGAAAAATGGGGGGGCCTAAGAAACTTGGGCGTAGATATTTATTGTATTTTATTATCTACAGTTGCGGTTTATTTTATGTCTATTTAGGGTATATATATATTATACATAAATACATAATAATACATAAATAAATAGATATAATACTGTTTAATATAAACATGTATATATATATATATCAAGGAATAAATAAGTACATAAATAAATAGATATAATATTGTTTAATATAATATATATATATACATATACACACATATATATATTCAAATATAACATATATATATATATTATGTTGCAGTATTATTTTTATTTATTTATTTATTTTATTTATTTATTTATTGGTGCATGTGCTTACACATGCGGCATAAAGAAAAGAAGCTTCAAGATGAAAGCCATCGGTAGCACCCCAAGGAACGGGCGCTTAAGAAGAACGAGAACATACAGACCATGGTGAAGTTGGACGAAATCAGCGCCTTGGATCGAACCAATGGAAAAGGTGGGCCGGAGAGTTTCAAGAATGAATGAGTCCTCATGTTTGACTTAGTTTCCGGACTCAAGCAAGTTTTTTTTACTTTTTTTCAGGTTGAAGCATGTGTCGACTGTTCTTATACCTTTGGGTGTGGGAATGGGACAACTATGAGCTTAACGCAAAACAATGTGTCATTTGTCTTGCCATTACGAATACTGTACATGAGTCCAGACTGAAGTAAGAGTGCACATGAACATGGAAAGCAGCTGAGCCACAGCAGCTTCATCATCGATGTTTTTTCGAAGTTTTCAACCCTACTGTAATTGAGATCATGATCCCAAAGGACAAACATATCACCAATGAGTTTTGTGAATGGCATGAAATCACCAGTATGAAGCCAATCCTCCGAAAATCAGTCCGTTCTGTGTGCCGAAAATGCCACGTTGAACGGAAGGAGTGAAGCAGATCATCGACATTGCGTGGAAGGAAGAAGTTCCTAGCGGAGCCTTGCCGTCTGAACGTAAAAAAGTGAGGCTGCTTGTGACCATATGTCACCATGAAAAACTAGCATCATTTGAACCTGGTTTCCAACAGGAGTGACAGATGTCAGCCGCTGATTTTTTGTAATCTCTGCTCCCTAATACTAAAATAACAACCTTAAAAAAAAAACAGCGATTTCAAAATCAATTAAATCCCTTTTTGAAATCCTTCAAAATATTGCCAAGAATTGGATTTCGAAGCTTTCCCCTAATAATATTAATAATAAAACAAAACCTTAATAAAGAAAAAAAATGATTTCGAAATGAATTGCATCTATTTAATTAAATCCCTTTTCAAAATCCCTGTAAAATATTGCCAAATATTGGATTTCGAAGCTTTCCCCTACTAGTCAAATTAAAATCTTAATAAAAATAGTAAAAGAATGTAAAAACAATGATCTCAAAGTTGATGGGACCCTAATAATAAACAAACTTACGGGTCTCGTTCTATTGTTATTAATAGGGGCTAGAAATCACTATTTCACCATTCTGTTCTCCTATTGGGTTTTTCAATTACCGCACTAATTAAGAACGCTTTTTTGTGAGCTAAAAACATCCGAAAGTGGCAATCCACTCATATTTTTATTGGGGGAGTTTTAGTAGGGAGGGATCACAGGTTTCATCATGATGTGGAACCCGCTGGATCAAATTCGGCTAAGCTAATGCTTTAGCTTGGCAAAGTAATACTGTGAGCAAAATGGTTCCAAATCCGTGTCGGCGAAACTATTGGCGATGATGATGATGATGATGATGACGATGATGATGATGATGACGATGATGATGATGACGATGATGATGATGATGACGATGATGATGATCAAGATGATGATGATGATGACGATGATGATGATGACGATGATGATGACGATGATGATGACGATGATGATGATGATGATGACGATGATGATGACGATGATGATGACGATGATGATGACGATGACGATGATGATGACGATGATGATGATGATGACAATGATGATGACGATGATGATGATGACGATGATGATGATGACGATGATGATGACGATGATGATGATGATGACGATGATGATGACGATGATGATGGTGATGACGATGATGATGATGATGACGATGATGATGACGATGATGATGATGATGACGATGATGATGACGATGATGATGACGATGATGATGATGATGACGATGATGATGACGATGACGATGATGAGGATGATGATGACGATGATGATGAAGATGACGATGATGATGATGATGATGGTGATAATGATGGTGACGATGATGATGACGATGATGATGATGACGATGACGATGATGATGACGATGATGATGATGATGATGATGATGACGATGATGATGAATGATGATGATGACGATGATGATGACGATGATGATGACGATGATGATGATGATGACGATGATGATCATGATGACGATGATGATGACGATGATGATGACGATGACGATGATGATGATGATGATGGTGATGATGATGATGACGATGATGATGACGATGATGATGATGATGACGATGATGATGACGATGATGATGATGAATGATGATGATGACGATGATGATGATGTGATGACGATGATGATGACGATGATGATGACGATGATTATGATGATGACGATGATGACGATGATGATGATGACGATGATGATGACGATGATGATGATGACGATGATGATGATGACGATGATGATGATGACGATGAATGATGATGACGATGATGATGATGATGACGATGATGATGATGATGACGATGATGATGATGGTGATGATGATGATGATGATGACGATGATGATGACGATGATGATGACGATGATGATGACGATCATGATGATGATGATGATGATGACGACGATGATGATGATGATGCTGTCCCAACTGTATGGTGCTTTGTCACCAGCAGAGCCAAGGTCATGAAATTATTGCAGAGGGTGACCTCATTGCGGACTACTTCTACATTTGCCACTCGGCAAGCAGCAACAACTGGTCGCCCTTTTAGTTGTTGCTGTATATATAGATGTTAAATGATGTTCATATTAGCATGCATTTAATGCATTTCACACTATGAGGAGCCAAGATTATAGAGTCATCCTACACCTCCATGTATTGCAGGGTTCGGGTGGGTTGAAGGCAATTTCGGAGGTGTGCATTTGTGAAAAGGACAGGGACATGCATGTTTTGTAGACAGGCACCATTTTTCCCCTACATCTTCGATTTTGGTTTGGCGCATATGTTTATTCATAATTAGTTGCTCTGACATCCGTTGTTTTTCTTTCCTAGTCTATTCTGATTAGTCATAGCCCACAGCCAGGAGCACCCCTCATCATCTCAATTAGAGTCAGTACAATTTCTCATTCCCATCATCATCATCATCATAATAATATTGTTTTCAGTGGTGTATACATTGTATGTATGCATGTAATATTATATAATATATATATATATATGTGTGTGTGCGTATGCATTTTGATTGCAGTCGTTTTTGCCTGCTTTCCTGGACCACTTGATCTGAATCACCAGCCGAGTCATTTGACTGGATTGTATTTATTGTGCATATGGTTTTCATGTTAAGTTGTTTGTCGTAGATGGACAATAAACGCGACACTCTCGATGATGAATGTCAGGATCCTGAAACCTGAGGTATTGTACCAAGTAATTTCTGTTAGCCAACATTTTTATAAAAATATGCCATCAAGACTTAGCCATTTCTAGTACTCCCCTAGTGTTCTCCCATTTTTTGGGTGAACTACCCCCAGATGCGAAGCCTGTTACGCGAGACCGAGGGATGACTAAAGTGACAGCCCTGAGGCCAATCTGGGACCTTTGAAATCTTTGTGACTGACTCCAAGAAAGCGGTCGGGCCCTCAACATCCACGCTGCTGCTGTTTTTTGTTTTTTTTCGGACCAGGGATGGTCAACATAGCAGCCATCAAAATGGTGATGATGTGGGGGTGCTTTATGAAATTGGGTTTGCCACCTTGCCTACATTTGAGGATTTTGGGGGGGTTCATGTGTTGGTAAATGTTCCATACATGAAGCATCTGGGGTCGGTTGCAGTAGGAGAGAAACGACAAAACCTGGGGATGCGTACAGTACAGCCCATCACATGGTGTAGATGTTTGGATGGTTTGCTGCAGTTCTCAGCCTGATGGTTCACATGACCCTCGTTCACTGGGAAACTTTAAAAAGTTGAATTCGTTCAGTTTCATGACTTTTGTAAGTCAATCAGGCTGGCTAAAATGCAAAGACATTCAAAATATATGCACGAGAAACCTTGCGCATGCTGATGTTTGATGCTCCTAACCTCATGTTGAGGCCCGCAAAATAAAAGAACAATTCTGTCGGGCTTTTGTGTGAACGGTTTGAAGTTTGCCCTCCAGTCTTCCCATGGACCCCCAAGATTTAACACTAAATCAGTGGGGTTGAGGGATGATATTGGGTGGAAGGGATGATTAGATCCAACTTATCCCTCGCTTTGGAGCTGAACAGCCAAACAGCATCAAACAGCCAGGTTAACATCCCCAATTGAAGAGCTCAAGAGACCAGTAACCTCCAAAACCACATGGTGACTAGGTGGATCCTGTACTTTTTTGACTACGGGGCCACCCCCTATTTTCAGAGAGACCATTTATATAAATGGTTTCCATTTTGTTGGTAAGTCCTATAATATCAACTATGTCCACGACAATGGTTAGATATAATCACCATTATATCACAAATACTCCACATGATTGCTGTTCATATAATTATAGTCATATATATATATTATATATTTCGTGAAATATTCCCGTTCAATCCCCATAAAATCTAGCCTTGCATATGCTTGGTGATATTCTATTACCCTGTATAGGGTAGACTAACATAGAGGTGAGCCAAAACAGTTTCCTGGGAAAACCATTGGTTTTCCACATCTATGTTAGTTTACCATGGAATCCCTATTCCCCATCCAAATTGGTGCGAGGACAAGCCTCGCAAGCTGGTGCAGACCGTCACGGCCGGCGGAAGCTTCGGGGAGTTGGCGCTGTTGTACCTGGTGCCCCGCGCAGCCACGGTGGTGGCCAAAGAGAAGAGTTCCGTGTGGGTCATCGACCGGAAGAACTTCAAGGAGCGCAACGCGTGTTATGCGTTGAAACACGTTGAAACTTTGTAATTCTAGCAGGTCCTAGCAGTTCAAAGTGACCATTTTGGCTTCAGTGACCAATTCAACATAAACCAGGGGATAAGGTGAAAGGTGCGGATTGACTCGCACACACATGTATAGTACCACCATACATTCAAGAAAAGTGCTGACGTAACATGCAATATTACTTTTTAGATGTGACTTGTAGAAACTTTGTAATTGATGTGCAACCCAAAAATCTACATACCATCCCCAATTGGGGTTGGCGTGTTTTCTATGGCCCTGGAATGGTGCAGTGCATGACCCACAGGTTGGGGACTCCCATCCCCATCTGAAACACCCCCATTGTATGGTCCCTATGCGATTTCACGACAACCATGGAGCGGGGGAGTTGAGGGTTTCATGACTCAAAGATGGTATTGTCGGTCGGATTCACCAATACCGTAGCCTACCATTTGGGAATGTTTAACAGCCAGTTTATGGTATTGAGGATGGTTTGTTGATGAGTTTCCTACATTATTGTCAAAATTTTTGATAAACATAGAGTCTACCTGACTTTCATTGTTTTCAGTTGAGTTGTTTTATTTTTGTAGTTCTGACGTCACCTGACACTCACGTTGTTTGTTCTTTTTATTAGTTTGCATTTGTTAAACTTCCATCAATACATTTATTCTGCTCCCAATTGGCTAGGATTTTGCGGGCTTGAAAGCACCAAGTCATACTGCAAATTTGATGGGTTTGTGCCAAAATAAAGCATCCCATTCCCTTCACCTGTTAACCATCAAGTTTTCCTGTAAAAGTTACTACAGTTACCAGAAAAATCAGTGCCGTTTTTGATCCCAAACATGGCATTCCCACAACGGAGCACCTCAATGGGTCGGCTGGCAGCGTTGATCGCGAGGAAATCTTGATGAAAGTGTCCGAGGAAAAGATCCAAGAGCCACTCAGATCACTCAGCACATTTTGGAGGGAGCTGTGAACAGAGCTATGGCAGCTATGGTTGTATCCATGTTCTTGGATTGAAGGAAATGAAAACCGGTTTTCCCATGGTTTTCCCCATCAAACTGCAAGGGTTTCCTCCAAAATGTCCAGAATCAATCCACGGATTTTCCCCAACTGGGAGTTGAGGAGCTACAATCAGAGTGAAATGAATCTGCTGTTGTTTAACGGGGACATTGCAAAATTGGCCAAATGATCATTTGTTCATGAACATGGGGAAAAGAATGAAACGTACAGTAGATAGAATGAAAAATTCTCCATTTGGCTTAAGCAGTAGATAGAATGGGGAAAAGAATGGGCCTATTTTTAGACTCTTAGCCATGAAGGGGTAATGTGTAGCAACCCCACTGGCCTCAGCATAAATGACATGGAATCGTCCTCAAAATATCTGATGTGTTTTTTTATTTGGATTTTGTTCCACCATTTTCGAGCAGGTTGAAGGGAACATCTGCAGGAAACCATGATTCTCACCATCAAATATAAGAGTTTCCTGCATTTTTTCCTGTTGGTAAACCAATCCAATGACATTTCCCCAGATATGTTTATGAACAGTGGTTTGGTAATTCAATTGTTTGATGTTTTGCAGCGTATGTAAGACTGGCCATCACGGCTGGTTGGTGGTGTTCAAATCGTTGGGTGACAAGAGCTGGCTGCTGTGTATACAGAAATTCGGATACGTCAAAAAGATACTTACTGTAGATGAAGAACTGGCCGGTGGTTTCCAATCCCATAGGACCATAGGATCCATGTATGGTATATATATGCTAACATTTGGGGTATATTGATAGCAAATGTAACCATATATATAGTATACGTGGATCCTATGGGAATAAATGATTCATGATCTCATCAAGCAACTTCCATGGCTGACATGGCTCTCTGTCTCGCAGTGCTGAGCCAGCGGAAAAGGTGCTTCAAGTCGTTGAAAATCAACACCAGAACGGGCAGATAATGTGTGTGGGGGGTTCTTTTCTTCAAGCCGAGAGTTTTCCAACTAATGTGGCAAACCCAACAGGAAACCTCCAATTTTCGATTGTTTGTGCCCCCATTCTTAGTAAATAGTGAACGGTTTATTCTTGGACTTACCATTTTCTCCATGAATCAGCATTGTTGGTTATATAGGTATCCGTAAACTAAGATAGGTGAGGAAAACACTGGAAAAAATACGACGTTTCGGAGAATGACCTACATTCAGCTGGTGTGTTTTTCTCTGTGTGTTTCGAGGTACGTGAAGTATCTCAACAGGGTCGAGATCCTCAGCAGTCACTTGGCGATCACTCGTGCCGTGTCTTGAGATGTTTGAGCTTCCATGTAGGAGCCTGATAACGGTGTTTTCGAAGGGACATACCAAAAATATCCAAAAATGAATGTAATATGACGCAATGATATGTAATGGATTTTCACCTTGAACTATGCACAGTACATTGGATGTTTTTTTGCTATATTTACTCTGTCAGTTGGACCATGATGGATGAATTTCACCCTCAACGTCTCGGTTCTTCCGTTGCATCAGCTCATTTACACCTGAAAGTCAAACTCACAAATTGTGCTTTCATTGTTTGTTCAGATGGTTGGGTTTTCAACTTCTACGTGTCAAAGAGACCCTCAGACATCCTGTGCAGTCATGTCTCAGTATATTCCCTGAGGTTTGCTAGCTGCGGAGAAGCAACAAGTGGCAAGGGCGCTCATGGAGGTTCATTTTTCCAAGAATGAGGTGCCCAGTTGCCCAACCTCATCCCAGCTTGAGTGGTGATGTGATGCACCATTTATTGAGGGGTGAAGGATCTGTGAGCCAAACTGCTGCCATGGAAGGTGATTATCCAACAGGGCAATCCCGGGACCACTTTCTACATCCTCTTTGAGGGTGAAGTGGCTGTGTCTATCGCACCTCGGTGGTGTTTTTTCTTCGTTCAGCTGGTGAAACAACGGGGCCTCAAAATTTCATGATAAATACCTGGTGAGAGCCAGCTTCACTTGATACAACAAACATCAACAAACATGCTTCAGGAAAATCACCCCCAAATGTGCCTCAAATTTTGTGTCAGCAACATCCATCGAAATTCACCCTTTCTAATTTTCCCACAATACCTTCCGGTAATCAATATTGCAATGGAAATCCATCATTCATAGATGATTTTCCCCACTACAGACCTTCATTTATAATGTGTGTTTCCACAATTTCCTGCTATTGTCCCATGTGTTCCCACGATCTTCCCATATCCCATGATCCCATGATCCCATGATCCCAGGACGGTGATGAGAAGGTCCGATTGCAGGCGAGCCAGGACCGCAGCACGGCGCAGTACTTTGGTGAGCGCGCGCTGCTGAACAACGAGCCGCGCGCCGCCACCGTGAAGGTCACCTCGAAGGATGCCAAAGCGTTGGAGCCTTGGAGCTATGTGATTTTTTTCGGGAGAATGGGAGACAAAGGGGGGCTTGGATGTGGTTGGTCAACGATGATTTTAAGATATGTTAACTATATAAATAAAAATGATGATATATAACTGATACAACTGATTTAACTAAGAAAAACGATTATTTCACCAACCAAACATATCAAAAAATTGGATTGAACCATCATTGAATGGACAGATGTTGCCAGAATTAGGGATTTGTGGTTAAGTCTGGCTTCTAACCCCTCAAAAACTGCGATGTATCGGGATCTACTGTACCCAAGTTGCTAAGCACTTCGCGGACTTGGCGAATTCTGGCAACATGTGAGTGGGATCCGGGGGCCTTTCAGTGTCGTTCAAGTTTGCCATGGCTTCTATTGAAAGCATTTGAAAGCCAATGGCCCAATGGCTTGGCCTTGTATTCAGAACTGGCCAATCAGCAAAATGCATTCCACCATCGGCAGATAACATGTTCAACATGGCCATGGAAAATTGCCCATTTATAGATGGTTTACCTATTAAAAATGGTGATTTTCCATGGCTATGTTAAATAACCAGAGGGTATATATGCAGGGATCCAGGGGTCTGTCAGTGGAACCTGACGCAGAGAGAACCAAGTCGAAGCTGGTCGGAATATTCAGCTGCACTTCCTGCAACGTTTACCCAGTCATTTTGTTAAACCTCCCAGCACAAATGGATTTCTTAGACTTGGCATATAATAGACATACATAAATAGAATTAAATAGACAGACATAAATAGACATACATAAACATATAGAATCATTTAGAATCATATTATAGAATTACGTACAATGATAATTAATAATAATCAACATAATAATGCAACTAATACTGTAATAATAATGATTATATATATATACATATATATTTATACCAGTATATACTGTACTTTACAGGTATGTATTACTGTATACATTTATTAGCATCACACAAAAGTTGTTCCATTACTTTCCACTTTGGTCATTAAATTGAATACATCATCTACCCAGATTCCGCTAGCGCCATACGCTATGCCCAGGCTTTGGATAAGGAGGCCTTCGACCTTTTGCTGGGACCCTTGGAGGATATCTTGGCGCGAAAGGACGCTGGTGCCAGCGGCAAAGGTCCGGTGGCACCGCCTGCGGGGGCAGTGCATGGAGGACGCGATCCTCATAAGCCGAAGAGCCTCGGTGGCGGTTTAGGTCGATGCTGTCAACTTGTCAACTGAGGTCTTGCTGGTTCGTAAAGCAACCTATAAACCACCCAGATTTTGCTGATGCATAGCAAGAACCCATATGAATTTGATGATTTTGGGGATGGTTTGTTATTGCTGTACCAACACTCAGCCTCTTAGGGGATACAGTAATCCACTTAGGATCATTGGAGATTGGAGGATAATCCATGGGACTTACCAACCAGGGTTGTTAATTATTCACCACTTACAATCCGTGAGATGATCCTCTAAGTATAAAACCAACTTGCAGGTTCAATTGGGGTTCATAAATTAAAGTTATGAGAAAACCCTCCAGGAAACCAACATAAGTCTTACATAGGTATGGAAAATCACCATATTGAATATGGAAATCATCTATAAATGTGCCCTTTTCCATATCTATCTTAGTTTACTTGATGGTACTGGATATAACCCCTATGTCAACCAACCTTTGTGATAACAACTTAAACCACAGAGGATGTGGACTGAGGATGTGGCGACCAAATGGACCATTCAAGGTGACCATCCCTGGGTTAGTGATGTAATTCGGACCCTAGAGGAGTTGTTCCCTATCCACACCTCAGGGATTCCAACGGGTTCGGGGCAGCGGATTTTTTTTTTTCGGTCTCCATGATGTTTGGTGCTGGGCTGTTTCAGACTTTTCAGGGATGATGAAAAGGAATCACAACCCAGCGGCTGGTTTCATTGCTGGAAATGATATGCTTTGATCCTGATGGAAATGGATGGAAATGGATCATTATTGTGCCAAATTTGGGAGGATGAACGTCCACTATGTTGATGTTCACCAGTACACTTCTTTCTTGCTGAAGTTCTCAGAGTTGTTTGGTTAAGCCCGCATTGGTCGGTACTGGCAGGTCCCCGTTTATATTGACTAGTCAAGCCTTTCTAGTTTAAATCCAATGTAAATGGAACAGGTACCCCGCGGATCTCTGCGGTAATCAAGCATGGCAATTAACAATCCACATTTTTAAGCATCAAAATAATGAAATAACATTAATGGGGGAAAATCCTTTTCCACGTTCGATCAAAGGATGGTAGCTCTCCCGTTTTCGTGAGAAAAACTCAAGAACTCTTCGAAAGGAAAAACACCTTCAAACACTAGCGTTTGTCAATAAAACCTATTAAACATAAAAGAATGAAAACCTATATAAGTTTGTCAAGTCATTTCCCATTGGTTTCCACATCTCTAATACTTTCTTTGATGATATTTGTCAATCCAAAACTACCTCAATAAAAAACATTGTGGAAAAAGACCATTAGGACATTAGGATCAAAATCATGATGTAAACCCAAGTGTGTCACGTTGTCAAGCAAAAATACCTCTAAACACTAAACACCTCTAAGTCTTGTTACCTCCCACTTCAAAACCCATAAAAACCCATAAAAACCCATTAAAAAACGGTGTTTTTATGTGTTTTTTTTGGGAGATGTTTTTCGGTACCTTCCGGGTAGCCCAGTCGCCCAGGATCCTAATGAGTGATCTCTCCAAAATCGGCTTGTTGGGCGCGGGTGGTTTCGGTGCGGTGGAGCTGTGGGAGCACAAGAGCAGCGGGGAAACCTACGTCCCTTGGAGAGAGCCCGGGATGAGAAGTACTGCACGATAAGTGGAATATCATTTGATTATATCTATCTATATATATAATACATATAATATAATATATATATATATAGATATGTGTTATTATTATTGTCATTATTGGTGTCATTATTATTTTTGTCATTATGTTATCGTTTTGAAAATTATGTGTAGTTCTAATATTTTTTAAACATAGATAGAAATAAATAGACATAGTAAATTTCTGGGCCAACCAACCGGTTAGATACGAACTAGTACGTGTTTTGTTTAACGATTTCAATGGTGAAATTAGTGCTAACCAACAAAAAAAGATGACAGGTGCCTAAGATTTACCATGTAATTACGTTTACGGATTCTACAGTAATCATCTAAGTGATGTACAGCTACACTATGATTCGTAGCTACTGGAGGCAACCCCGGATTAACAAACCCTGGTTGATGAATTTGGGGTGTCTCCTAAATGGTGATCATTGGCTACTAAAGTCTGGTACTTCCACAATTAAACAGCCTAGTGGTTTATTCTCCAGGGTTGACATTACACGATATCTAATCATCCTGAAGTAGATAATGAGAATAGAATATTTGATTCTCACAGATGGTTTTATCATTTCTTATTTTAGTAAGCGTGTTTTAAAATTCCATATTCTTTGCTCCAGGATGAATATATATATATATATATATTGTTGTATGGTGATATCATTGTTTAGCAAACCCCAAAAAAGATAGAAGTTTGCAAAATCCTACTTATAGTACTGTACTTGATTACTGTTTGACATATGTTTGAAGATTGATTCAACATCGTATAAGGTGATAGGTTAAACTAGATGACATTAGATTGGATCATACAGTTTATATATGGATCATACAGTTTATATATATATATATATACATGGCTGTACTTTACTGGGGGTATCCCATAACATTATAACAGACACCTTGGCTGCTCATACTTAAAACAGTTTACATAGCTATAAACCACGTATCCTAATTTATGTCGTTTTATTGCCTGGCCACGCCCTGATATGAGTCAAAACCCTGGGGCCCGGATGATACCCTAAAATAGCTGGCTAATGGAAAAAAAACTGTAGCTTTTGACCTATCCCCATATTACTGTATCTCACCTTCAGCTAGCAGCTAGTTGGTGCTTTGAGCACTTTGACTGCAAGGGGCTCTCCCAAATGACATACCTAAATCAGCCCCGGCATCTATCAGCGACCTTGCAGTTTTCCAATTGCTTGGAACGAATCCAAAGTGTTTAGTTCCTCAGTTCAAATGCCAGTCAGAAAATGGGCTGCACCAGCCAAGTGTTTGGAGTCTTCACTGTCTTCACTACAGGATATTTACATTTGCCCCTCCGGTAACGTTGCAATGGACAATTCACCAGAGCCATGGATTTTCCCAGCTATAGACCTCTACATTGGATGTTTGGGGAATTTCAGGCCAGCCATGTTTGAGTACGGGACAGTATACGAGGAAAACACAACAATAAGGTTGGTAAGGTATGCATGTTCTTGAATTGATATATATATATATATATGCATATATGTGTATATATATATATATTTGTGTGTGTGTATGTATACATACATTATACAACTATCCAAGTATATCCCTATTTAGTCATCCCACATTCCATGCAGGTTAACTCCCCATTGAGTAGCTGGGGAGTTTCAAGCCAACGCCCAGGCCATGAAGTGCATCAGTAAAGGCTTCATTCTGAAGACCGGAATGCAGGACAGCGTGACTACAGCGACATGGCGGCATGAATCTTTTGCGATGGAGATGTTCCAATGGGCAAGGTTGGAATACCAGAAAGATCCAGAAAGTACGCATGACATGTTTTCCTGAAAGAATGTGTGAAATGTATTGAAATGTCGTGAAGATATTGGCCGGCTTGGTTTCAACTAAGACAAGAGGTAAGCTCTCCATCACGAGGACGATGCACATCGATGCACCAAGCTGTCAGTTGGGTCGCCTTAGGACCCCATCGTAGCGTGTTGTTACATCGTAGCGCAGCGTGTTGGACGTGCCAAGGAGAAGAATATTCTGTTTATGACCAACTCGAGTTTCATCATCAGGCCAGAGATCGAAGAGGGAGTTGATTTTTTTGGGCTGGTGATGAAGGGTTTCTAGTTTCCATTCCTTAGAATGACACGTACTTTTGGGATTGAACAGCTTTAAAAACAACCAAGGAGTGCAAAGACTACGGAAGTCCTTTGGTGACACATTGCCCCTGCAAATGCAATGGATGTTTGCACCGTTTGAAGCTGAGATGTTAGTATCTCCAAGGGTCGAACAATTTTAGGGCACATGTCCCACCTGAAAGCAGGCTCTATGAGACCTACAACAGCAAGCAATCCATCTATTTCTTGATGGAACCAGCGCTTGGGGGAGAGCTGTACTCCATGTACCAGAAGAAAGGTTCCTTGCCTCAGTTGTGATATTGTAGGTGTTGCAGTGAATGGCAGGGTCACATTGTTTCTAGCTGGTTATTGGAGGTAGGTGTGCATGTGTGTGTGTGGATATTGTTGTTTTGTCTGGTGTCATTTGTATTGTCTGGTGTCTTTGTTTGTGAGTGCTTGCTTTTCGTGCTTCTTTGCATGTCATTGCGTATGTCCCCATCAAATTGTAATGTAAGGTCTAGCACGCACACAACTTGAACTGATTTGTGGTTTCAAAAATGGTTCTCCACTTGCCAGGTGAAGGTCTCTATGTTCTAACAATCTCGTGACACTCTCACTCCGTCACTCACTTACCCTCCAGCTTCCTCGCCAGTATGTCATCGCCAGCGCCAGTTTCCCTGCCAGCTGCCAAGTGCAATGTCAGATAGTTTGTCAGAATAGATGTCAGGTAAGAACGTCAGAAGATATGCCGGATAGAATGTTAGATAGAATGTCGGAAGATATGTGAGATAGAATGTCAGCCGCTGGGTCGCACTCGACGAAAGTGATTGATGTTCACCTTTTATATGTGGGATGCTGATCCCCAATGACAAGAGTATATCGTTAGGGGATGTTAGGGGGGTGGCCCAACCAACATCAAAAACGGTAGCAATAGTGACCTAGATATTTCTTGGTTACAGATATGTCTCAGATCTCCAGCATATATCGTCGGTGGTTTCAGCCAGGTTTCTACGGCAGCGAGAAGCATGCCAAGTTCTACTCCGCCGGGGTGGTTTGCGCTTTCGAGCACCTCCACGAACGGCACATCATCTATCGAGATCTGAAACCGGAGAACTTGCTGCTGAATGAGAAGGGGCACCTGAAGGCCCGGTAATGAACATCCCCCAAAACATCATAAATGGATTAAATTATGTGTATATTTGTATATATATATATATCTATCATCCCCAAATGGTAGGTGTATTGTTGGGTTCCCCACATTATGGGTCATATTGGTTGCTCATGGTTAGGGACCAGCTGGAAAGGATCGATGATTTGTGTTCAAACTGGCCAAATAACTCTGAATATTCACAGATGGCTGACGATGGTTATCTTAGTTGATTCAGAGGGAAAAGAAGTAGTTTTGTGGTCTTCAACTCAGATTTGGTGTGCAAAGTTCCTTTGAACTGGAGGGTTTCGAGGGCCTCCCCGGCAATAAATACGGTTGCAGAATCTTCCAGTCATAACTGTGACTTCTCAGTCAAGGGATTTTGGACGATTTTGGAGTTTGCTGAAGCCTCAAAAGCTCCTTTTACTTCTGGGAGGTGCAGTCAGGGTTCTTATGATAGGTTATTTTCATGGTTATTGGTGGTAGACGACCATGTTTGTTCCACCCACCGGGATCATTGATGGCCATGTGGAGCAGCCATCCCCCATTGGAGTTGACTTTGAATGCGAATCTGAATGAGTCTCCAATGTTTCAAACCGAAGATGAAACTTAGCCGACCTGTAAAAATACGCTTTAATTGGGCAATTGATAAAGATTCTTCGTTGAGGTCACACACACACATGTAAGTATGTAGGGTATGAAGACAAGGATATCTAAGTGTGTTTATCCTTGCTCACCAAAGAGCCAACAGAGCATAACTCTGTATTATTGCAATGCATCATTATCGTGGTGACAGGATTTCAGCATGTTTAGGCTAGCCTTTTGGTCATGTGTTCTAGTTTGGGTTTGTTTCAAGTCGATCGGTCGCAGTAGCCGAGCATGCACATGTTCAAGCTGCAACCAGATAGATGTCCATTGAGGTTACAATTTCCAATTGTAAACCAAGTAAATGGCTTTCAATTTCAAAAGTTTCCCTGATATGAGTTTTATGTTTTCCCAATAAGCAGGTAGTATAACTTCTTGCGATAACCAATCAACAAGGATATGTTCATGGCTAAAAATCAAGATTCCCAAGCGCCAAACACCTCGAAAAACCCGATGGAAAAACCTGGTCTGCCAGCATCTCTCGGAAGGTGACGGACATGGGTCTAGCAAAGTTTGTGATTGGCAAGACCTACACCACTTGTGGCACGCCCGACTACTTCGCACCGGAGGTGATTGCCTCCACAGGCCACACCCACGCAGTGGATTGGTGGATGCTGGGGGTGCTCATCTTCGAAGCTTGGACGATGTGACAGTATGGTCGATGTGTTTTTTTGATGGGACAGTGCTTCAACTAGGTTTTTGGGATGTATTTCAGGTATTTAGCAATTTTCAGACCGGAAGATTCAGCACTACAACATCTACAACTCACAAAAAGCATCAAAAACATTCAAAAACCATGGCAGTTGTAGGAAGCTCATCTTCACCCACCAATCTTCAGTTGGAGCTTCCAATATTGATTCCCTTGGTCGGTCAGAGCAGTCACGGTTTGGTGCAACGCCCTGAGGAGTTCATGACGGGCTCGGCGCCTTTTGAGGCACCGTACCCCATGCAGATCTATGCCAAGGCGGCCTCTGTTGATTGCTAGATTACAACTAAACATAACTATGGAAAATCACAATTTTCAATTGGTAAATCCACTATAAATATCTATAAATCACCATTTTCAATAGCTAATTATGTTAAATTACCAGAGGGCAAGCCACTGTGCTTGGTTATTCAATGTCATTCACCTACTTGTACCTATATTTTTTTGATGTTCATTCTTCACATATATATATATAATATGTATGTATTCATTTGATAAACGAACCGTTTGCTACGGGATAGATGACCCATTTAGTTCGATGATTTACCTATTCAACATGGTGATTTTCCATATAACTGTATGTTGGTTTACAGGAGGTTGTTAAATGAAATGTTATGAAGCTATTTGTTGTAATGAAGCTATTTGTTGTAATGAAGCTATTTGTTGTAATCCCTTCTTCCTATTACTAAAACTCCCCCCCCCCAAAAAAAAAAGAATTGGTGTGGCACTTCCGTTTTTTTTTGGTTGGGCGCAATTGGATTCTTACTTGTGGTAATTGAGAATCAATAGGAGAACAGAATGGTAAAACAATGGGTTCAACCCCCTATTAATACAAATAGATTGCCACGTGGAGGTTTTTTATGAGGGTCCCATCTCACAAGTTTTATTTTGTTATTTTTATTATTAAGGTTTTCATTGGAATATTAGGGGAAAGCTTCGAAATCCTGTTTTTGGCAATATGTTATATAGATTTCGATAAGGGATTTAATCAAAGTTGAAATATGTTTTTAATATTTTTATTATTAGAGTTTTTCATTGGAACATTAGGGGCACCCAAATACAAAATGCCACCTAATAACAAAAATAGATCACTGTGTTTACCATTTGGTGGGGTGTTATACGCGTCGGGCGGATAGATTTTACTTTTAGTAATAGGAACAGAGGATTAATTTTGATGGGTTATATATTCATCTACCTGGCTTGTTGGGGGATTCTAGGTTATTATAATAGCCCACAACAATGATGTTTAGTAATTATATATATAATGTGTATTATAGTAGCAGCATTTAAACTATGTAATTCCTCATGATGTTTATAGTTCTAGTTAGCCCTGCAAACCACACCTCGATGAAAGTCTGGTGGTCATGTTCCATTGCCATTTTTGATTCCCAATAGAAATGATAGGGTTTTCCCTACCATGTAGAGCCGGAGAGCTACGTTGGTTTATACCTCGGAGAAGTAGGATCTATGCTAGATATATACTATATACATACGTATATATATATACTGTCTACCTATATTAAGCTTATAAAAACCAATGTATAGCATCGCGGCACCCTTTGGATAATCAAACGTTGCCATGAAGAAATCTCCATTATATATATATATATATATGTATATATTATTTTCCATTGAAATCCATTAATCAATGGCCATTTCAGGAACCTCACTTGGAGGCACCTACCATATATATATATAAGGCCTATATAAGGTCTATGTAAGGGGATCCCCAAAATATTGCTTTATATGGTACAGTACCTCCATTATAGGATCCTGAAATTCCCATTGAATTAAAGCCCCCATTGAGTTTGGGCATTTCCAGGTGTTGAAAGGCATCAATGCCGTGAAGTTCCCTCCGCAGTTGTCACCCGCCTGCGCACCTTGTCTTGCATTGGAAAAGATGTGGTGACCTGTCAACTGTTTCAACTGTCAACCTATGGATTTTCACTGGAAACATAGAATCCAGAAATCACATGACACAAGTTACATGATATCATTTAGAATGTTTTGTTCCCCATTTCTGAATCGTTTCCGGCTTTCATGCTCAGAAATTGGTCCAACAATATCCAGGAAAACCATGGAAAACCCATGAATAGTGGAGTCAAGATGGTGTTTCCCTGCGATTTCCCCTCTACAAGACTAGATCGGAGATGTTTGGCCCCGGCATTAACCGTCACTAATCCATCTTCCACAAGATCCGGAATATGATTTGAGATTATGCAATTAAGCTACCAATATATTGCAATCATACATCATGTTTACAGCATGTTTACAGCATATTACTGTTTCCAGCCCCATGGTTCATCATTTATAGCAGGGCCCTCCAGGTCCTTTCCGTCTTTCCGAGGTAGATATCGTCAAGGCGATTTGCCAAAAGGAGCCGGCAGATCGACTTCCCATGCTCTCAGGCGGAGTTCGAAATCTCAAATCACATCAGTGGTACAAGAGCTTTAGCTGGGAACCTGGGCTCTGATATGCTCTGATCTCTGATGGAAATGTTATAACAATAATAGCTATGCAACACTCATTAAGAGACCATTAAGATTGCTGATGGGCTCTGATAGCTCCAAGAGTAGGAAGATTTAAGCACCGAATATGGTTGCTTACCCGATCGTTCCCACCAAAAGTTGAAGAGAGCATGAATAAACACGTGATAAATGTGTATGTGTATATGATATATATATATATGATATATTTTATAATATTTTATACATATATAGTTATACATACATAAATATAATGCATGGATGGTCGATTTCTCGTGACATTATGGGGTACAAGCCTGCCGAATTGATTATAGACATCACGGGACTAATGAGAAGCAGTATATCCTTACAACCTATATAATGCCTATATATGTCAAATAGATACCAAATTCACCAATATTAACCAACCAGTTTCATAGGATGGGATACTCACTGGGGTGTGGGTAAAGACCGAAGTTGTTCCTGTTTGGGACCTGTTGGATGGCAAAGAAATCAGCCATTTCTGTGGTAAAGCCACGTTCGTCACCATCCCCAAGTCATCAGCCTTTGAGTGAGTTTCCATCCCCGGTAGGTTTAGACAAAATAGCCACCGTCGGCTTGCCCACATGGCCCATGGCCAGCCAAGGACAAGTTCCAAGACTTCACACTTGAAGCCCCCTTCCTACCGAAGGTGCCGCTGTTCCAACTTGACAAGATCCCAACTTGACAAGTCTCTGAGGAGTTCGACCTTGAAAACCATTGAGGAACGTGGTCTTACAAAGCCCCAACTCATGCCAGGGTCTGCATATGTAATCATAGATTCTTTTCCCAATGAACCCCTAACTTGGTTCTGTAGCTGGAAAATCAGAATGGACCATGATTCATCAATCAGTCACAAACTGGGATGCACATCCCAGAATCAATTCTGGGGGTATGTGACCAGTCCGCACCTTTGGCATATCATTTGCAGTGAAGCAAAAATGATTTCCAAACAACTTTTCTAATGCCAACTTTGATTACCATAAACAAGTGTTCGTAACCTTTTCTAATGCCAAGTTTTTCTAAACTTGTCTTTGCTCGGGAGTGCAAGATTCGTTTCCGGTGATTCAAAAAATGCCATGGCTTTGCTAATCGCGAGGTCAAAAGCCGGAAGGACTTGAACAACTTCACCGAATCTTGGGCCAGTGGATACCAGTGGATACCAGTGGGCTTCGGTGATATGAATACGCCTTGAAAATCAGATGGAACATTTAGGCACAACATGCGAGACACGCATGTGATGGGGAATTAGATGGAATTAGCACATCATATCTCCAGTAAGAAAAGATATCACCATTAGTTCAAGGCAATTGAGCCTCATAGAATTGAGTTCAGCGCAACAAGGGTCCGAATCGATGCCCCCAAAAATACTCCTTGGTTGGAACGCTGGCCTGGGGATGCGTTCGTGGTTCGTGGGTTTCAAATATATTTGAATTCAAGACATGGATTTAATTAATGTATTTGTACGTATTAATCCCAGCAGTCACTACTTTGGGCAAAAACTTAGTTCGGATTTGTTCATTTTGGACTCCTATATCTGTGGGGATGAGATGGTTCTCGAATTCATGAAACCCAGTGTGTCTTCAGAATCCCCGCGGCTGTTGGGTGAAGCCACCAACATCTCCGAAAAGCTAAAAGACAAACGACGCTCCATCGACATCCACGACATCTCCGAAAAGTTATTCCCTTCGGCTCAACTCTTTGCCGAGGTACATCCCGATGAGATGCCACAGTTCATCGAATATGTGGATGATGGTAGCGGTTGGGACAAGGACTTTGCCACCGCCTGAAGCTGCGCGGAAATCTCCGGAGAACTGCAGCGGGTTGGTGAAATTCAGGTTTTCTTCGGGGTAGAAGGCAACTGAGACCATTATACCTAGAATTTGCTGTGCAAAACAAACTGATTGTCCCACTTAATGGATTTATGATGATTTATGTATGTGGATTTGCAGGGGGGGACGTTCCATGTCTATGCCAATTAGATCCATTACAGAGTGACAGCAGGTTCAACCCCAAAAGATGACACCACTGGACTGTCTCACCAATCAACTGAACAAACTGACTTTAAAAATCACCAAACTGTTGATGCGATTTTTGTTCCCTGGGGATTACTCCGGTCTCACCAAAATATACGTTTCACCGTGGAACAACGATGCAGCATCATGTGAGCCAGCCGGCTTGCCAGAAAAACCTGTGAGAGTTGGTGTCATTGAACAATGACTTTCCGTTTAAGCCAATTAATGGATGTGATTTTGATGGATTTGATTTGATATATATAGTTAATATGATACAATTGTCCGGTGTATTCAACTGATTACATTTTTGTAAGATGTAGTATGATGTATTATGTAATTATAGTTGGATCAAATTATGCTAGACATTTGCAAATTTGCCTGCAACTTTGAATCTTTGCAATATCCATTAAACAAAACAACAAAACAACAATTCACCATTTGCCCATTGAGAGTTCATGTGACCTTTTACGACACCCCGGGGTCAATGGACCTTCTTTTTTGGGCCAAGTTGGCTGCTGGCACTTGGCAATCAGGTCACTGGATGTCTATTCCAATCTGCAAAGCATGTGCATCCCTTGAGAGAAACACAACATTCGTACCTTGACATACCATGAGACACTTCTATCTTGAATGGTTTCATATATGTATATATACAATTACATATATATATATATATGCAATTATATATAATATATATATATATACAATTATATATATAGTTATGTGTGCAGTTATTTATGTACACATACATGTTTTTACCTTGATCCCTATCAAAATCGGAATCCGTGTTTTACTGTGAGATCGCCATTTCCCATGACAACCATCCTGGTTGCCTCCCATGGTTTTGCCACACAAAGTTGTGCTGAGTGGTTGTGCGCTTAACGAGTGCTGACTCCTTTGGCTCGCTGTCCGGGTCAAGATGAGTCAAGGACACTTCGACAGCTGATGGATTACGCCAAGCGGGCCAAAAGGGCGAGAGCTTGGAGAGGTGGGGGGTAGACTCATATGGAGGTTTCCTAAGTCACGCGGGTACCCCCAAATCATCCATAGTTAGATCATTTTTGGTATTGAAAGCTATGGTGACTTGGGGATCCACCATTTTAAGAAATCCCCCATATATTTATGTTACGGGAGTGGGTCATTCTCAGGCCTTAGGCTAAATAAGTGTGGATACATGCCATACAAGGAGATACATGGATTGGCTGGGTAGCTTCTGATCCAAGGATATTTGAGAGAGAGTGGTGTGCTGCAGTGGGCACCAAACTTGACAGATATGAATGATTTAAGTTTTGCACGTAAGCTTAGCTGTCAGCGGCATGATATGTTTTTGTCGTATTTTTTTTTGCAACTCTGTGACGTGATTTCAAGGTGGAGTTAAGTTGTGTGGTCAGTCAATCGGTGAAATTGTCCAAATAGCAAAAATACTTAAAATAACCATTGAAATCTAAGTGTGAGTTATGCCCCTGTGTTTGGCCTGCCCCCCCGCAAAAAAAAAGTGCAATCTGACATCCATTGCAAGGTGGTGCCCCCCAGTTATAAGCTGATATACAAACCCCTATTACGTTAACTATACGTAGATATATCTAGCATAAACCATAGTTAACCTTATGAGCCCATCTAGCTAACTATGGGACCCACCTTGTGACGTGGGACCCATTGGAGGACCTGGTTTTCCATGGGGCCTTGGCCACCTTGGCCCAAGGTATCTCTGATTACAAGACCGAACTGCAAAGTGCACAAGCAGCACCCCTGCACCTTGACTGCAGGGCAAATAGGTGATACCCAGACGACCGGTCATCCATGGCTGGGAAATCCCCTTGGAAATCTGGCAAAATTCAATGGGTGACCAAATACCACCAATTGGTGGGGCAGAATAGGATAGAATAGGTCCACTAAGCCAGGTGGTTGGGGTGGTATTCTGAGGCTGAACTCTAGGAGTCTTGGAGATGGATTAAAAAAGAAAGATAGAGAGAGAGAGAGAGGGAGAAACACATACAACTATATGTGCATATGTGTGTACTGACAGTAAAGAATCTCTTGTATATATACAACGTATAAAATTGCACTGGCACACACACACAGATATAAATATATATATATACATACATATTTGGTTGGTGGTTTCAAACATGTTTTATTTTCCATAAAATATGGGATAATTTTCCCATTGACTAATATTTTTCAAGATCGGTAACACCACCAACCAGATATAAACGCGTACTAGGCAAGATTCTACAGATACTATCTGTTTGAGGGTTTCCCATTGACACATTGAAAGGTACCCATGGGGACCCTGGGACCCTTCCCCAATCAGCCAGAAAATATTTGAAGGAAAGACAAGGAAAACAAGCAGATGTTTGTAATTGTATGTATGTAGTCATATATACATGAATTGTACGTACAAATGTGTATATATATATGTATAGTTATACATATATATATTACATATGAAAACATATTTGCACAACATGTATATATATATAGATGTAAACATATAAATTTGCATATGTATGTGAAGCCTTGGAGGTTTCCAATTGCCCGGTTTCATCACTAGCTGCTACGGCCGCGTTGGCAGATTCACCTGGTCGTTTCGCCGAGGCCGGAGATTTCAAGAAGCACCGGCACGCCCTTCCCGCCAGTGGAAGGCGTACAACCGGGCGGGATACATGTGTTGATAGTAATCCACGTACATGTTTTCTCCAGGCTCCCAGATGCAATCGCAGCGGCCCAAATCAAAACGGACATACATATACAAAAATTATATATATATATATTATATATATTATATATATTATATATATATATATATATTTAAATATATATATATGTATGTGTAATTGCTGTATGTAAGCAGGTTATTGAGTACATGCTTGTGAACTGCTCTTAGTTTTCCGCGGGGGTGATGAAGATGCTAAAAAATAAGTGCCAGGTGGAAATCCGGCGGATTCCTGCCCAATGATCAAAATGCAAGGGGTCTCACATAGAGGTGTCCTAAACATCTATTAGAATCTATTAGATCTATTAGATATATCATGAAAGATCGTCTATTTAGTACTTATATATATATATATATAGATAGATAGATATCATCTATACTATACATGGAAGTTTCCAATGTCATGGGAGTAGTTCCAAATCATCCAGTCATTCTTGCAATTTGATGGTGACTTTCGGATCCCCGGTTTTAAGAAACAATGATTTGCACAATAAAGGATATATGAGATATGGTTGTTCATTTGGGGGCTGGACGGCTTTACACACACGTATATATAATCATGCAGCATACATAAGTCATATATCATATTTGAATCATATCCATGGGCTCTTTCACAAGTAAACATCAGTAAACATCAACGCCTGATGTGTAAAACCTGGCATGGCCTCAACCGCAGGCGCCAAGAAACGTTGCTGTTGTCCATGCTTTTCGTGGTACTTAGCCCCTTGGTTGCGACATATAAAGGCATCCTTTTGGCTGGCGCTTTCAATTATACGTGTGTTTTACGTTTGATTTCATGAACTGTTTTCTCTGATGATGATAGAAAAGGACACGACTTCCATGTAGCGTCGGAACACGCACTGTTTTCCATTGAAACTGTTGAAGTTTCACCTGTCGGGACTACCAAGGCAACTACTCCCACAGAGGAATCGGCCCATAACCAGCTTTCCAAGTTAGCTTCGATCACCATGGATGTGGCTGGGCCAGATGGGGGACCAATGCCAAATGGCACTGATGGGGCCCTCAGCAACACATGTTTTGACAGTTCTTCACTTTATTTACACGCACACACAATCGCACAATCACACATGTATATATATATATACATGTATATATTATGTAATGATAACAACCCTGTAAAGTAAGCTTTTGTGCTAGCTCAATCGGCAGACTTTTTTGCCTGGAGGATGGAGGATTAAAATGCCCATGATGACCCTGGGACACACAGTAACATAAACCTTCCCAGTCATGACATCCACTGCAACATAGACTTTTGGGAGGAAAGTTAGCCCTGGAGATAGGCACTTTTGGATGGGTAAGTGTGGACGCAAATGGTTTTGGTGTCCTATCCAAAAGCCTTTGAACCACGAGAGGCTTTTGACTATTAACACATCGAATGAAAGACAAAATCATACGAAATCTCAACAAAGTGAGCCCAATTTTTTCATGTAGAATGATGGGACTGACCATCAAGACCCCATGTTTTTGTTAAGCACCGTTGGGGCTCCACGATTTTGAGAGTCCTGAGGAGCAGAATCCCAGCCATCAAGAAGCCATGCAAGAGTCCCTTGGACCAGGGCTGACGGACGTGCTGGATGAATGGGGAAATCAATGGTCAAGAGTCCCAGGAACCCCCAATAAGAAACACCACAAAACAAAACATCTTTAGAATTTCTTGGATGATATGTTGTGTTATCTTAGATATTGTAGGTTCCCAATACAGGATATCATTATGAGGGGAATGTGATTTACGGTGCTTACATCACAGCTTTTTCGATGGGAGAACACCAGGAGCTTGCTCCATTGTCACTAGATCTATGTGGGAAAATCTCACATCTTCGAGGACAACTATGAATCAGTTTGAATCCTAGGGTTCGGACGGGCCCCGTACATCTACCAGAAATTACCCTGTGGGTTGTGAAGTTATCTCCAGCTGATGAGCAGTCATGGGCTGTATGAGGTATGGTCGAGGGGAAAACATGTGGTTTCACAGTGTGAAACCATTGTGAAAGAAGGAAAACAATGGCAGCAGCAACGGCGGCAAGCGCATGTAGCATTAATGGCATTGCCCACAGGAGATATGACTGTGACATACTGTGACAAAGTAGTGATGGGCTGTAAATGACATGAGGTGACAATCTCCAGGGGTTGCGCGTGAGGTATTGGGAGCTGATGATGGGAGACGTCACTGGGCTTTTCAATGGATTGGTTGAAGGGGAAAGCTAAAGAGAGCAATCTTTTTCCCACGCACATATATATGTATATGGGCTTCCTGCTGACATTCGCTGAAACAACTTGTGGCTACGGACCTAGAAGACTGAGCCCATGCCTGGTTCTTTCACTTGACCATGGCTGTGCTTTTTCTTCCACATCAGTCCACATCAAACGCCATGGAAATCCAGCGCGTTTCGTGTTCCACCAGATTCACATCAATCCCCAAGCCGTGAGATCCATGAAATCCCCAAACTTCAGCATTGCCAGCAGACCCAAAGGGGGGGTGACCTCCCAAGCTGTGCTCCGCTCAGGTGCCTTTCGAGGCTCGTTCCAAACGATGGTCCGATGACCTGGGCTTTCAGGGCTCCAACCCTTGGAACGACTTCCGTGGAGGAGGCCATGGTGGCCGTGTTGGCCATGGGCTGTACATTGTTTCCTGGAAACTATGGTAAATTGTTATCTATGTCTATATATAATTATATATATATATTTATATTACGTAATAGATCGTAATAATAGTTTTCCATAATGTATAGGTTTACTATCTGTAGATTGTTATCTATAGGTATCTATAGGATCTCTTGGGGCTGATGATCAATGGTCGAATTTATAGCTCATCAGCAGTCCCAAGGGTATGCAGATCATATCTCCCCAGGAGATGCTGAAAAATCAGCCGACTCATAGAGAACGATGGATGAAGGATATTGATATTCCCTGGACTTCGAAAGGACCCCTGAGAACATAATATGATGATTATGGATGATTTGGCTTTTGCAGGGTTCAAATATGTTCAAACGTCTTTAAATACCTTCTCAGGTGTTTGGAAGTCTGGGGATTGGTGCCGGTTCTTGTCATTTGGACCAAAAATGGCAGCATGCGGTCCGATTGGGGAGAGGTACCCTTTCTCAAACGTGGCCGCAACATCTCAACTATTGAATTTATAGATGATTCTCACGTATGTTCATTTGATTTTCTCAGTTAATAACGTTCATCTTATATCCATCTATAGATAGCTATCAGGGATTTTCATGGATTTTCCGGAGATGTTCCTCCGTTTTTGATGATTTCCCATGGCTGAGACTGGGAGACTGATGAAGCTTTTGGCCACCATAGGCCTCCTGTCCTTGCGCTGCTTGCTGTACCTGGCGGGAAAGTACAACTCAAAGGTGCCGCGGCAGTGCCAAATGCTGCATGTATGGTATATGTACCTACATAACTGGGTCATTTGGGGAAGTGTTGGTCAATATTCCATACATCCAACATTTGGGTTATATGTATGCATTATATAGAACTATATTATATATATATAAGTAATTATAAGTACATGTACGCTTATACATATAAACTATTAATACTTATTGAATATCATTGATTCTATAAAATGATTTTAATATTGATTGCAGTTTTTTTTGTTGAGAGCAGACTGCTCGTCCCTGTGGCAATAGGCTCGACTTTTGATGGAGGAGGCCAAGTATCCTTCACGTGTAGGGCCCTCAGGGAGCTGCGGCGTTTTGTGTGTGCAAGATGTGTCCCTGGAAACGAAACTGTAAACGAAGCCTTGCGGCGTTGCGGTATAGTTGCCCTTTCTTGGGCGACTTACATATATATATATTATATATATATACACATATATGTATATAATGTAGAAATATATATATATATATACTTATTGCGTTTATACATGAATCACTGGTTTGTGTATCACTTAGATTCACTTGGTGGTTCACCACAGGAATCGGACTCGTAGGAAACCTGGACATTGCCCCTAGTTATCCTAATGAACTATGTAACCCACTTAAGTTCAACTCATGGATCCCTTTGTTTTTGCTGGCGCTTGATACTGAGCCTGGTTGGGGATAATGTCCCTGATGCTCAGCCTGGGACTCCGGATTATGGCTGAGTGTCATTGGTGTTTAATTACCATGTTTCTGACTATGATTTGCACATGTTTCCCAACTTTGGGGACAATATAACCATCAGTTTACCCATCAAAAACATGTGCAATTGGGATATAACAACTTTTATTTAGAACCATGCATTTAACTTCCTTGTCAGATGGGTATGTTCCTGACATGTTTCTATCCATCAGGCCTGGTACCCGTTCTCCGCTGCTGGGATCTCCATTTGTCAACTTTTGGCTGCAACTGGGACGTGGAACGAAGGGGAACTCGTACCCCAAATGGCCCAAAAAATGGTCGGTTTATGTGAGGTTGGTGAGTTGGTTTATGTTGATTTAGCATTTGAGCAAGACTGAAACAGACCATGTGAAAAGGCTTTTGATGGACTGGACGCTTGGATTGTGGAGTTTAGCATGATTTCAATGACGGTGAGGCGCTGGCTTGATATATAGTGTAATATGTAATATAGTGTATATACTATACATTTGTGTGTGTGCGCGGGTATGTTTATGTATATATATATGTATATGTATATGTATAATATATATATATATACACAGGTGTGTATATATATATATAGAGATAATGATATATATATATATACAGACATATATATATTGATATTACATATATTGTATTTACACGCCGCTTTTTGACGGTTTTTCCCGAAAAAAGGATGCTTCGAGCTTACCACATTGTGGTAAGCGTCATCTTGTCAGGTCGGCCCTGGGGCCCCAAAATCCAATGGAACTTCGTGGTGCTTATAAAAAATCAATCAACAACAATGGGGATATGGGATTTACCCCCTGGTAATTTAACATAGCTATTGAACATCATCCAACAAAAAGCGGTAAATCAATGTAAATCATTGAGCTAGCCATGGCAATTTTCCATGGCAAACTTTGAAATTATCAGAGGGTAGTTAGGGTCCTAAAGTTTGATGCTACACGGGTCGCAGTGTTCAACGCCCATGTTATCATCATCCTTGAACTGATAATCCCTACAAAGCAGCCTGAACAACAATGGAATGACAGGTTGGATAAACTCAAACTCATAGATATCCTCATTTTGTTGATTATATTCCCCTTTTCCTATCCCTTGAATATCCACTTTTGTACAATATGCATATATATATATATACACATACACAATAGACATTATGTAGCTAGATACAACAATTGCTACTGGACTGTGCACACTGCTCCATATGCTGTGACATTCACACCACGCCCTCAGGTGCACCTGCGCCTTCACGCACGACCTATGCTGGGCCCAGTCTTTTGGCCCTGAACTGCGGATTTGGGGAGCTGTTTGGACCAAAGTCAACCACTTTTGGAGCGTCTCCTGGGGAGATGGAGTTGCCTGAGGTTCGAACGCTGCCTGCAGCACATCCATTGGTGACTTGGATGTCACCATATGTCACCATGTTGCCATGGACGACTCCCATCATCTTGAATCTCCGAACGAAATCCTGGTTTAGTCGTGGATCTATTCATTTTGGGCGCCAGCAATGCTGGGTATTTGATATTGAGGGGATGGGATTTATCATCAATAAATCAAGATGGGGTCTTTCACATTGGCTCTGAGCGGTTGGAATAGCTTTTGGTAGAACTGATCCCGCAGCAGCAGATGATGGTTGTTGACGATTGACTCATTGACGCATGCAATTTATCAGTGATGTGCGACAAGATTAGATTAAAAACTAGATCAGATTAGATGATTAGATAGATGGATACATGCAGGCAGGCAGGCAGGCAGCCAGGCAGCCAGGCATGCATGCATGCATGCATGCATATATGGTTCCGGTCTGGGCTACCCCCCGGCTACCCCCCCCCAGATGGTGGTCCCCCCCCGGTAGCCCAGCACCCTGTAACGTAGCATCAAGTGTCTGTGCAAGTACGAGGGAAGGTCTTTTAACGTAGCACCAAGCCCAAGCGTCTGTGCAAGTGTGCAAGTACAAGAGAAGATCTTATAACCTCAAGCGTCTGTGCAAGAACAAGAGAAGGTCTATTAATGTGGCACCAAGTGTCTGTGCAAGTACAAGAGAAGATCCTTTCAGAGACCATCAGGTGTCTGCGCGTGTAGAATAGGTCTTGGCACGCAACATGAAGTGTCTGTGCACGTACAAGACAAGATCTCGTAACGTAGCATCAAGCATATGGAAGTAGGAGAGAAGATTTTGTAACTTCTTGTAACGTTGCATCAACCGTCTGCGCATGTGGAATAGAAGGGCTTGTAACGTAACATCAACTGTCTGTGCATGTACCAGAAAAGATCCTATAACGTGGCAGCAAGGATCTGTGCAAGTACGAGGGTGGCACTGCAACATAGCATCCAGCATCTGTACAAGCAGATGCATACATACACACATACATACATGCATACATCCATACATGCATACATCCATACCTACATGCATGCATCCATACATCCATACATCCATACATCCTTAAATCCATACATCCATACATCCATACATCCATACATCAATACATCCATGCATCCATCCATCCATACATCCATACATCCATACATCCATGCATCCATGCATCCAGACGTCCATACATCCATACATCCATACATCAATACACCCATACATCCATGCATCCACACATCCATACACCCATGAATCCATACATCCATACATCCATCCATCCATACATACATACATACATTACATAGATTACATACATAACATACATTATTTACACTATATGCATTACATACGCTACATACAGTGTATACATTACATACACTGCATACATTGCATACATTGCATACATTCCATAAATTGCATACATTACATACTTTACATACACTACATTCATTACATACAATACATATATTACATACATTACATTGCATTTACATTACATTACATTACACTACATACATACATACATGCATACATACATACATACTTTCATGCTTACATGCTTACATGCTTACATGCTTACACGCTTACATGCTTACATGCTTACATGCTTACATGCTTACATGCTTACATGCTTACATACATAACATCAAATAACATACATGACATACATACATTACATACATTACAAAACTTACATATATTACATTCATTACTCACGTACGTTACATACATTAAATACACTACATACATTGCATACATCACATTCATCACATACATTACATACATTACATACATTACATAATATAAATTTATATATATATATATATATGCATTGCATGCATTACATACATTACATTACACTACATACATCACATACATTACATTCATTTCATTACATACATTACATACATTACATTCATTACATACATTACATACATTACATGCATTACATACATCACATACATTACTTTACATCATATTACATCAGATCACTTCACATTACATCACATACATTACATACATTACATGCATTACATACATTACATACATCACATACTCACATACATCACATTACATCACATCACTTCACATTACAGTACATACATTACATATATTACATGCATTACATACATTACATACATCACATACTCACATACATCACATTACATCACATCACTTCACATTACAGTACATACATTACATATATTACATGCATTACATACATTACATACATCACATACTCACATACATCACATTACATCACATCACATTACATTACATACCCACATAGCTACCTACTTACCTACATACCTACATACCTACCTACCTACCTACATATATACACACATACATACAAGAGACCCCCCACATTCCCACAGGGGGGAGGGGAGAGACCCCCCATTCCCACAGCTGGCGGGGGAACCATGACCATGACGGGGGTTGGGGTTGCAGGCCTGTACATTTATACATATGTATATATATATATATATACATCTTTCTTGTCACTGAGCTTGGCTCGCCTTTAGTCTTTGGCTAGACTCCTGGAGGCGGCGATGGAGAGAGGGAAAAAAAAAAACACACACACATATATATATATATATATATACGTATTCATGAATGTGTATATCGCCCAGTGCTCGGGAATCACCCAGGCCATGAAGAGATTCCTGTTGCATGGCTGCAGACATTTTGCTTGCTGCCCTGCAAAAAAGAATTCGTCGGGAAACTCCTGGAAAACCGCCAGGCAGTTCATACACAAGGGATTTAGAACTTAAATTGATGTTTAAGGAATAATTACATGGATTATTTTTTATAATGTTTGGGGAATACGCGTTTGCTCCCATCATTTCAGGAGGAACGGCTAAGACTTCGTCAGATTGGTTTTGCCTGTCACTAACAGGCGGCATGACATGTCAAACTTATATACATAGACTAATATTGATTTCTGATGATTTAGAGTCTTTAGTATTGCGTAAATGTATGTTAAATATGTTAACATACATCATACTTTAGATATTGATAAATTTCATGATGGCTAAGTTGGCAAGACACACCAGCTTCCAAATACATCCTATTCGCATGGTTTGGGAAAAACCCAGCATGGCCCTTTTCTTGTGCCAAGGGCTGAGTTGGTGAAGGAAGATCCTGTGGAGGTTTTTGCAAGTTACTGGCTGGCAGCGGTATGCAAGTTGCACAAGGACCGTGAGTATTTTAGCAATCCCCACTTCATGGCGGAAAAGTATCGAACTAAATTAGGGATTTCCGGCAAACCATGTTACCAAAGGGTAAAAGTACAATAAAGTACAGATGCTGGTCAAAGCAACTTGTCCAGTGGAGCAGCCATGAGCAGCCACTTCCCACTCAGGATCACTTCGGTTACCCTCCTGCAAAAGAGACTTGATTACCGAATAGAGAAAAATATTGGATTCATACCCTGTTTAAAGCGACCTTGAGATGGCGAGAGAGAGAATTGCACCATTTACAGAATATTGATTCCTATGAAGACTGGGGATTCTCCAGCCAGCCGTTGGCTGATTTAGCGGAGACGCTTAAGTCATCCCTCCCACTGCGCCAGGAGTGGCGTGAGCTTTGTGCGCGAGACCCCGACGCAAATTTGTCGTGTTCCTTCAACCGAGTCTATGAGTATGTCGCTTGTTTGGAAAACAACATAATTCCATTGGTTGAGGGATCAGTTGGAAATGTTTAGGTGGAAATATATGCTATGTTGACGTGTTATATCTGGCGAAATAGTTGGTCCTATAGTCTTGCGTTATAAACATGCATAATATGCAAACTATATATATACAGAATACCTCCAACAATTTCCCCTACAAAATCAAACATGTTAACATTTGGCACAGCCTTTTTTGTGGGAGATGGATGGGTATTTTGAATCATCTCCAAGCAGGTTTTTGATTTGTAGAGGGGCATGTTTGGGATCACTTTAGAGGACACCTTAAGCCATGTTTTTGCTTTTGTAGTGTTTTGGGTTTTCAGAACATTAAACCATTTTGTAGAAGGGTCGTTTGCCCCAGGGCCCGAGGTCCCAGCAAAGGTGGGGTTGAGTGTTTGGATTTTGTAGGCCTGAACATTTCCTGTTCAAATGCTATGTTTTTGGTTTTGTAGAGGCCGCTTTTGTGTTTTCCAGAAATCTGTCTACAAAATCTGACGCCCCAACCCCGCCAGGTCATTTTTTGGAGGTATTAACTATATATATATAGTATGCCCGTCCGTTCTTCCAATGGATTTTCATGGTAGCAAAGCTTGGTGCCCATGAAGTGATTTCCCGAAAATGTGATTTTCTCCAAAGATGTGGACACAAAAAACAGCTGGAAAATCACGCTCACCGGGTGCTTCAGGGTTGCTAGAAATAGTTCCATTAATGTTGGCTCATGGTTTCAGCCACATCATTTGATTTACCTTCCAGTAAATAAGCATAGACCGCATAGATGTTGGAAAACCCACTGTTTGTAGATCATTTTCCTCACGGGAAATTCCACATATTTCCACATCTACTGTATCTTAATTTATCCTAGGGTAACTCTTTCAGTTCTAGCTGCAACCAACCTTTGCTAATATGGGAAACCCCATGCCATAAACCTACCAAACTTGGGGATGGTTTGAATCGCACCCATAGAAATTGTATGAAATTGTGATTTAGGAATGGTTTTTTGGGTTTACCACATGAATTGATTTCCGAAATGGGTTTAGGGAAATGGATCATTGACGACGAACCACCTTGACATCAACGGGTGCTCTGTAAAAGCTCCGTGCAAGGTGGGTGTAGCCGTGGAGAGCGCGCTAGCGACCACGAGTCAAGATCGTCTCAAGGTGTTGGCAGAAGTCAACGCCAGGCTCGAATATTGTAGAATGCTTGCGGCTTGTCAGACAGGATATCAGAATATCAAGATGTCTACCAACAAAAACCTGGATTGTCCATATCTCTCTGGGGGCCAGCAAAATTGGAAAGTGGTTGTAACATGTTGTAACCACCCAACATGGGGATTCTAACTCATTATTTTGTTTACCACATTATTTTGTTTACCAATGTGGTATTGTCGCCATTTTATATACGGTAATATTCCTGGATTCGGGGATTTACCCACAAATATCTGGTGACATGGGGGTATTTCAGCGGATACAATTGCAACCGCAAGTTGGAGAGTTTACAGCCACCTCATTGGGGAAAGGGAGCCCTATGCGCAATGATAAAGTATTATAAAGTATCAGGAGCGGCCTTAAGTCTGGTGCTGGATCGTAAAAAGAACATCCAGATTCGATGGCCAGGGGACAAAGCAAGCCAGCTTGAGGAGAACAATGTCCAATGACATAATTATATAGTTAGTTAGCTCCCCATTGTTTTGATCATTTACCGGAGGGTAAATCAAATCAAGTAATTACGGGTCAAATGATCTCATCATGTTTAGGTGAAGATGTGAACTTTCAACATTTTAGAAGCTTAAAAAACATGTGAACCACGTGAATGCCCATGGTTTCTCCTAAAATCCCTCAACTCAGTGACCCGAATCGCGCAGATCCACCGTGGTTAGCGGCCACAATCTCCTCGTCCGTGCCTGGGCGAGATCCAGGCTGATGACAGATACCGGAAGTTGGCGACATGATGTTGTGTTGATAGCATTGCCCAAATAGATACAAAAGTAACTGTTTAAACAAGTAATCAAAAGTACAGTTAAAATCTCAAATAGGTACGTTTCACATACACGCTTTGAGCAGGAAATTTGCCACAATGTATGAACGCAATGCGGTGCTTGCAAAGCGGACTGAAGATGAACTGATGAACATCAAAACAATCAACCGTGCAGCATTTTAAACATGTATAAACATTAATTTCACAGAATGCAGCTTGACTCGGAGTAAACATTACATCCAAAGCAAACATTCTATCCAAACCAAACTACAGTAGACGGACAAACCCCGCATCCATGAATTGTAGGCTACCCCCTGTCCCCCCAAATTTCAACGTTATGGTTCCATATCTTTGTTCCTGATCTTAGGGTTTGATTTATTTCGTCCATTCGAAAAAGCGAACCAAACCAAAAAAACAACATTGTAATTGGGGGTGCGGGGGTTTATTGGATTACAAGGGTTTGAACAAGTCGTCCATCTACGGCAGGATGTTTTTTCCCCTGGATTTTTGATAAAGTATGGCAGACTACGGATGTTATAGCTGACATCTCCAAGATTTAACATCATTGTTTTTTTTTTTACGTTGATAGGTTGGAGCCCCAGGAAATCATGTTGATTTCACATGTTTTTCCCAAGGAGTGAGCCTCCCTGGGTGGTCCAAAGGGGTAGAATTTAGAGAGTGAAGAATCTTTTTTGGGATTTCTATATGGTTCGGTACCTGATGGTTTTTTGGTGCAGACCCTGAAATCGTATGGCGTAAAACCTGATTTTCTTTCTATACATATTGTAAGATTGGAAAGTACCCGCCATGTACTGGATTTAAGCAGCAAGAATAGGATATAAACGGAGATCTGACCAGGTAACCATCAACCAAAAATGGACGAAGGTCCAGCCACAGCCAAGGTGTTCATAGCAGCGGCAACAAAGATACACAGATACATACACGTAGGGTCTCCGAAACACGTATAATTCTGCAGCTTTAATTTCTATGTGTTTTGGATCTATTTAGTTTATTTGTTTGACGGGTTTTCCAACTTTTAGTCCTACTCCGAAGAAGCGCGCTTTCTTGGAGCGTTTAACCACTATTCTGAACCGCTAAGGTGCCGAGTCGCTTGTTTGCAGGGATGATCTTTGCCACTGGAAAAGAACGTAGAAACGCCTCTTGAAATTCAGGACGTAATGCTGGTCATGGTCAAATTATATGTGTTATAGTAATACGATGTATATAATATGAATCCCAGGTAGCAATGAACTTGCAAGATTCAGTGCCGTTCCATGTTGTTTTTTTTCGGGAAAAAAACAACAAAACGGCAATGGTTCCAACGGCTACTTTACCTCATATCTGAAGGTTGGAAGATGCTGATCACCGCATTTTGGTACATCCTGAAATATCCTGAAAGTGACCCAAGCAGCAACATTTTTTTCACACAAAAGCTGCCAGCAATTTTCCTTTGTGGTGGCTTTAGTGGACCCAGCCGAGGTCCAAAGTCTTGGTCGGAATGGTGAAGATGGAACGTTTCTTCTTATGTCTCGGTGCCCTGCTGCAGACAAGTTGCCACGCCAACTGCACTTGTTAGGAAAATGGTGGGAGCCAACAATCAATGGATTGGCTGAAGGGAAAACATACAGGAAACCACGGTTTCTCCCATGAAATACAGGGAGGTCCTGCGATTTTTCCTTTCCACCACCAAGTCAAATTGCGTCTAAAGAATGGTGATGGAGGGGTCAAGTCAATAATTGGCCAATGCTAAGTCATGCTAAGCTATCCATGTCCATTGTTGGGCGCTGTTCAAAGGGTCTGTTTTTGGTAGTCCCTGATGCCATTTGATGCCATAATGTCGGCCGAGCCATGATTGATCAAGTTGTGAACAGAGACTAAATATTAAAATTTTATAAACAAGGAATCAAGGAAAAGGATCTGACTGCATATTGAACCACCCTGTCAAAATTGCTGCTGAGGTTATCGGCCAGGGTCAGTCACAGACGAGCTTGAAGAGGATCCTGGGACAATGATTGTCAATGATGGTGGGTCAAACTTCGATGGCTACTTTACATTCCTCTATATAAATCTCTTGCAAAACCTGACCAGCCTGACCAACTATCTTTTCCGGCAGGGTAATTCTGAAGCCGGCCCATTATTTGTCTGGGGATTGGAAGAAGATTGTACCATTAGACATGGCATTGATTTCTCAGTTATTTTCCACGCCGGTGATTATGTGTCTCAAGTGGGATCTCCACACAGCCGTGATCATGATGCAGCCAAAATGGATGTAGGTTTTTACTGGCTTAGAAAGCCCTAAAGAATGAGGACGGCTTGCAATAATTCAATTGAGTAGCTCATGGTAGCTCGTTTCCGTGGTGGCAAGTTGTCGATCGGAGTAATGTGGTAAACCGCAATAATAAACCATCCGTAACCATCCTCAAAATCACCACAACAGGTTTCTATAAACCATCCCCAAATGATAGGTTCATTCTTGGGTTTCCCACATTATTCGAGTTTTTAAGATCGTTTCATCTTTGATCTCTTTCAGTGAAGTATCAACAACCCATCACCCCATGTAACTCTCACCTGGAATATGATTGACATTTTCAGGTCACCCCAGTGAACCCAGCCTAGGACAAACACATCTCAGGCCGCTTGGCACCCGAAGAGAGTATTCCGTAGTATTCCGATTGTTGGAGATGGTTGCACTTGCTAGTGAGCCCCAAGAGGACACGAGAAAACATGGATTTCGGATGATTTCAGGGATGATTCAGAGATTTTATAGATTTTTGGGCCCAGCGCAGTACTATGCCGATCTATGCCGCTATCGGTATACGGGATTCACCGGGCAATTTCATCTCCAGAGGGTCCCCGACGTCCCGGACCAGGTTTCTCGACAGAAAGTCTCTTGGCTGCTGGGGCATTGGTGACGATGAAACATGACAATAACATACAATAACATACAATAACTATAGTATATCTATATACTATATTATATACATTTGATATATTTGATATATCTATGACTACTTGTGACTAGCTATGACTATGTATGACTACAGTATGTCTATCTACGACTGATAGTCCTAGATTAGATAGTCATAGATTAGATAGCTTATAGTGTGACCTATGTATATATCTAATTATATCTAATCGATCCAACAGCTGAAGAGCTTTCCTTCATCCCCAAACGAACTGAGCGAAAAACGAGGTCCCACAGAGGATGTTTCGATGGCCGTGCCTGAGCTCATTCATTCTGCAGAGGTGGGATGATGAAGGGATCAGCAGGAAAATCCATGGAAAGTTGTGGCAAAAATAAAGGGCTTCCCATCGTTTCCTGTAGGTTGAAAACCCTGAAAAACTTATTGATGTATGTTGTGTTTACACCAGCACCATAGATCCTGATATACTAGTTAATTATACTAGAAGATTCATGCATCTACATGCTATAGATTGCAAGTCTTACTGACCAACCTGTAGAGCCATTCCTCTCTCGGTCACAGAGTATGGCCAAAGCTTGATGATATGATCTTGAAAAAAACAGTTGTACTAGCATATTGCACGTTGTAACCCCACAAGATCCCACATACAAGCACATAAAACCAAAGAAAATTACATGTTAATCAAGTCATACAAGTAATTACTCACCAAAACGCCAGTTTTGCGGCATGTTTCCAAGCCGTTTCCCATCGTTTCCCATACTTATCCTGGCTTCAACCGGTAGGTCTACCAGCTATACCGCGGTGCATGTGGCAAAGAGGGCGACCTTATCGCTGAGCGATGTCGCCTGTGGGTCCCGAAGCGGGAGTTTGATGGGGAATCTGCTGGGGGACGGGTTGGTGTATATATATATATATATATATATGTTTTTTAATTTATTTACACCTATATGATATAGCCTATATGATCTATATGTGTACCATGTTCAGAGGCCATTTTGAAGATAGAATTATATAGGTTTTAACATAGAACCAAACTATCATCACAGGTTGGCCTTGAACAATTTTGACAATTACATGACGATCTTGAAGTTCTGCAGGAAAACCATGTGACCTACGAATGTGGCATGAACGACCTTGCCGCACAAGTTGGGGAAACAAATCATGCTGGTGAGCTAGCAGCTGCTTGGGGGTGTTCCTTAATAAGTTGGATACCCCTTAGTTATAGAGCTTTATAACGGATTGTATCACAATTTGCTGGTGTCATAAGTCATAAGCATGCTTGCACCCATGTACAACCCCAGCTGCGTCCACATCCCAGGTGGATTTTCCGAATTTGCGCATTGCCATCGCTGAGTATGACCAGCCACCTGGCTGCAGCGGCAACCATTTCATTATGCTTAGTAAATCAGTCCTGGGTCATCCCAAAAACACCGGCTTGCATGGCTACAAGCCACATTGGCTACCTTTTGATGCCATAATATGTTATGTTGATCAATGATTGGCTGCAAGCAATCCCAGTCCATCAGAATGGAGCGCCAGGCCTGCCTCGCCTCGGAATTGCATTCCGCTGCTGGACATCTCGTGGTGTCACTGTGAAGATGCCGCCGAACCAGACGCTGAGGATACCCAGCCGGCGATTGGAAATCGTAGCCAAAGATTTGTGGGGACTTGGTCAATGAAAATGGGTTTTGTGGAGTCTGGGACTCAACAAGTCAATAAGTTAGTCTTTTGTATGAAGCATCCGCTGGCACCCCTTATGACCAAGGGATGCAAATGGGCTTCCCCGTTCTACCGGACAGCTATGAGTCATATTGAACAACTGAAGGAAATATGATTATGGTAAGTTCAATATTGGCCAAGGACGCCAGATTGATGGTCACAGGGCAGGGATCATGATCAAGCCGACCGGAAGATCTTCCCATCAGCCTCCACTTGAGTAAAAGATCACCCGACTGCATTGAATTAGGAGAAAACTCAGTAATCAGCCCATCATGTCTATGTTTTGTTCGATATTGGGTACTGCTACAACAATGGCTAACCCAATAATAATGATGATGAGTATCCCAAAATCCTATCATCATTCTTTTTTGCTCGTTATAGGACCCATGAATCCGCACCCGGCAGGAGCCCGTATATCGGCTGGATGTGTACAGTTTGCCTTCTGGGAGTTGTGGCCAACAGCGTCCCTCTCCCGGGCAGACACCACGAATTCGTGTCTCTTGACCGAAAAGATTTGGCGGTAGCCGTGATGACATGGGCAACAGAACCAAAACCAATTTTTCATGTTTTCAGTACTAGGACCATACTATTTTTGGGGTTATGTAAATTTCTTACAGTATATATATATAACACGTTTCAACAGGGCTTGAAGCCTTTTTGTTTCTTGTGGGAAACGTTTCGTTCCTTTGTGGCTGCGGGCCAGGGGGGGCTGAGTTTGTCGAATATGAGGTTTCCGGGTCGTCGTCCTCTTTGAGAGACTTTGGTGTCTCGGCAAGGGAGTGTGAGTGTGATTCATATTCTTGGTATGCTTCAGAATTTCACATTAAATGTATAATTATATATATGTGTGTGTGTATGAATATTTATCCATCTATCCATATGTACATCTGCCGACAAGCACGCTGAATATATATATATATATATAATATGTACATGTGCATATATACGCATGCATTGGCGTGTATATATATATACATTGTACATATGTTTGAAGGGCATCCAGCCATCACAAGGTGGGACGTATCCCGTTGTGAGGCGATAAAGGGGATGATGTATCAAGGGCTCGAATTGCAGCTACTTTGGTGTGAAAATCTAAGGCACCCGGGTTCTGACAACATAGAAGTACCTAGTTAATTGAGACTTCACGAGCTAGTTTTTGCCTGGTGCTTTCAATTGAAACCATGAAGTTCCTCATCAAATAAGAGTTCCTGAACATGTTCCATAGACCAATCGATACATGGGTTGGCATCCCTAGACCTAATTATGAAGGGGTCACACATGGAAAAGCATACAATGGAGTTTATTGAAGCCATTTTTGGCTGACCTGGCTGATTGCTTCAATACCACTTGAGATATCCCCATATCTGTTTGCACCCTTAAAAAACCGTGTTACTCGAGAGAACTATCCACATTGGCTCTTAACTCTTAAGTAAATATATATATATATATTGGATATAAATTTATAAAGAAAATGTATAAGATAGATTGGACTGGGTGGACACAGAGAAACAAATATAAGCATATAGCTGGCTATGCTTTGATGAATGCAAAGCTGTGTCAACACGGTAGCCATGAGATGCCATGGCTCTGGTCCCCAGGCCTAGCGCTACAAAAGCTGCTGAAGTCTCGTGATGAAGAGGGCCGCGGCCGATTGTATCTGGCCTTTATTCGGGGAGACGTGCTGCCCCCATCATCAATAACCCAATGCGTCCAGTGACCATCATATATGGGAACCGGGGGGACGCCAGTGAGGCTGGTAACAGTTCCATTCCAAAATGATTCCAGGAACCAGGCTAATAATGTGTGGAATTTGTTAAGATTGTTGGGTGTATGCGCCCTTGTGTTCCCAAAGGCCACATCATCAATAACGATAATTACCAATATATCATAAACATGTACTATATATGCATATATATATACATATACCTATTCTGTATATACTATTTACTCATGCTACTAAAAAAACTAATAATAAGAATAATAATCATCATTATCATCACCACCTTGGACAAATTTCTAACTTCCTTCCGTCAATGACCAGCTGAGGTATTTCATTCAGAAGCAGCTCTTTCAATATCTCTGGAGGTCCGTGCAGCTCTCTGTCAGCGAGGACTGCACGGCTCGTGGCCTTGGTTTCTGAGATACTGACAGTCTTTGGATATTTTGGGCCATACATATTTATTGACATACATACATACATACATGCATGCATACATACATACATGCATACATAGATACATAGATACATAGATACATACATTACATTACATACATACATTACATTACATTAAATTACATTACATTACATACATACAAACAATACATATATACACAAGTAAACTGATATAATGATATGTATATATATATACATATGTATAATGATATATATGTTTATTCATTTACTTATATTTATATATAATGATATATAATGAATTGTAATGATATATATTGACTTTTAATGATAGAAAATGTTATATAATATTAAAATGATATGTATTGATGTTTTATGATATTTAATGATATTTAATGATAGTTACTAATATTTAATGATATTTACTATAACTATGTATAATGACATATAATGACATATAATGATTTTTAAAGATATATAATGATATATAATGATATGTAATGATTTTTAATGATATATAAAGGTATATAATGATATATAAGGACATGTGTATATATATATATATATATTCATGATATATATATATATATAATGATATATATATAATGATATATATAATGATATATAATGACAATAAATATGTATATATATTCATGATATAATATTTAGAGTATTCATATGCCACTCAGATTTGTTGACTTTGGAGCAGGGCAAGGCATAGCAAGGCCTACTTCAAAGGCGGTGCCTTTGGAGAAATTGAGATCACCTGTTGGGAGTGGGTGGACATGGTATAGATGGTATATAGTGTGGTTCCTAATTCCCTCCGGTCCATTCTAATTTATAATCATTATATCACGTTATATCACCTTATATCATCTTATATCACCTTATATCACCTCATATCACCTTATATGAGTAGCACTATCACTTTATTGCAATATCACTATATATTTTGTTGTTAGCAACATGGTTGAGTCCGAAATTGGAAGGTCGTTTCTCTTTGGGTAATAGTAAACATCACCTAGACGTCCTGGACTGCTGCATCGGTTCTGTTTACTTTTGGATCCCACACATGCTGTAATTTATATATAGGGGCATGGGATGGCTTTCCACAACCCAACAAGTCCCAATACGCGGTTGATGATATGGATGGTTAGGATATGTTAGGATTAAAACCTTCAAACGATGTCAAAACAAAAAAACAACTCACTACAGTGAGTAAACAAGGTCAACAAAGGTTGGAGCGCTAGAGCCATTGGGGATGAATAAACCGGAAAACATGGTGGCGCCCAGCTTCGCCTCCAGGATCGCTTGGTCGAAGCCCAGGCGGTTTTAGCCTTCAATTTAAATCCAAAGGACCGGACGTTGGAAGATGCTGCCCCCTTAGGAAGAAAATGTGACCGGTGCTTTCCTATCCAGATGGTAGGCTTGATGTTTCTCATTTTTCGGACGTGCAAAAAATCAATGGTGAGCGCGATTTATGATTATGTTGTTGGGAAGAGTGGCTCACACACCAACTAGACATAACTAGACTATTTTTTGCATGGAGGTTGGGAAAGGAGGATGAATGCGATAAAATCTAGGTCTGGCTTTGTCTGAAAATCTGGCGGGTGCTCCAAAAACAATGGTTTATCATATTTTATCATCATTCACCCACTTAAATGAAAAGAAGGAGTACCCTCTGGTTATTTAACATAGCTATGGAAAATTGCCCATTTACAGATGATTTTCCCATTAAAACCCTCCATTTATAATGGATTTTCCATAGCTATGTTAGTCATAACCAGATGGTAACCATGGCTAACCCCTTTTTGGAGACCCCCTTTTCACCACAAAAAATAGGGCGTGGGACCATGGGGATCAAAAAGAAGCCATCCACAGAAATTGGAACCATATTTGTTTTCACATAAATCTAAATCTAAGTCCTATCGGATTAACATATATTAGCAGTACTCCCATCCCCCTAATATTAAAGCCCATTGATCTAACATGATCTCGGATCAACAGTACTCCGATCAGTGTTTCCACATAGAAAGCCAACATCGATCCAATCAGTGCGATCGCTGCGCCAGCGCCAGGATGGTATTGCCTATGTGAAACGTCACTTGTTTCGGATTGAGTCAATGATGAAGTCAATATCATCAGTGATTAACTATAATTGATTATTAATGATTAATTATTGATGAAGTCAATTGATCATGATCGGTTGAGACCAAAATAGACCAATTGTTTCTCAGAAACTGGCTAGCCGGCTAGCCACAGTTGCATCGGCTGCATGAAGGCCCAAACAGCCAACACAATATGTACCCTTTGGTAATCAAAGAAGATTTACTGGAAGTTTTGAATGTACGTCGATGATTTTCCAAGTATATGAAACCTCCATTTTCCACGTCATTTCCCAGCCCAGCCAGCCATGTTTGCGTGTCCCTTCACGCAACCTGATGAAGATTTGAGGAAAGCTACATAAAAGCACCGAAGATGCATCCGGACAGCAGATAGGTCAATGACTTGAGCTGGTCGATACACGCAGAAGCTGGAACAGTTCTGACCAGATAATGTGGTAAACCCAATAAAAAACTCATCCCTGAAAACTCCACAAATGGGTGGTATACCTGGTATAAACCATCCCCAAATGATAGGATTAGTTTTGGGTTTCCCACATTACTCATGATTTCAAATATCTCTCACCTCCAAAATGTCTGGCCATGCGGTCAGTTTTGCAGGAACACATGAAGTGAGTGAATCACATTTCACTATATATATATATATATATACAGTATGTATTATATATATATGTGTGTGTGTGTCTATGTAGGATATATATATGTGTGTGTGTGGATGTATGATAATGTATGATATATATATATATGATCGTATATGTATACGTGTGTGCATTTTGCAACCTATTAACAATCATAAGCGCTGCTATGAAGTCATGTAACCCTTGATATTTAAGCCGCAAATATTGTGGTGGAGCACCCCAGATATTCCATGGCGGTCTTAAGTTTTACCATCCATTCAACGCTGATTGGACCCGGAAAAGCACCAAATCCCATTAGATCTCTATGATATTACCATTTTTGGTGGTTAAATGATGTTAAATGCTCAGTTGTGTGGGAATATATTCCTTTGGTGGTGATATTCCATGATTATATCCCGGATTAATTCCCATTGTATATCCAGTATACCGCCATTTTCATTGGTTTGGTACGGTTTGGTTAAATCCGATGATATCCAGATATATCCCCCAAACAATATTCATATCGCATAGTTTGCTGATTTTTCTCACATTGTGGAGCTCCTAAAGCATAGCCTGAGGAAATTGGTGAATGGCTTTCACAAGTTTGCACCGAGAAGGGAGGCCTTGATCCAACCATGCTAGGACGGCGCGTTTCCGCGCTGTGGAGAACAGGGAAAGCGAAACCAACATCTTTACTCTCTGGTAAACTAACATAACTATAGAAAATCACCATTTTAATGGGAAAACCCACTATAAATGGCCATTTTCAATAGCTATGTTAGTTTACCAGAGGGTATTCATCTGAGAAACTCAATAACAATAAACCTAGCATATCTGTGCTGATAATACTTACCATCTATTTAGGATGTGATCTCGGGGATGATTTATTAATCTACCATTGGGTTTACCAGATTAAGAGTGATTGGACGTATTTCCACGTCAATCTAATACCATGATCTACAGGAAGTAGTGCCCCTGACTAAAGAGTTGTATACCCCCCGACATCCTGGCTTGGTTATTTAGTATTTATTGGATCTACTGTAGGAATTTCTAGGTCTGTAGCATTTCAGTCCCGTAACAGGGATTGATGGGAATTGTAAGGGGAATCATCCCCAAATGGCCGGTTTCATCTATTTTCAGGCTAGTGATTTATAGTTCAGCCAGAAATTCTATCAGAATTCCAACATCTTAACCAACTAGTTGACTAGTTAGTGCTGCCATTTCCAGGACATCCTTCCTATTTTTCCATTTTGTTTACGCACAAACATCGTCCCGTCAGCGTCAATCCACCCGCGGAAGGAGACTACTTCAGTCGACGAGACACCCTGCCGATCTTTTGGAGTTTCGTTCGACGGATCGCCAGGGAGCCCAGTGGCCAGATACTATAATTACTGTGTATATAATATATATTATATATATATTATATATTTATAATATATATATATATATCATCCCTTTCCCCTAATACTAAACGCCCCCCCAAATAATAAACACCTCAGGTAGTTTTTATTATTGGGGGTATTTATTATTAGGGTTCCCCCTAAGAGTACTGTAAATTTAATACCCTAATGTAAAAAAACTATTTTGTTCTATTTCAAAATCGATTAGATATCCTTTTAAAAACTAATTAAAATATTGCCAAAAAAATGATTTCGAAGCTTTCCCCTAATATTATTTTTAAAACCCTAATATAAATCTATTTTGTTCTATTTCAAAATCGATTTGAATTCCTTTTAAATTCTAAGTAAAATATTGCCAAGCAATTGATTTCGAAGCTTTCCCCGAATATTAAATTAAAAGCCTTAATATAACATACATTTGTTTGACCTTAAAAGACGGACCCTAACAAAAAAACACCAATGGGTTGACTAGTTTTTATTAGGGGGTGAAACCCTGAAATGGTAGCTTCATGTTTCAATTGTTTTCCAAGGGAGATCAATTAAAAATCCAATTGGCCAAGCTAAAATTTTTAAAACTTGGAGACGGACCCTAGCTTTTAATAGTTTTATATATATATATAGAGTACATACATATGTACTGTATATATAATATGTGAATATATTATGTCAGTAATGTATATATAATATATGTAATGTGTATAAATATATATATATATATATACACATTACATATATATATATATACACATGTAACTATATTTATAATTGTTTGTAATTGTATGTTGATATGTATTCATTTATTTCTGTGTTTATTTATCACATATATGCACATGGGTATCATAGGTATATTTCCGTTGACTTCGAAAAACCCAGGAATTCTCCAAGATGGACATCGTGGGCGCCTTGCGCCAGCTCTTTGATACCTTCAAACCCGGCGGCGAGGGACAGGCGCCGGGTGTTCCGGGTTCCATGAGATCCATGGTCTGTGGAAAGTCGATGGATTGGTCAAGATGGATTGAGGGATGTAGGTAGTGACGTTGCCTCGTTGTGTTTGTTTTCTGTAAAAAGCGTGGCTGCTGAATTTCTCGCCATCTATCACTTGAACGTGTTTCGGCATAATGGTATTTCCGTCAAAGCGTGATATTTTGCCCACAACATTGCACCTTCTGCAGCCAGAGACATATGTCTTTAGATCAATCCAAGGATACTAGATAGAGAATTGCAAGCTAAAGATCCAAAATAATCCGAGAGAGAGAGAGACCTCAAGATGTGTATTATTTTTTCCTTTATATATACATATATGTATAAATATATATATATTCATTATCACCATAACCATAATATCCCAGATGTCTCTTTTCTCTTCCATTCGCAAGTTCACCTCAGCGTGACCAGGTGATCACCAGGATCTTGGAGCATTTTGCCGAATCCTATTTTCAGTGCCTTGTCGACCTTGGATCGGAACAATAAACACATCCATGGTTTTTGATGAGTTTCACATGGAAATTGCACATGTTTACAATATATATATATATAGACATGTCTATTAATATAATAATTAATGTTATTTTGAATAGCAATAAAAAGCTAATGATGTATTTATATTTTATATGCAATCTATCTACTACAGTATATATTATATATAGTATATTATATATATTATATACAATATATATTTATATATAGTACGCAGAGTACTCTGCATCTTAATGTCCATATATCTTTGTATTTGCATATGTATATGTATATCTACAGGATTTTCCCGCGTTTGCTTGCTTGAACCACTTCTGCAAATAGATGCCGAAATCTGACGACTGGAACATTGGGACATAGATGCCGAGGAGCGTACAGTACCATGATATTGTGTAGGTTTGTTTTACTATTATGATCCATTATGTAACCCCATGGGCCAATTTTGTGGGCAACTTTTGTATTCAAAATGGCTATTCATTACTGTTGGGGCTACCTCCATAGATTTTCTGAAACGCGCATATTACATGCATTATGATGATATGTTTTTTGAGTGTATTATGTATATTATGTATACGTTGTCTATACTATGCATACTGACATACATATCTACATATATATATATATACACACATATTTACAGGGTTACATACACACACACATATATATATATATATATATTCCCGAAATTTCCCATCTATTTGCCGAACTTCGCTTGCTTCAACTGCTGACAATCGAATTTTAGGCAGTGGCAAGCCGACCCATCGGCAGTGGAGCCGACGACGGCGTACAAGAACGCAGACACCGTTTTCCAGGTGTCGGCACGAGTCGGGACGAGTCGGGACGAGTCGGGACGAGTCGGGACGAGTCGGGACGAGTCGGGACGAGTCGGGACGAGTCGGGACGAGTCGGGACGGGCTGTTCTTCCCCGTTTAAAGTATCTTCAATCCGTAAATTCACGAATAATTTTTTAAAATTTGTTCAGATTCTTTCCAAGCAGCACATTCAAGACTCATATTTCATATAACTTTCAGAATCTCAGAACCAGCAGGCCTGCGCAACTGGGCATTCGTTGGACTGTTTGGGTCCAAAGAAGTTGGAATCTTCCAAGTTCCAAGCATCGAAGATTGGGATCTAATCAACCTTGAGGAACTGGGGAAAATATGGTGTGGATCCTGTCACCTTGCTGTTCACAACCCAATTCGATAACATGTTGCTGTGGATCTACGATTTTTTTTAGTCTTTGTGGCACATCGCAAGACTGAAATCCAGAAAAAAAATGGGTAAAAACAATGTGATACAGTGTGATACCATACCAATCCATACCATATTTTGCTTTTTATTCACATTCATGTGCCAGGTTTTGAAACCTCGCCAGGTTTCCAGGCTTTTGATCCATTGATGTGGTGAATTTGATCAACATCTGAAAACTGTGCCAGATATGGGTACACATGGTACACCATACAGCTGGTATTTGACAGGGATTCATGTTATAAACCCATCCAATTCTGGATGCATCCACCATAAGCTCAAGTTTTTCAGCCTAGCGGGGCCTAGCGGCTGGTTGAGCTGAATCCAGGAACGGTCCACAGCATGGTGACATATTTTTCCCATCATATTGGGAATAATCATTAATGATAGTAGATGATCATTAACCTATGGTAATGGTAATAATTAGTAATGGTTAACCAATGGTAATAATTGCCATCATATTGGGGATGTCATCATCCCAACTGACGATCTCATATTTTTCAGAGGGGTAGGTATACCACCAACCAGTAAATATTCATTTTGGAGGGTGGAATTGATTTGAGACTGAAGGGAAGGGGTTGAACTTGAAATGACGACTCAAAGCTTCCAAGGAATATTTTTGGAGCACCGTTTTTTGGGGTGATAGGTCACGTTATCCAAATGTGACATGATGGGTCTGTTGAGGGTCGTTCAGCCGATCATTTCTTGTATCAAACCAGCCATGGTAGCCCAATGGAAGGTTTTTACTGGAAATTCCTCATTGAAATGGATGATTTGGGGGTACCCTTATTCTAGCAAACCGCCATTGTCAAGCTTGTGCAGTGTCGCTTGCAGGTTGCTGTAAGTTGCTTGGTTGCATCCACGAATTTTACCACTCCTCCAGATTTGCCATTTGTAGCGGCCCCTCATGTCCCAACAGACAAAGCAGAAAAATCCCTGTGATTATACCTATCAAAGCTTCACCTCAACTGCACCCCAGCATCCCAGTTAGGTAAGTGGTTAAGAACTGCAATATCAGCCAGTTACAGAGGGTATCCCCCAGTGAGTTGTGGCTTCCAACCCGCTACTCAATCAACTCATGGCTCCCTGTGCCAAGAGGGTGCCTGGCCCCAGGCCTCATCATGTTGAACACCGGTCTTCACGTGGCAGCCAAGAAATTGGGCAACAAAGCAAAGGGCGCCAGCATGAGCCTGGAAGAATATATTGCCAACACCAGGCCGACCTAGCGATCGGAAACCCCACAAGTTGGCTAATATTTGAATTTGGGGTGAAAGCAATGGTTTCCTGTAGCTGTTCCCCTACGCCGGTCTGTTGATGTTTGATTTTTTGATCAGGCATGTCTTTGCCAGCCTGCTTCTTAGTTCTGACACTTGTCCCCCTCTCCAGTCAAAAAGCCATAACTGGTACGAAGATAGGAAAATGGACATATCGCAACTGAACATTGGAAGTTTGTCCACTAAGTTAGTCTCCCAAGATCTCCAAACCAGCTAAGTTTGTCAACGGGTCTGCCATCATCTGCCATCAGGCGATTGGTTTCAGCGGAAGAGGTCCCAGATGAGGCCTTAAGGGCTTGGTTTGAGGACATCAGCCGCTGGGCGCGGCGAAATGGACCAGTGGGGATGCCGATCATAGATTATGTTATCATGTGTGTAGACGTATGGATAGACAGCTTGGAGATATATCACTGGTTAAAGAAATCTTTATTATATTAGGTACATATATGTAATATGTATTAAAAAATGTGCACATGTTGCGAACGCCCATTGCTTCACCGACCGAGGTTGTACAGAAATTTCCGTGGAACCAATGCCGCGCACACCGTTTTCAAAGCTGCCGGTGCAGCCGAACATGGAGGGCTGGTACCTCGGACCAACTTGAAATTGGTAATGGAACATATATCATAATACCAAGAACAACACTTTTTTTTGTTTAAACCATGTTCTTGATATGGCGGTATATATAACTAATAATATAAATATATTATTTAATATATACAAATAATATATACAATATAATATATACAATATAATATTCACGATTTTTATATATACAATATAATATGTACAATATGATGTAAACAATATATTATATACAATTAATATACATATATATACAATATAATGTATAAATATAATATATAGAACTATAATATATATATATATAGTATATATATATAGTATACACACCATATATATAAAATACACATACAATATAATTTATATACGGCAACGACATTTAAATAGGAGGGCGGGCAAGACCGCGAGGCCCCGGAGGTAGCATGAAATACCAGTTCGTATATTTAAATGTAGTTACTGTATGTTTAAATGAATTGGATTCCGTATGTTTTAATGGCGAGACGGGCCAAGGAAAACCTTCCCAGAGGTAGTCTAAAATTCCTGTTCGTATATTTAAAAGTCCGTATATTTAGATGTAGTTACCGTAGATATATATATATATATATACACATACAGTATATTTTTATATTCAGTATGTTATTGCATTTGAGAATCGCTGTTCTTGGAGTTCCATGCTTGTCAATCAATCGACTAGGCACATGTCACAACGGTTCGGCTTTTGCCAGGCCTCCCGCCCCACCCTTCAAGCCAACATCATATCTCCCATTTGTGACAATCCCCCATTATGTGACGAATGAAATAGTTCCGACACTAAACCAAGGTAGAAAACGGGGGTATTCATTCTTGGGTCGAAACCATTAACAGTGACCCGATCGAAACCAATTTGAACTGCGGTTGACGCAGACCGAAACTGAAAATGACGTGCCTGAAAAAATCCCTCATCGTATTGTTAGGTGGCAATTATCAAGATTTACCGTGCCAATATTCATGCCATACTTCTCCCAGCTACGTGTTGACGTTTGGCACTTTGGGAACACCAAATCAGTGGAAGCCACGCTATAAACACGCGTAGCATGTATTTCACAAACATAATGGATACACATATGCCAAATTTATATCAAACCCCTAAAATGAGAGGGTCTACAGCACAAAAAGTATGAAAACTGCGCAGTGCCCATCACTGCAGGCTAGTGGCGGTTGTCAACAACACCAGCTTGCGATTTTGGGCAGTCTTGGCCGCTCTTCTACAGATTTGGTGCATGTTTTGGAAAATATTGAGTATCTAAATGAACATGCAAAGACCAGATTTGAAATCCGAGTTCACTGTAGGCGCATATGGGCTGTAATGTTTGGTCAGGCGAAAGGATCACAATCCTGTTTCAACAAGGGGCAGAATATAGTCCAGCAATGTCCAGCATGTCCAGTATGCCTCAATATCGCTTGAGAGCTTGTTGTGAATAAATGCTAGTCTCGGATTAAACTCACATAACTACGGAAGATCACCATTTCAATAGCAAACTGTTAGTCATTACCAGAAGGAAATCTCGGATGAAACTATCCAAACCAACGGAAGAACGCATCGTTTATAGAACCCGTGGTTGATGTTTGAACATTGAAGATCGTTTCAATATGTGGAAATATGTGGAAGATGATGGTTACTGTTAGTAAAGTAGTAATGAACCACCCATATTTTAAATGTTTTTAATACCACCCACAAAATTGGTAAATTTGAGGATGGTGGATCCTTTTCCTTCTTACTAACATTAGTGTATTGGTCACCCATCTTCAGACTCCAAAAGTTCGCCCGGCCCGGTGTCCCAGGTGCTGCAACGGATCTACCTCTTCTCAGATTCCCAGGGCAACTGGGCACGGGATCTAAGTGGATGAACACATCAACCGTGGGCTGACTAAAAACCGCAAAGAAGCTGACTGCGACCGTCAAATACAGTAAATAATATATGCTGATATGCTTGAAGGTTCAATTGCATGTGAAACTCGCTTTATTTGAATTTATTGGATTTTTTTAAAGCAACAAGTACAGGAACTGCAAAAAGCAATTTTCTATGAGAACCCAATCCATGACCTACCATCCAGTCCTAGAATTGACTGAAAGGAAAATTGACTCTTAATCCCATATGGGTGTTTCCTAAAATATGGGTACCTCTAAATCATCCATTTTAGTAGAATTGTCGCTTATAAACTATCCATTTTGGGTTTCCCATGTGTTATGGAAAGCCCCTTATATCCAGTAAAAAGATGTCAAAAACCACGAAATTTCTGGAGATTTCCCCCAATCTGTCGCCAGGTGATGTAGATCCTGCAGATGTCATTGACCTGAAAGATGTGTCCGTTGCAGCCTTGGAAGAGACTTGGAACGAACTACCTGGGGGGATCCAGGGATCAAAAAGCAAAAAAGCCGATGTATCACCGTTGTTTTGGGCTGCAACTAGGGGGCAATGATATGATGTTGATACATATAATAATCTATTATATAGGCTGTAATTATATACATAATGTTATATTAGATAGATAGATAGATAGATAGTTAGATAGATAGATAGATAGATTTGATTTGATTTGATTTGATTCGATTAGATTAGATGGGATCGGTAGATACGATAGATAGGATAGATAGGATAAATAGGTAGATAGATAGATAGATCGATCGATCGATATATAGATAGATACATAGATACATACATAGATACATACATAGATACATACATAGATACATACATAGATAGATAGATAGATAGATAGACAGATAGGAGTAGATAGATAGATAGATTTGTTTTTGTGTATTGTGTAACTTGTTTTACAGTTTGTACTGAGTGGTTGATAATTTTGACATGTGTCGGATTTCACAGATGTGTTTGCTTCATTCGCTTCCTATCCTTTTGGGGGATGATTTCACTGTCATATTTTGGGGATGGCTAGAAAGCATCAAACAGATGATAGGTCAAATAGAACTGCTTGCAACTGGGGTACACTTTGGGCACGCATCCTATATACGAACTACTTGCTAATGCCAACAATCACCACAGACCCCTCCATTGAAATGAGAAGTCCCCTGCCCAAAGGAATTTGCGATGCCCTTGAAGTTGCTGAGCAAACTGTGATAAGCCGCAACCCAACAAGCTAACTCCAGTAATCAATAAACGAAACATGTATGAATATGTAAGTATTCTCCAGTATATCCCACTGAAATTTAATCTGAAATAGAACGTCGCAGGGTATTTACAATCTTGCAAACAATATCCAAAACATGCTTATAATTCCACATAATGTCTCTGCATCCCACCAAACAGACATTGTCACGGAAACAGCATTACAGCATGATACCGCTTGATTTACAGTAGCCATACCTAGATATACCTAGTGATATTATTATATGTTATAATGTCCCTATGGTGAACTAACATAGCTATGGAAAACCACAATTTTAATGGGCAAATGGTGATTTTCCATAGGTATATGTTAAACAGCCAGAGGGTAAGCCACCATAACTTCAGCCCTTTTTCGTGTCAAAACAGTGGCAAATCTCAGCAATCCCAGGATGATGAAGCTGCCCGAAAGCGCTATTTGGAGAATTTGCCGCCCGGCACAGATTCCGAGATTGGGATGGGTTGACATCAACGACGACCAACAAATCATTGCTTAATTTGCTTCATTAAAATGTTGAATTTGGATTTTGGCCGTTACGGCATTCTTTGCCATTCCTCGGCTAATGTCCAACCCTAGTTGAATCTTCATGGCACAGATGTTGCAAAACCAACAAATTGCAACATCGGCCGAACATGGCCCAACACGGCTCGCCATAGGCCCAACAAACTTAACATGGGCCCAACATAGGCCCAGCATGGGCGAACATGGGCCCAACACGGCCCAACATAGAGCCAAGATGGGCCCGACATACTCCCAACATGAGCCCTACAAATGCCCAACGTAGCTAACAGTCTGGTGGTCTCCCAACCCACAGCTTGTGGCCATTTCCAAGGCCCGGCGCTCGCCGCTCCTGGCGGTCCTTGTGCTGCCGCCGGCGGGCACGGCCCGACCCATGGCTGGTGGCGGCCGCAAGGAGGCCGACCGCGGCTGGGGTGGCTAACAATGGGTGATCTATGGCCATGAATGGATGATTATATGGATCATTCTTGGGAAATCTAAGTCATCATAATATTTTGATGTTACAACAAGAACGGACGCACAATGATTAGATCACAAAGTATTTGTCCATATGACTCTAAATTATTGTAACGAGTAGTGGACCCTATTAGAAACCATCCTTAATATGACCATGGGTTGTGCAAACCATCACCACATGGCAGGTTTACTTTGGGGTTTACTACAGTATATAATCTATCTAATGTTGGTAAAACAATAATAAGCCATCCTCCAAATCATCATAAATAGGTGGTATAAACCATTCCCAAATGGGTAAGTTATGGCATTGTTTTACCCACATTATATGCAGTTCCATGTCAATATAATCGGATGTATGTATATATATATATGGCTGAACTCCAACGACCTTACCGGGATATCACTGTTTTAAAAAAACAGGTTAGCAATGGGGATTTTCATCCCCGACATCGGAGCTACAAGTGCCACAAGACGTTCATTCTTCATCCCTAGTTTCAATGGGTTTAAGGGAAAATCTTCACCGGAAAGCAGGTTTTTTTCCCCATGAAATAAACATGGGGTCCTGTAAAATATCCCTTAAACCAATCCATTGGTAGCTGGGATAATGACACCCAATCCGCCGGGTGGGATGAACAACCAGTCCACCATTTACAGTATTTTGTATGCAAAATCCAGTTACCACCAGCATCCAGCTTTACCCTGCTAACCTTATCTGCGCCAGACATGGGGTTGGCAAAAAAAAATGCTATTTTGTGTAAGAGCCCAACCGTCCAGCCCATGGCAACCCCAAATTCAAAAAGCAAACCACCATTGCTGGGTGGATTGTAGCGACACACGTGGATTTGTAGTGTTTTTCTGGGGGTTACCAATAGAGTTAGCATATCTATATAATAGATATATAATGATATATAGATATATAAAGAAATATAGATATAATATGATATGATATATGTATATATATATATTATATATATGATTTATCCCACTAAAAGTGGTGATGTTTTTCGCAGTTGAAGTCGGTTTCCTGCAGGTCCTTGGAGATCTCCCAACGCTCCTCCGGGCCGCCAGTGATTTTGCAAAAGTCCAGTCGCGTGGCTACAGCTGGTCGTCTTGGTGGATATCCTTGGGGTCCAGATGTTGGGGTTTTCTACGGATTTTCCCTGGATGCTTAGTTTGGATGTAACCCTAATGGAAAATCCGTGGAAAGGGAAATGTTGGTTAGTAACCAGGGAAACCCCAGATGTTAGTTACACCTTGAAATGGTGGTTAGTTTGATCAGTTATATCGGTTTTAAAAGTCTCAATGCCCTGTTTGGAGGAAACGCTCAGGAAACAGACTTCATTCATGTGCTCTGGAAAATGCAAGAGTACCTGACCCGACCAGAAAGAATCAGACACCAAACAGATGATTTGTTTTCCTTATTAAATGACTTTAAATGTGTTTTTGCGGATGAGGTAAATCACTTTCCATCACCCCAATGATGACTGTTTTGTACTACTATTCTGGGAAATTCTGTGGGGAATTTGTTGATGATTGACATCCCGATGCACATAGAATTCTGATGGTTTTGCCGAAGATCCCTTTTTACTCATGTTGTTTTGCTTTTCCAATGGGACCTACGCTACTTGGGACATTGTTCGGAGATATGTTGGTGCTTTTTGGGGCGTCAGATCCAAGTTCTGGAACCATGAAACCGGTTGAATCCCCTATTATCCATTACTATCAACCATGATCAACCATTATATTCTCAACCACTATCAACCATTATTATCCCCTATTATCCATGATTAAACCATGAAACCGGGCGCCCGGATCTGAGGTAAGCGGATTCCAAGAGCTTTGCGGCGAGTGGTGCTTGTGGCGGAGTCCAACGACCTGGCCGAGAAATGGGTGTCCTTTGGAAAAAAAATCCCGGCCGGGTGCCCGCGGTGGTCAGAAACCATAGGTTTAACCATAGTTATAATATATTAATATTATAAGCCATTGACCATAGTTATACCATAGTTATACCATAGTTAGTAACCAACCATAGTTATAAGCCATAGAAACCATAGTAAGTAACCATATCAACCAGAGTTACAACTGGCAAATGAACCATAGTTGCCATAGTTATAACCCATAGAAACCTCTGGCAAATGAAGAGTTCGACCCTGAAAAGAACCTTATTTTTTTACTGGAAACTAATCTTCCAACCCTTATTTGGCAGTGTCGGAACTTCCGGAGCTGTGAATTTTCCGGAGGGTACACATGGGATAAGCCACAAAATGGGGGCTCTACAAGGATGATCCTCCAAGTGCTGGCAGGGGCCCAGGGTCAGTTTGGCCAGTTTCTCCCAACATGGAACTCATGGAACCATAAACTTGGCGATTGCACCTCAAGCCACAAGCCACAGAGCGCCGGGTCGCTGAGGCACATGATCTCATGTGGGCCCTGATGGCCAATTGCGTAGACGGAGTAGACCTCAACAGCAGTGAGCATCTGAAAAAGTGCTGCTGGGAGGTGGTAACCCCTGTCATCCCATAGGGCGACGGGGACACGAATCCATAATTTTTTCAAAATCCTGTGAGCTGCCAATGCATCCAAATTACAGGGGGAGAGTAGAAGATATGAATTGTATGTCTATGTGAATGTGATTATTTATCTTATATATAGGAGGGCCATTTATTTAGGGATTTTTTTTTTAGTTTAGGGAATTTTTTTTGGATTTCTTCCTGCTTACTCTATTGCCTCCTGCAGTGCTTCTCTGCTTCTTTGCTTCTATTCCTTTTTTTGTTTTTTTTTGCTTTTCTTTGCTTTTTTGCTTTTTTGCTTCCCTTGCTTTTCTTTGCTTTTTTGCTTTTTTGCTTTTTTGCTTTTCTCGCTTTTCTGCTTTTCTTTCTTTGCTTTTCTTGCTTTTCTTTGCTTTTTTGCTTTTCTTGCTTTTCTTTGCTTTTTTGCTTTTTTGCTTTCCTTGCTTTTCTTTGCTTTTTTGCTTTTCTCGCTTTTCTGCTTTTCTTTGCTTTTTTGCTTTTCTTGCTTTTCTTTGCTTTTTTGCTTTTCTTTGCTTTTTTGCTTTTCCATGAGGTGTGGAGCAACATCTATCCATCTATATCCATCTATATCCATCTATATCTATCTATATCTATCTATATCTACGTATCTATATCTATCTATGTCTATCTATATCTGTATCTATATCTACATCTATGGCTGTATCTATATATCTATATACCTATATATATATATATCATATATCTATATAATTATCTATATATCTATATATCTATATATATATCTCTATATATATATATATATATATCTCTATATATATATATATCTCTATATATCTATATATATCTCTATATATCTCTATATATATCTATATATTTCTATATATCTCTATATATATCTATATCTAGATATCTATATACATATATATCTATCTATCTATATATCTATCTACCTATCTATCTATCTATCTATCTAATTATCTATCTATCTATCTATCTATCTATCTATCTATCTATATATCTATATATCTATATCTCTCTATATATATATACTATATATCTATATATCTATATAAATATCTCTATATATCTATATCTCTCTATATATATATATTTATACCACCATATATCTATATATCTGTATATATCTATCTATATTTCTATATGTATATATACATATATCTTTATATCTATATATCTTTAAATCTATATATATATCTATTTATCTATATATCTATATATATATATATATCTGTATATATATATATATATATCTACCTAAAAGGTTTGCATTATCATGCGGATGATATTCAAACCCCAAGCCAACCCTGAACCAAACCTTATATAAATAGATCTTAAACCAACTCGATGATAACATCAAATGAAACTATTGTGCATCGTTGTGCCTTAACCTACATTCCACATGTTTCCAAGGTGCATGTCGTGTAGTATATACACCTTGAGTATCACATTCAACCTAGCACCTTGCATGTGAAAATAGGTGTTTCCAATCTGCTTTGGGGGGGAGGCGCTGCGCCCTTGTTTTTGTTTCGACCTAATACCTACATAGGTACATGCATGAGTATTGAGCACATTTATATGCGCCCTTCAAGGCTCAAGAAAGAGGTATATAGAGTAACCCTGTAGACAAGCACTGACCGGCAACAGGCTGAGAGTAAAAGAGTGCTGTCATTGGGGAAGACGCCTTAGCTGATCTTGAAGTAGACGCTAGGGCCCCTCTTCAAGTGGTAGCGGAGCAGTGATCCCTCATTGAGGGTGAGCTCCAGGTAGAGCCCAAGAAATGGCAAGCCATGGCTATGATGATGATGACTTCGACATTGTCGATGCAAATGAATGGAACCAATATGACTCTTATGCAATGAGAAGAGCACCCCAGCATACACAGATTCATATGACGCAACAGATGACCACAAAGGTTGCTCCAGCCTATGATGGGCGAACCAGCTTCTTTGCTTTTGAGGATGCAATTGATGACTGGTGTGACATTACGGAGTTAGAACCAGAGAAACGTGGTCCAGCATTGCGCAACAGACTGGAAGGAGATGCTCAACAATACAAGAGGCTATTGGATAGAGAACTACTCAGGGATCCCCATGAAGGAGTGCACTATTTCAAAAGATTTCTACGACCTCATTTCATCAAAGGTGCCCAGAACGTGTTCTTATACCGTTTCATGCAGTTCATGAAGTTCAACAGAGGAACCATGGATCTTCAGAAGTGGATGACTAGATTTCAACTCACTGGCAATAGACTTATTGAGTCTTGGATGGATTTACTTCCAGAAGTAACAGTGACTAGTCCTGAAGCAATTCTGTTTGTTCAACAACGACGTCAAGAACATGAACGAGATCAACAAGAGAGAGCTGAAGTAGCAGCAGCCTCAGGAACACCCCATGTAGCTGTTCCTTGGACAGATGAACTGGCACTAGTGGCATTCAGACAATTTCAGGAAAATCGTAGAGAAGCACAGCGACAAGCATTCCCACTGGGTGAAAATTTGCTAGCATTGATTTTTGTAAGTCTAGCTGACCTGAGTCAAGATCAGAGAAACACACTCACAAGTATCATGACACATCGTGGACGAACCCTCGATCGATACAACATTCAAGAACTACGTGACCTGTTTTTGGAAATGTTTTGCACTACCAAAACAGCAGTTGACAATCCATTGATGCAACCCTCTGGCATGGCACAGAGAAGATCTTTCCTCGTACTGGATGAAGGTGAATTAGAAGGAACCGACGGCTATTGGGCCGAAGATGAAGAAGACGGCGCAGAAGGATTCCTGGATGCTTTAGAAGATGTTTTCTGGGTTTATGATGACGCCAACTTCACATGGTATCAGAGAAGGTTCCAAGGCAAATACATCAGACGAGGCAAAGGTAAAGGAAAGAGAAAAGGAAAAGGAAAAGGCAGAGGAGGACGAAGATTCTTCAGATCAAGAAAAGGAAAAGGCCGAGGAAAAGGAAGAAAGAAAGGCCGCTCTCACATGGTGAGTGAAGAAGGTTATGAAGATGAATGGCAAGATGATGAATGGAATGAAAACTATGACGGCTATTGGGCCGATGATCAAACCTGGAATGAAGGCTATTGGGCCTATGATGATTCATACTACATGGATGAGTATGGATATTTCCAGAGGAAAGGAAAAGGAAAAGGAAAAGGAAAGAAAGGCAAGAAAGGCAAGGATGATGATGGAAAAGGAGGAAAGCCAGGAGATGGAAAAGGCAAGTCGAACTATGTTCAACCTCAGACCACATCAGCTCCTGCCATACAGAATCAACAAACTCAACAAGCTCATTATTCTTCTGCAGCTTCAAGTTCTGGTCATGGTTTCTTTTCATTTGGAACAACTGAACCAGCACGTGTTGATGTTGCAGAGACAGAGCCAGCACGTGTTGATGTTTTGACATCCACGTATGCAGCACAAGATGAACAACGACGCACTCGTCGTGGAGGACAGAACCAACGTGATGCAAGAGCACAGCAAAACAGGAGAGAAATGAAGAGATTCCCTGTTCTGGTTGGAGAAGTTGGTGCACTACGACAAGGTGTACAACAACGTCCAGCTGTAGTGCCCAGGCAAGTTGGTCTTCAAGAAGGTGAGGCTTCATGGAAGCCATTGGCAGAAGGCACATCATTGTTTTCACATGGATGCTCTACAGAGATAGAGGAACCATCACAGCAGAGTGCTTTTTCATTTCATACTGTACAAACTGATCTGGCATGTGAGAATGGACTAGCTTTTCACACAGAGAATTCTGCACCACCAACTGTGTGTATTCTGGATCTTGGATGCACAAGAGCTATGGGCTCTCGACGAGCAGTTGAAGCATTTTGCAGATATGTTGACTCACATCCCAACAGTGGACTCTGGTATGAAATTCAGCCAACAAGTTCAAGATTCTTCTTTGCAAACTCACAACAATCAAAATGTACTGAGAAGCTCGTGATATTCATGTATGATCATGGATGGAACACTCAGTTTACAGAATTCGACATTGTCGAAGAAGGTGATGTCCCATTGTTGATGTCACTTCCACAGATGAGAAACCTTGGATTTCAATTTGAACTTACTCCAGAGAAGGCTTATTTGTCCTGTGCACGTATTGGCATGAGAAAAATGGTTTTGAGGACAGCCATAGTACTCATCTCATTCTCGACCTACAAGATGTAGCATGGTACATGAGCCAAGTTCATTTCAAGACTCCACAAGTCAAAAGTTTCTATTCACAACACGATCACTTTGAGTACAGCCAGATTGCTGTCAAACAAGATGATCATGAAGGAGAAGCTTTGGTGACTGGTGACTACTGGCAGGTTGATCCACTACGTCGTGAACTCATCAGGCACCACAAGGACAAGAGAATGAACTTACATGAGATGACTCGATCAGAGAAAACTCCAATTCCAAAAGATCAACTTCTTGATGAGAGAGAAACCCACATGGAATTCCAGAAGAGCAAGAAGAAGGTTCTTCACAAGGACAACTGGCGCACTGAGAAGAAGAGGTTTTCTGAACAGAGTGAAGAGTTCTGGAAGGGCAAGACCATCTACAAGATCAAGGAGGACTACGTGATCCCAGATGACATTGTCAGAAGTGACATTGATCGTGCAAAGCCCTTTCGTGGAAACATTGATGATCTTTTTCACCCTGAGTCAGCCTCTTCAGTGCCATCAGGTGTACAGAAGAAGAAGCCAAGCTCCTTAAAGAAGGAGGAAGGCAAACCGATTTCAAATGGACCAGGCTCGAAAAAGATTGAGGTAGGTCCACCTGCAGCCAAAAGACACGTAGGTAAGCAGAAACCTCAGGTTGTCGATGACTCTCAATCAGGTTCATCAAGAAAGAAGGTTGTTGTCTCCTATCCCAAGCTTGATGAAGAAGATGAGCTTGATAAGGTAGCTAGGGAATTAGGTTTGGACAAGATTGATTCAGATGAACCTCAAGTCATTGAACCAAAACATTCTGCACCTGCGCGCAACCGTGGTAAGCAAGATTCAGAAAGTCAAGTTGAGAAACTAGGTAGTGATGCTCTTGAGCCTAGGCGAGTTTCGATTCCACTGCCTGGTAGTGAAGTGCAAGCCATGACACCAGCATACAGAAAGATGCTCAGGAAACTGGAGGATAGTGTGGAACTTTACAAGCTTCATATCAAACACTATCACATGTCTCCTACTCAATTCAGACGAAGGACTTCCATGTTAGGACTTCCTGACTCTGTCTATCAGAAGTATGAGGAGATGTACAACAAGTGTCGTGTGTGTAGTACTTCCATTGCACCACCGCCGCGAGCCAGAATTTCAGGCATACGATCCACCAACTTTGGAGATGTTATCTTTGTTGATCATGCTGAAATTCAGTTGAGGAAGAACAAGTACATGGTGTTGCTTGTTCTTGATGGTGCAACCAACTTACTTTGGGCTACGGCACAAAACTCACTGAACAACAAGGAGACCATTCAGGCTCTAAGGTTGTGGAGTGATGAACACAATTGTATGCCTAAAGCCATTGTAGGTGATGAAGCCTTCTTTCAAGAAGACTTTCTGACTTATTACCGAACTCATGGTATCAAGGAATGTCCCTGTGGTTCAAGAACCCCATGGCCTAACAGAGCTGAATCAGCTGTCAGACTTTTCAAACGACAATGGCAAATCATGTCCAAGAACCTTGAAGATGATAGGTTCAAGGGAATCACCATCAGAGAAGCTGTGAAGCGTACTGTTTGGGCCAGAAACACTCAACTCACTGTTAGTGGTTATTCTCCTTTGGAAATTGCCACTGGTAGAAGACCACCAGATCTTCTGGATATTGAGACTTCTGATCCTGCTCAACTTAGTGTTGACCCTTTACCTGAAGACAGAACACAACTCGAGTTGCAAAGGTTAGCACTGAGGGCACATCAGGAAGCCAGACAAGCTGCTGACCTCAGACATGACATGGCCAAACGAACAATGCCATCAGATGGACCTTACAAACCAGGTGACAAGGTTTTCGTTTGGAGTTCCCCTGTCAATGCTAATGCTATTGCTTCAAAGGCATGGAAGAAGGAAAGATGGATCAGAGGTACTGTTATCTCTCAAGAAGGTGCTATGGTCAATGTTCATGTTGACAACGCAGTTATGCGTGTTAATCAATCGAAGGTGAGACGTGACCATGATGAATGGCATGATGTTGCTGTTCCTGGACTTGACACATCGGAACCTGTTCCACTTGCAGTTGAAGATGAAGATGACTATGAACCAGACATCGCTGAATATGCTGAAGCCTACTTAGGTGAACAAGCTCACTGGTTTTGTCAGACTGGCAAGTGTGATGTTGTGGAACTTTTTAGTAGCAACACTGGTCTTAGTTGGCACATGGCACGATTGAACATGAAGGTTGGTGAACCCATTGATCACAAGCATGGTTGGAGTTTCAACAGCAAAAAGAAACAAAACCAAGTTTGGAAACAACTTGAGAAGCTTGATCCTGAATACGTGTTGATCACAAATCCTTCACCAAATTCCTGGAAATACTCGGTATTCAAGTTTTGCCTTGATGTGATGAAATGGCAAGCTGACCGAGGAAAAGGTTTCTTGGTGATTGCACCACCTGATTCAGGATTTGCTCAGTTTTTGGCTTGGAAGAAATTTCAGAAGGACAGAATCAAGTATCACATTGGTTGTTTCAACCTTGACATGACAAATTACTGTCGTTGTGATCCTTCAATCAAGAACTTGCGTGTGTATTACAATCATGATGAAGACTTTGACATGTTGGAACCACAGCATGCCTTCAATAGAGAAGGGAAGCTTTGGAATGATCCACAATGGAAGGTCTTACCATCTCACTTGTGTTCATTCATTGCGCAGTTCACACAACTTGTACCTTTGCAGAACATGAGACAATGTTTCTTGTTTGAAGATCTGTTGGAACATTTTGATGATGGAGCATTGTGTGGCACGTCAATGTTTTTGGACCGTGAACCTGAGTGCTCGTGTTTGTTGCAAGATTTGCATCATGTTGAGACCTCGATTCCAGTGCCGTTGAAGCACATTCTTCCACAGAGATTTACCACTCAGTTACTTGTTCAAACATTGAGGAAGATTGATCAGTTGCCAAGGAGTACAGAGGCTAGTGTCAGAGAATCAACTGACCCCAGAATCATTGAATTGATTCCTGGACTTCAAGATGTCAGAAAGAAGACATTGCCTCAAATGTACTTTGAAGATTGCAGTGTGTTCAGAGGAACTTATGGAAGAGTGAATCCTTTGTTTCAACATCCTGAAGATGCTGTCTTACTCATTTGGAAACCTGGTGACTATGATCATGTTTACTTCATGTTTGTGTCACAGTTGTATCCACATCATGAACAGTTCAAAATCCATGAATGGAGTATGATCGTCTTTTCACGAGAAACGACTGGTGCTATCAAAAGGAGAGTTGAAGATCCTCCTAGTTCAAGTAGCACACCACCAAATGGTGATGATCCCATTCATCCAGATCAGCATGGTGATGTTCCACCAAATGATGATGAGATGTTGAGTGGTGATGAACCAGAAGATCCTCTGGATGATGATAATCAACCTGATTACAACACTGGACCTGATCCAGGTGATGATGATGATCAAGAGTATATCATTCCAGATGATTATGGACCACCACCTGAAGATGATTTGGATATGCCAGGAATACAGGACTCGGGGGAACCACATCAACCAAGTTCACCATCAACTCCGTTTTCCAATCCTGACATTCCAATCGAAGAGATTGCTGATCCTGGACAAGATGACGATTCACCACCAGGACCTGATCCGACGTCAGAGCCTATCAGAGTTCAAAGGAAACAGAGACAGATCTCAACTGATTCTACTGATGCTTTACCAAAGGCAAAGGCAAAGGTGATTATCAAGAGGCCAAAGGTTCAATTACCAGGTCATGTTCAGCCAATTTCAGTTCCTACTCAGAAACCTCATGAAGATGAAGATGAAGGACCTTCACATGATCCTACTGCCTCAAGTTCACATGATAATACAATTCCATTGCCTACTACTACACCAACATCGTTTACGCCAGGTGACTTTGCGCAGCCAGCGCAACAGCAGTCTTCACAAGGAACACCAGAATTGGTATCATCACAACATGATGATGATGAAACAGAACCATATGAAACAGACGACACTCCTGTTTTGACTGAGGATGACATTGCCCAGCTTCAGGAAGAAGATGTGGACACTGAACCTTACACATCAGACCACTCTCATTTTGTCGATGTTGATGGTACTGTTTTCGTTCCTTTAGGACCAAAGATCCAAGCTGCACCTGAATTTGGTTCATACGATGTTACTGGATTCAAACAGTTTAAACAGTATCTTGCCAAGAATGGAAAGAAGCAGCCAAAGGCAGAATCAGTTATCACTCAAGAAGTCTTGAGAAAGTATGCTAAGGAGATCAAACAAGCCAAGCTTGAAGAATTCAGAAGTTTTCTGGATTTCACTGCCATGACTTTCAGAGACAAGAGACGTCATAAGATTGATAACTATGTCACTGGCAGATGGGTGCTTACCATCAAGGTTGATAAGGATGGACAGTTCAAGAAGTTCAAGGCTAGATGGGTATGTAGAGGCTTTCAAGATGCTCAAAAGTATGACTTACAGACTGACAGTCCTACTGCTACCAGGTATGGTTTTCGTGTGGCATCTCAGCATGCAGCCTCGATGTACTGGGATTTACTCCATTTAGACTTGAAAACTGCCTTCCTTCAGGGGGAAACATACGACTTAGACCGCCGCGTTATCCACCGCGTTATCCATGTTCAGTTGCCTACTGACATTGGTTTGCCTCCTTACTTGTTTGGTTTGTGCACTCGTTCCGTCTATGGACTTGCGGACGCACCACGTAGATGGTGGAACCGCCTTGACAAATTTCTGATTTCGCTTGGTATTCAACCTACAAGAGCTGACAGGTGTACATATGTATGCTATGATGGTGCTTTCAAGGAGCCAAAACAGGTTAGCTTTGCTGACTCTGAGGCGACAGAACCAGCACCTGTGACATACTACGTAAGCTCACAAGACAGTGAGGAAACGCGTGATGAATCCTCCGACATTGCTGAGGAAGTTCATAAGTCTCTTTTGGTTGAAGAAAGATTGTTTTCAGCTTGCTATCAACAAACCCAAACATGGAAACAGAGGAAAGAGTTCAAGGAGAAGAAGGTTGAAGATTGTGCTTGGACTCCTGTTGTTGATGAAACTTTGTTGAAGTTTTTGGAATCTGTTGAACACAAGTCTGGTTGGTATCCTTTTGAAAATGGTCATGCTCAAGTTGCCTATCGTGCAAAAGCTTTGAGAACTCCTGATTCACATTATGATCGAAAGAAGTTTCACTTGAGAACTTCTATTGTGAAGAGGAAAGGAGTTTGGTGGTTGCTTGAGATGAATCATGACATGAACAAGGACAATGTTTCCACAAGTTTGGAAGAAGAAGCTGAAGTACTTGTTTCAGTCTTCTTACCTTCAGAGCGTACTTATCTTGCCACGACACCACAGTTGACACCAGAGATTGTTGAACAACTCTTGGAACACTTCATGGACCCTGTGAATGGCAGTAATGCCAAGGGAAGAAAACCTATTGGCATGTGTTGTTTGCATGTTGACGACTTGTTCATTACAGGAACTCCAGAGTTTCTGGAGAAGTTCAAGAAAGTTGTCAAGTCACAATTCAAGATTGGTCATGAAGATGTGAATGATTTGATGTTCACTGGTCAACGTGTGAAATGGATCATTGATGAGAAGACCAAGAAGAAATCACATATCACTGTTGAACAATCACTTTGCGTCAGTGAACTTACTGAGGTTGTCATACCAAAAGGTTTGAAGGATGAAGACAAATGTGACAAAGATCTCCACACTGCCTATAGATCACTCTTAGGTAGTATCAATTGGTTACAATCAAGAACTCAATTTCAGTCATGTTATCAGTTTTCACGTTGTGCTTCTGCCGCTGCTTCCCCCACCATAGGTGATTGCAAAACGCTGAACAAACTTTGCAGGCAAATTGTAGGTGACCCGATGGAACTTATGTTCTGGCCACTGCAAGGTGATCCTAGATTAGTTGCAATGCCAGATGCAGCGTTTAGGAACAACAGCGACAAATCCTCACAGCGCGCAATGGTTATTTTCATGGCTGAACCGAGAAAGGAAAAGAGCAAAAACACCAGAGGTTCTCTTATTTTCTTTGAATCTACCAAAATCAAACGTACCACGTTGAGCACAACTGTTGCAGAGTTGTATGCACTCATGAAGTGTTATGGTACATGTCAAATGTTGAGAGGACTGATCAAGGACATCACTGGACTTTCAAGTGAGATGCATATGAGGACTGATGCAAACAATCTTGTGACTACTGCCAGCACTACTCATGTTCCTGAACAACAAGAGACCATTCATATGATTCAGATGCTTAGGAAAGAAGCATGTTCAGGTTCCATTGCTGACTTGTCACATATCAGAACTCAATGGTGTTTAGCCGATTGTTTGACCAAGAAGTCTGCAAATCCTCAGAATCTTATTGATGCTGTTCGACAAGGTGTTCTTAAAGAAGTTGATGCTCATCCACCATTCAGATCATTACTGGAACACAAAGCTTACCTCAGGTCATGGTTGCCAACAGTTTGCAGTCATGTTGATTTCAGACATGATGTATTTCTGTTAGGTGACACCTTGAGGGATTCTTGACTATTTTTTGAATTTGTGCCTGCGGCTCAAGAGGCAGAGTCTCGAGGATCGCACTGTTTCTTCAACATGTCGAGCTCTAGCCGGTGGAACAGGGCCTCAGCCGCATCATCTAGTGATCAGGCACAATCGAACACTCGAGGTCAAGAACATCAAAGCTATGATTTTAGTCGAAGACATTCAGCTGATGGATATGCTCTGAGGAGATCAGAGGAAATCCCAGCTGACAAATTTCGAACACCATCGACATTGCCCAACGAGGATCATTTATCATTTTGCTATGATTACAGGCGCCAAACCGATTGGTTTCAGGCTCACGAGAAAGTGAGGAAGAAGAGAGAGCGCAATTTACATACATTGATGGGTCCACACAACATGAGACCAACTGACAGACATGAAATGTTCATGGACGCAATAGCTTGGATTTTGCACTGGGGAACTAGTCATGGAGAATTTGATGAATCTTTGAAATGGACTTCAAGTTTTCTGTGGCTTTACAACTCAGGCAGAAGAAAACTGGTTTGATGAACGATGCAATGATTTCCACGTGGACATGACTAGCTCATCAAGGAGAAGTTATTATATGTCATGTAGCAAGAGGCTATCCAATGTGTTGAGACATTGCAGAGACAAAACGTTATTCACTGCCAGTGGAGCTATGAACATTTCCTTACTGTTTGATCAGATGCAAGGAGACAATCCAAAGGAATATCACATGTCTGGAGCAGATTTTGCTGCTATGTTACTGTGTAATCCAAAACAACGTTTCTTTGTTGAGATCTCCATGAGATGGCAGTGGTACCCATATAGCCCAATGGCAGAGTATCCATTCGACGTTCGTCTTGGTGCTTTTCAAGGACATAGCAACCAAGTTGTCGATCCTACTGTGGCACACCACCAACTGACATATGATGAGGCTATGAGTTTGGGCTGGATTTTTCATGTCACTGATTCCATGAATTTAGATTCCATTCAACAATCAGGCCTGAAGACCTTTGTGAAAGGAAGTGGAAAAGGCAGAAGAGATGCAGTACACTTCATGTATCACAATGACAACGGTCAGGGCTACATAAGGATGGCAGAGGGCACTAAGCCTCCAAGAAACTATAGGCGACCAGTGTACCTCGTGTTGGATCCAAGTTTTATTGTGGACAACCAACTCTATCTGACAAAGAATGGTGTCATTTTATTTCATGGTGACATTCCTTTCCAGTACCTCCATGTCAAGGAACAACTCCCTACCATTGCATGTAACGTTGTTCATCAAGGACGTGGCCATTCTCTACCTCCATCGGTTACAGGTGGTTCATGGCACACCAACACAACATGGAACCATGTCATGAAGGAGAAAGGTACAACATTTATTCCTGGACAAGACATTCCTGAGGAAGTCAGAATCACAGCATGGGAGTTCATGGGTCAGCAAGTTCCACAAAACTATGGAAGATTAGTTTTTGGTACACCACTATGCAACGAGAATGACTTTGACCCGATTGTGGAATCAATCTATGGTGCAGCAGCAGAATGCTCTCGAGAAAGAGAGGTATCTGCAGCAGAAGGCTCTCAAGAAAGAGAGGTATCTGCGCAGGCTGATGAACCCATGGAAAATCCATATGAACAGCCATCAAGAAGAGGACGCTCTCAAGAAAGAGAGGAACCTCAAGATGCATGGGAGCAACAACGCTCCTCATCAGGAAGTCCAGAATCACCACAACATGATCCTCAACAAGATGCTCAAGACAATCAACAAGAGGAGCCATCAGTGGACGTCCATGACGACCCAATGGGTGAAGAGGCTGTCAATCTCTGGGAAGCAGAAGATCCACCAGATGATATTGAAGACCCTGTGGTAGAACAGGCTACCACAAGTTCAATTTCTGCATCGAATCCCTGGGTCCTGTATGAGGCAGGTATTGTCTGTGCAAGAGAAGAGAGCGGTGAACTCATCAAGAACTCCTCAGGAGAAAAAGTGATAGTTCTGCGTGAATGGAACCTACTACTCTCTTCACAAAAGATAGCACTTCGTAGACAATCGATCACTCGCTCAGATTGGGAGAAATTACCATGGACAGGACATCAATGCCTACTCTTCACAAGAGCTTGGGAAATTGGACGCATGTTGGCACACTTCCATAAGGAGCAAAACATTGAAGCCATGGAAGGTTATTTGAACTCTTGTCGACAATATTGGACAGACTGGATGCGAGGTCAAACTGCCCCAACAGGTTGGGAAGACAGACACAGTATCAACAGAGACGAATGGAGAGAGAAGTTCTTGCTATACGAAAGAGACTTAGCAATACAGAAGGACATGGAGTATCTCTCAGAAGCAGTCTTTGTCTTTTACACTAAGCATCTTGATCAGTTCATTAGAGAGAACAACAACCTCTGGGGAGATTTCTGCAGGAGAAAGAAGGACCGTGATGGTAACATTTTGGATGCACTGGAGTTGAACACACATGGGTATGACATGACTATTCAAGGAATTACAGTTCCCATGAACAAGAGAACAGTCATCCCAGAACCTGAACGGCATTTCTCGTTTTCCGCAAAGATGATGATCATGGCAATCGATCTGTATGAAGATGAAGCACCTGCTAGCTTCAGCCATTTCACAGTTTTTGCTTTGAACAAGCTTCGACAATTTGTGGATAGCAGAAAGGAATTGACAGCTCAATCCTACAGATTCTTTGTTGAACATGCCTACAATCAATTCTTTCAGCATGAAGCATTCCATCAATCTGCAAGAGCAAGGACAAAGGTCAGGGAATGCGGTTCGGGTGACTTCCACACATCTACAAAGCTCGATGGCTACATCTGGGTAGCTGGAAAGGACAAGATCGCTCACATCCCAGGATCAGAGCAACAGAATGTGGACATGGAAGGTCACGATGATGATGATGCTGAAGATGATTTGGAGTTTTGCCAAGACTACAAGTTTTTGTCAGGAAAGAGGAGGAAAAGGCATCAGGCTCTCAGGAAAGAGAGGAAGAAGGTGTATGCTCTCAAGAAAGAGAGGAAACACAACCACAACAAGAAAGTGAGGTATTACCTGCTGCAAATCCTCGAAGAAATATGGAAGATCGACAGGGACTGTTCTTAGTCAGGCAACTCAAACCAGAGCACAGACAGATCCTCCATGATATTACACTCCAAGGCCAAACAATCCTCACAGAAGATGATCCTGAAGGAAGTCGACCCCTTGAACGTGGTGACATAAGCTTCTTCTCATTATGGTTGATGATGTCAGCATTATCAGATGCTTCCTTTTCAACATTTATGGAGCAGTATGCACCTATGATGGGTTATGAGATCTCTTACGACAAGTACTATGAGTTCAAACTGGATATTGACAAAGTTCTCAAGGACAATGAGCACCTTGGCGCAGAAAATTTCTTTGGAGCAGAGGATCCTCAGATGGTGGACGATGATCCAGAGACTCCACTTCCAGATCTTCAAAGACCAGGCGCAGGTGATCCTGAGTACAAGCATACCATTGAAAGTTTGAACATTGAGGACAAACATATCATTTTGGAAACTGATGATGAAAAATTGGTTGAGTGTACATTGAAATGGATCAGTATGTGCAATCAGAATGTTCAACGAAAGATCAAGGAAAGT
>CAMXCT020002260.1:79647-107673 GCA_947184155.2 Cladocopium goreaui | reverse complement strand
CCCCACATTAGACTCAGAACCACCAGAGCAACACCAGCCCTCAGCCTGCAGCGCATTCTGCTTGCCAGCTGCCTTTGCCTTTGCTTTGGGCGGCATCACCTGCAAGCACGCCACAACAAAGCAGCGTATCACAAACCCCAGACTTCTTCCATGCGAACAGAATCGCTGATAACATGTTTGGCCCTGAAACAACAAACCCAATGGCACCCGCCCGTGCAAACGCCTGCAGCAAAAACACTTTCCGCGGTTCCCTGAGCAGTGGCTTCAGGCTGCTGTTTTCTCAACCACGCTGGACTGGGTAATCTTAACATGCAGCTTGCAAGCGAATTTCAGAGAGACACATTAGCAATCCAAACGTTTTCGCTCGGAGGACAAACAACCTGTTCCTAATTAAGCAACAAAACCACGGAAATGCACCACAACACGATTGCCAGCCTTGGAAAGCCAATCATGCGTGTCCAGCAATGACAAATTTTGCGTGGAGTAATTCAACGTCGCTACAATTGGAATTCGGAACAGATATTTCTCATATTTACATTGGCCACCAGGCGTGACACCAAACTCCAGCTGTACATTGTATTTGCCTTGAATCTTGTCCTGGTTCTCCGTCAAAAAGCTCAAATCTCGGACATCGTCTAAAATGATGCCATCGTGGATCTTCCGATTGAATTCACGCAAACCGTCAGGGAAATGCAGGAGAGGACCAACCTTGAGTTCCAACGGGCTTCGAAACAAGGAGTTGGCATATTCGGTCTTGCCAGACATAGAGGCACCCAGGAGCAACAAAACAGGATACCGCAAGGCATCCATCTCGAAAAGCTTCAGCCAAGCGGTCACCTCTGCAATTTCCGGAAACGTTTTGTAGAGTTCAGGATTGGGTCTGATTCTCTTCGTGTTGCTGGCAATGAGGGCCTGAAGCTCTTGCTTTTCTTCTTCTTGCACGACAGCGTCTAAGTTGCGTTTTCGGGCTGGTACGCCATCCCTAGTCAAGTACAAGTACTCCTTGTACACCTCCGTTGTGACTTTCCGTTGCTTCCAAAGCTTCTCAGGCCATGCGCCCAAGACCTGGTAACGAAACAGCTCGTCTGTCCAGACAGGGGCATAGTTTCCGGCCACACAGAGTCCGCCACAAGACAGGCGAGCCGTGCCAATTTGTTTGCCCAGACATAGAAAAATCCACGGTCTATGCTCATCTGCAGTTTCTTCCTGCACAAACCATCGCCACACAAGTCCGTTGGCGAGACATTTGGTTTAAGCCTTTCGAAAACAAAAGCAGAAACGGTTCTATCAACTTCGGACTTGAACTGGAGCATGACATGGGCATGAAATTTGCCTGACGCACAAGTCTCCAATGTCGTGCACCAATGGCGCACTTTCCAAGGCTGGAGGTGATTGAGGACAAAGACATTCAAGGCAAGCCATCGGGCCGGATCAGCAAACCCATTGTAAGTAAGAAAGACTGATGTGCCTCGTACCCGATACTCATTGCGCTGCGCAGGAGCTGGAACCATTGACAAAGGATGCTCCGCACTTCTGCTGGCAGCAGAGCCATCACGAGCTTTTTTCTTCGCAAGCTCCCAAGAGGCTCTAGCTTCATTCAATTGCTGTTGGTGCCGCACATCTCCGCCACGATCTGGATGAGTCTTCAATACAAGCTTCCGGAACCCTTTCACAATGTCATCATCGCTGGAATCCCGTGTGCAACTCGACTGCACGTTGTAGAGCGGAGCCAAGGCATGCAATAGAGCTACAAGAGCTCGTTTGGCCACAAGCACTGCCGAGCACCCCATGACTTTGCACAAACAGGAGTTGCCACGTCAAGTCACCCTCGAACAACAAAAATGGCGGCAACAGCCTTTGGATGTGGCAAAAAACAGCACAAAAACCATGATGTCCAGCTGCTACTCCGCCTACTCCGCTACTCCCGGCAAAGTGATGCCCCTAGATCCTATAGGCAGAAAGACATTTCAGGCAACAGGTCGGAGTAAGACGAACAAGAAAATTGAGATTTCCAGACGCTTTATGCAGTCTAATTGCCATGATGTCCAGCTGCTACTCCGCCTACTCCGCTACTCCCGGCAAAGTGATGCCCCTAGATCCTATAGGCAGAAAGACATTTCAGGCAACAGGTCGGAGTAAGACGAACAAGAAAATTGATATTTCCAGACGCTTTCTGCAATCTAATTGCCTACTCCATCTCGTTTTAAATTAATACTATTATTGATTAGGGGGATGTACGGAATTGTCGGTGTACATGCTTCAGAGTTCACAAACGTTAGGAGTCTAGGGGGGAAAGGGGTACAGACAAAAGACTCAAGCCCGACTATCAGCACGCCCATTCTTGCCTGGAAGTCACTGCTCCGGAGACAACAGCTTCCAGCAGAAGTGCGACCTTGGCGACACCGGAACCATGGGGAAAAAAATTGGCCACAACCGTGTGTCCTAGCTTTAGCTCTGCGAAACTACTTGCAATGTGGGGCAACAACAATCGTTCCTGACACGAATGGCTCCTATAATGCAACCTACTGTCTGACAAATCCGACAACTGTCCTAGTCCATCCAGTCTCATGGTCTCTCTCACATGTGACTAGCTGCTTTGGGGTCCGCACGGCGCACTCCAACAACAAATGGTCACTTGTGCTGTGGTGACTAGAGAAACGGCTGCAGCCACTAAGAGCACTCACATTGACAAGAACAGGTGCTACATTGACAAGAACAGGTCACGACATCGGCAACCCAAAAAAGCAATAAACAACTGCAAACCAAATACACGTCATGGTGGTACAAACGGCTACTGCACAACCCCACAATTGCCAAGTCTGGTTGTGAAAGGCTTGCAAAACAAAACTGAGCTTGTTCAAATCACAACCTATCTTCTTTGAAGGTACAAGGAACTCAGACCCACCGCGAGGCAATGGAATGAAACGTTGTTGCATTGTTACACCAACAGTATGAAAACACAAAGCAGCAAAAGTCACATTGAAGCTACAAAACGCTTGACATGACATCAAAGCACAAAAGAATAACGAAACCCAACTTGTTTGGAGATGTTTGGTTTGCAAAGGGCGCGAACGCACGCAACGCGACAATGCTTGGAGGTACATAAAGGCGGTCACCGCACAAGCAACGAGTTACACGCCGAAGATAGTTGGAGTCTAGAACTCCCAGCGCAAGCGTAACGTATCCGTACGTCCTGCAACTATTCCAAGGAAGTACGGCTCCATGCCGTTATTAACCCGTTAGTGTACCGACGCACGGGTGAAACGGTGCATACGGAACTCTTCCCACCCACCCACCAATGGTTTTTGAAAGCCAACCCGTTCACACCGGTGTTTAACGTGTACCACACCCCTGGTGTTTAAGGTGAACCACACCGGTGTTTAAGGTGTACCACACCCCTGGTGTTTAAGGTGTACCACACCGGTGTCTAAGGTGTACCACACCCCTGGTGTTTAAGGTGAACCACACCGGTGTTTAAGGTGTACCACACCCCTGGTGTTTAAGGTGAACCACACCGGTGTTTAAGGTGTACCACACCCCTGGTGTTTAAGGTGAACCACACCAGTGTTTAAGGTGTACCGCCACCACGCTGTTTAAGGTGAACCACACCGGTGTTTAAGGTGTACCGCCACCACGATGTTTAAGGTGAACCACACCGGTGTTTAAGGTGTACCACACCCCCGGTGTTTAAGGTGAACCACACCAGTGTTTAAGGTGTACCACCACCACGGTGTGTAAGGTACACCCCACCTGCAACCCTGCAAGGCCGCCTACGACCCTGAAACCTCCACCTACGACCCTTCCAGGTCACACCTGCGACCTGGAAATCTCCTTGTATAGGGAACGCACCTACGACCCACAAACCTCCACCTATGACAATTCCAAGTCACACCTACCACCTGCATATCCCCTTGTAGGGAGCGCGCCTACACCCAACGATTCACTACCCAACGAGTGCAAATGTTCTGGTTGCTTATGTGCTGCACACAAATTCCCGCGCTTCTGCGTGAACATGGCCACACGCAAAACCACGCGTATGTTTTGAGCAACAAAACTACAAGTAGTCGCTGTACATTACACACCGTCCAGAAACAGTGACAAAATTTGCAGCATTGTAGAGATTAAGTCACTAGAGCAATTTCTTTCCGAAACTGTGAGCGACATTGCTCATCTTACAAAGAAGCTGCAAAATGACAGCTCTTTTTCCCAGCAGATTGGCCTCGAGTTACACTGGGCAAAACTTCGGCTCCATGCGTCTGCTTGCCAGCTCGAAAATGAAGGAAGGTCGAAAAATGCTCTTTACACACATACAGTTGCTCTCACTTAGCCTCGGAGGCCGGCCCCTCCACTTCCTTTGCCTTGGATGGAAAGCGAAAGCATGAAAAGACGCTGGGAATGATCTTACACAATCAAAAGAAGGCCACCCGGCCTCCTCAACTTCCTTGCTCTTTGCATCTAGGAGGAGTTGCAGATCTGCCTTTGACAACCCTTTGGCAGCCTGCCATTCATGAACATGAGGACACACAGCGTCCTGCACGTGAAAGTCCGCCCAGCACTCACGCAGAGGCAGAGAGGCGCCTTGATTAGACGGGTCGTTTGCGGAGGGCATTCTTTTCCATCTTCTTGGCTTCGCGGGCTGCTTTCTTCGCAGCTTCATGCTTGTGCTTCAAATCTTGGAGCTGTTCACACAGCACGGCCTCACACATAACAGACTACAGTCGTCCCCAAAATCACCCCAACACAGATTCCCAAGGATAGGATGCCCCCACTCAAGGTGAACTGGCATGGGGGGGCATGGATCACTGGGTGATGCCAGGCTGAATGCGATGACTACCTACCTGCCTGGCTTCACCTACTCAACTGTCCACCTGACGAACTCTAAACGACATGCGTGTGGACATGCATCAGCGCCCCGTGAACTACAAGACTGCCGCACGATCTTTTTGCAAACAAACTTGTTTTAGCCGGTCCTATTTCTGGGACCGCAAACTGAGCTGCAAAGTGGCTTCGCTCCAGTGGGCCTCCCTAGTAACTGCTCTTGTTGCGTCCACCAACCTACCTATGCGCTCAAACACCCCCGACGGGGGGTCAATTAAGGCTAAGATGAGGATTACCATCGACTGCATGCGCCGAAAAGTCCTTGGATACACAGGTCTAACCGATTGGCAACTGGCCACACAAATGCAAGAAATGTGATCGTTTGTTGCCATCCATTCCTTCAACTGCCGTTTGGACATTATATATACACCTAATCCAGGTGGTATCTGCATGGGGGGTTTGTGCGACAGCGGTAACCTCTCTGGTGGGTTTGGTACTTTGCTACATTAGGTGTTGGTGCCTTGTTATTTGGTTCTGTTCTTGTTGCCTGTTCCCTGCCTGACGTGGCCTTCCCTCCCTCTCGGATGGTCCTCTTTGGCGCCTTGGCCCAGGTTTTACTGGTCCCTCCCTCTGGGTATCGTTGCTTCCGGGTATCGTTGCTTCCGCGGCCTGGTTGCCTTGCCTCTGTGCGTGGAGTGTTTGTTGCGCATTGTCTCCCCTCATTATGTCTCATGGCAACAAAGGCCTTTGGTCCTGTGTGGGGATCTTTCCCTCTACACCATGCTTCCTGTGTTGTTGGGGTGCTGTGTGCTCCCTCACTGAGGTATTCATCATTGTATGATCCTTGGCCCCTTTTTGGACTCCGCTAAGGCACGTTCGTACCCCTTCTTGTGCGTGTGTGTCCTTTCTCTCTCTGTCCTCTGCTGCCTCCTGGCTCCTCTCCTCGCTTCTTCTGTGTGGCTTGTGGTGTTGTGTGTGTTGTGCTTTGGCCGCCCCCTTTGTGCTTCCCCCCATGATGGCAGGTTTCTGTTGGTTGGCTTTTTGTTGTTTGCTCCATCTGTTGCCTGGATACCGAGGTTACCGCTCTGCATCATAGCTCTTCGTTTCACCATAGCTACATTAGTCTCATCTGGTAGTGACTAAGGATTTGTCCGAGGTGGGGCTGTTTTTTCACCGTCCCCCCCTCTCCTTGTTTCCCCTTTGAATTCGTTTGTGTTTGGTTTGTTTGAGTCTTGTGGCTCTTTCTTTGGCTGTATTGGGAAGGGCCCTTCTCGCTCTGTTTTGTTTCTGCGTTTTTTCCGAGAGGGGTTCCCGGTAGAGCCATGGACTAGGCTGCACTGCAGTGAGCTCTACTGGCGCTGTCCAGTTGTGCTTCCTGCAGTTCAGTCTGGAGCGCCCGAGTGCAGCAAAGCCTGCCCACATGGTTCGTTGTGCGGATATTCTGTAATGCCCTGGCAATGGCCCACTTGGTGGGAGAGAGTGGCCTGGTCTGGAATACACAGCTAACATACGGTGCATCTGGTCCTCTCCGCAGGACTTGCTGGGACGATGACGCCTAGTGACTCCTGTTTGAGAACCTAGTGCTGACGCAGTGAACCACTTCAACCTTCATAGTTTAGGGGAACGAGTTTGACAGCAATGCGAATGCGACTTTTGCATACATAGCGGCAGTATCATACTGGAAGTGCTCACGAGCCCATGCTATGGTCGGAAGCTTCATCTGTCTGTCATGGCCGTATTGTGCCGGTCAGGCCTATAGCCACCTTTTTACCCACGGCCTTAGGGTCTTGGGCCGATTGCGATCTGACGGTTCCTGCGAGTGCTCACACCATTTTGCAGGCTGTCAGTGCTCTCCTCCCCATTTAGGGGGGGAAATAGATTACAATCCCTTGCGGTGGTGCATATTGACAGGAACAGACTGCCGTGCATACGCTGAACGATACAGGGTGAACAGCAGCGATGCGAAGTTGCTATTGACAAGACGTCCATACAGGCGGCCTCTGTTGTGCTACACATCAGTCTGCCTGCAATACTGGATTCTCTTCTCTTTTCTCAGGTAAGACAGTCTGGACGATCGTGTACTATACTCCATGCACTGCCGCAATTAATTAGTTTGCATGTTTTTGAGCATGATACAGTGGCTTAGGTCACTGTATCCAAGGCAAATCTCAAGTTTTTGTTTTGGTTTTTGTTGGGCCCTGCCCCGTTCTTTGTTGCTTCGCTGTTTTGCTTTGTGGCGAAACGCAAATCTGGCTGGGGGATTTGCGGGTCGTTTTTGGTTGCGTTTTTGTTTTGTTTGGTTTGTTCCTCGTGATGATTTGCCAGAGTTTTTGGACCGCACGTGTCCTATACATTACTGCTTTTCACCGCTTACGCAATTGTAAGGACCGTGCCTAGTGCGAATCGGCCAAATCGGAGGAAAAAAAAAATCTGGTGGGTTTGGTACATCCGAACATCCACATTGTGTGGAGGAAGAAAGTCCCTGGGACCGGGCCTTTCTGCCCCTGAACGGTCGCATCAATGGGATCTAGGCGCTGGCCAGAGGCAGCATACCAGTCTTGAAGGGCTAAGAACTGTTCTTGTGCAAAAAATTCAATGGCTGGCCCTGAGAGAAAGGCTACTTCGATGAATCTGGGGTTGCACTGTCTGTGTATGCGGGAGGCAGGCAGTTCATCCTTGCTTTTGGATGCGCGCGGCGTGATGGCTAGGACCAACCCAAAAAGGATTTGAAGGTCTCTTCCGTCGTCGGCTGGAGCCTCTGCGGTGCCTACTGTCGAGGTCCCTCTATCGCAGCCATGTTTTGAACACTTTTTTCAGCCCTGTTTTAGGGGCCATGATGAAGCAGGTTTGTTGGCATTCGAGGCGCTCCGAGGCTCACCGAGGCCTGCCCGAGACCAGGCCTCGGACGCAAAACGTAATGGCACGAGGACAAAGCGAGGCTCACGGGAACTCGAATCTATATAAAACACGTCAAGATTGAATGATCTGAAACCAAAAAACGCTGGCGATGATCACCAGTCACCAGCCAAGATATCCATTGCTTTCATGAAAGCCTGCAGTCCAAAATGAGGACACATGCCCCGTGTGGGACCTTAACTTCAAAGCACATGCAGATTTTCGTCCCTCGATATGTTCCGTCTCTCTTGCGAAATAAAAAACATACCACGTGGCCGCCATGGCCTCACCTCCATGTGATCCTGCATTTTTTCTCCCGATAGTTTTTGCGCGGGCAGCGCAGAACCCCCACACCCCCGGCGGCAATGCTGCTGTGGAACGCTGTAAAGAAGCATATATGACAGCTTCAGTCCATCTCACACTGACGCAGCATTGCCGCTGGGGAGCGGGGCATTCAACAGATCTCTTAAAGCGGCAGGCCCAATATTTCAAAAGCTTAAGCCCGTGGCAGGCGCAGTACTTTGGCAGCTAACAACCCCGTCGCAGGCACAATATTTCAGAAGCAAACATGGCCACATCACAGCTTAAACCCGTGGCAAGCGCAGCATTTCAGAAGTAAACAACCACACATCTCAACCTGTGGCAAATATTGCAAACAAACATGGCCACCTCACAACTTAAACCCTGACAACTGCGGTACTTGACAAACAAACATGGCCACCTCACAGCTTAACCTGGACAGCTTAAACGCTGGCAGGTGCAGTAATTCAGAAGCTAACATGGCCACTACACAGCGTAAACCCTGGCAGGGGCAGTTTTTGACAAGCAAACATGGCCACCTCACAGCTTCGCCCGTGGCAAGTATTTGACAAACAAACGTGGCCACCTCACAGCTTCAGCCGCGGCAGGGTTTAAGCTGTGGGGTGGCCATGTTTCCTTTTGAAATACTGCGCCTGCCAAGGTTTGTGCACAAAAACCTGCCGTGTAGTGCCACAACTGGCGGCACTACACGCTCACCCTCTGTGATTTTGGCGCGACGCAGAGCGCAAATACTGCGCCTGCCAGCAAAATCGGCACTAAACGCTTCGCACTGTGGTAAAACAGCGATTTTTAGATGCGACGTTTGGGCGTGTAGTACCCCACTAAACGCTCCGCGCTGTGGCTGGAGACACATTTTCGCCGTTTCCTGGCGTTCGGTTGTATTTTTTTTAAGATCAATATAGTTTAGAAGAGCCACTACACGCTACACGCTGGACCTGTTTTGCTAGTTTTTTTCCACGGTAAAAGGCGTGTAGTGCCACAACTATCGTACTAAACGCTCACCCTCTGTAGGTTCAGTGTCACACACGCCGTAAATACCGCATCTGCCACCAAAATCTGCACTTAACGCTGTCAGGTTTCACACCGTGACTGCTAGAAGTATTGCACATGCCAAGCAAATCAAACCCGCAGGGGCGACAGCAAAGTTAGCGCAAAACAGCGCGCTTTCTGCAAGACGGGAAAAAGGCATGAACTGAGATGATACTAAGCTATCACCTCTTGCCTGACATTATCCTTGTCACCCATAAACTGGTACCTGTCACATCACTGCTCTGTTGTGTTTGTTGTTTTTGGTTTGTTTGGTTTTGGTTTTGTGTGTGTGTTTGTGTTTTTGTTTTGTTTTTGTTTGTGTGTTGGTTTTTGGTGTTTTGGTTGCTTTGTTTCGCTTTGCGACCTGGTGATGAAATGTGACAGTACACAGGACTACGTAACGGTCCTCCACCAGTTTACTTTTGAGGCCATTCCACCGCAGGCGGCCTACGCACGACTTAATTAATCAATTAATTCCAATTTGCAACATGCACCAAAACATGGTGAACGACCTGGCGGAAGCCATGAAGGCGTTGGACGGAAAAAAAGCAAGACGGGAAAAAGGCATCTGCATCCTCTCTTGCAACTCCGGTTCTCGACCATGCGAACTTGGAACAAAACAAACAATCTTTCAGGATGAGCCTGGCGGCAGGCTTCAAAGCAGGCTTCGAGGCAGCCTCGAGGCTATAGAAAGTGCAACAAAACAAAAAATGTAAGGATGAGGGAGAATTTTCGAGGCAAGCCTCGACGGCTGAAATTGGAGCAAATGCACATGAATGTCTATATTTTTAAACAGGTTTCACCTTCATTGAAAGGGCCGTTGCAACTTTACGCTTTACATGAACCAATGTTCCTTTTTGTTGACCGTCTTGGCTTTTCGCTGTCCCCTCTCGGTCTATTCCCAAATTGACAGTGGGTGCGGGATAAAAATTGTAGCTGTGTTCGTATCAGCAAAAAATACACTTTCTAGGCACCAACCCACCAACCCAGATCCAGGAAGTGTGTCAACGACATCTGTCCAAAACAAACAGCCACCTGCACCAAATGCAAGCAACCAAAACAATCAGTCCACGCAGAAAGGAGTCAAGAAATTCAGCAGCCCCAAACGAACGCCAACAAGACATTCAGCAGCCAAAGACTTTAGTGTTTGGCGACAAGCCTGCTTCATCATGGCCCCGAAAACAGGATCCAAAAAACTAGTAGAAACATGGCGGCCATAAAGGGACCTCGACTGTACAAGAAACAAATTGGGACGCACAGAGAGAAAAAGCATGTGTTAACACTTACGCTCATGCTAGTGCGTCGCAAATCTGCTTGCAAAACATCTGCGGGCAGCAGCAAAATTTTCCGATGGCTGGCCCCACTTTTGGGTCCAAATCTGGAACCCAAAACGGGGCCCAAGCAAAGATCTAAAAGAAGGAATGAAAATGGGATCCAATTCTGGACCCCATTTTGGGGTCCATATTTGGACCCAAAAATGGGGTCAGCCATCGGAGAATTTCGTTGCTGCCCGCAAATGTTTTGCAAGCAGATTTGCGACCCAGCAGCTTGAACATGAATGTCAACACATACCTTTTTCTCTTTGTGCGTCCCAAGGCCGCTTGCTACTGTACAAGAAACAAATTGGGACGCACAGAGAGAAAAAGCATGCGTTAACACTTACGCTCATGCTAGTGCGTCGCAAATCTGCTTGCAAAACATCTGCGGGCAGCAGCAATATTTTCCGATGGCTGGCCCCACTTTTGGGTCCAAATCTGGACCCCAAAACGGGGCCCAAGCAAAGACCTAAAAGAAGGCATGAAAATGTGATCCAATTCTGGACCCCATTTTGGGGTCCATATTTGGACCCAAAAATGGGGTCAGCCATCGGAGAATTTCGTTGCTGCCCGCAAATGTTTTGCAAGCAGATTTGCGACCCAGCAGCTTGAACATGAATGTCAACACATACCTTTTTCTCGTTGTGCGTCCCAAGGCCGCTTGCTACTGTCGAGGTCCCTCTATCGCAGCCATGTTTTGAGCACTTTTTTCAGCCCTGTTTTAGGGGCCATGATGAAGCAGGTTTGTTGGCATTCGAGGCGCTCCGAGGCTCACCGAGGCCTGCCCGAGACCAGGCCTCGGACGCAAAACGTAATGGCACGAGGACAAAGCGAGGCTCACGGGGACTCGAATCTATATAAAACACGTCAAGACTGAATGATCTGAAACCAAAAAACGCTGGCGATGATCACCAGTCACCAGCCAAGATATCCATTACTTTCATGAAAGCCTGCAGTCCAAAATGAGGACACATGCCCCGTGTGGGACCTTAACTTCAAAGCACATGCAGATTTTCGTCCCTCGATATGTTCCGTCTCTCTTGCGAAATAAAAAACATACCACCTGGCCGCCATGGCCTCACCTCCATGTGATCCTGCATTTTTTCTCCCGATAGTTTTTGCGCGGGCAGCGCAGAACCCCCACACCCCCGGCGGCAATGCTGCTGTGGAACGCTGTAAAGAAGCATATGACAGCTTCAGTCCATCTCACACTGACGCAGCATTGCCGCTGGGGAGCGGGGCGTATTCAACAGATCTCTTAAAGCGGCAGGCCCAATATTTCAAAAGCTTAAGCCCGTGGCAGGCGCAGTACTTTGGCAGCTAACAACCCCGTCGCAGGCACAATATTTCAGAAGCAAACATGGCCACATCACAGCTTAAACCCGTGGCAAGCGCAGCATTTCAGAAGTAAACAACCACACATCTCAACCTGTGGCAAATATTGCAAACAAACATGGCCACCTCACAACTTAAACCCTGACAACTGCGGTACTTGACAAACAAACATGGCCACCTCACAGCTTAACCTGGACAGCTTAAACGCTGGCAGGCGCAGTAATTCAGAAGCTAACATGGCCACTACACAGCGTAAACCCTGGCAGGGGCAGTTTTTGACAAGCAAACATGGCCACCTCACAGCTTAGCCCGTGGCAAGTATTTGACAAACAAACGTGGCCACCTCACAGCTTCAGCCGCGGCAGGGTTTAAGCTGTGGGGTGGCCATGTTTCCTTTTGAAATACTGCGCCTGCCAAGGTTTGTGCACAGAAACCTGCCGTGTAGTGCCACAACTGGCGGCACTACACGCTCACCCTCTGTGATTTTGGCGCGACACAGAGCGCAAATACTGCGCCTGCCAGCAAAATCGGCACTAAACGCTTCGCACTGTGGTAAAACAGCGATTTTTAGATGCGACCGTTTGGGTGTGTAGTACCCCACTAAACGCTCCGCGCTGTGGCCGGAGACACATTTTCGCCGTTTCCTGGCGTTCGGTTGTAATTATTTTTTAAAGATCAATATAGTTTAGAAAAAAGAGCCACTACACGCTACACGCTGGACCTGTTTTGCTGGTTTTTTCCACGGTAAAAGGCGTGTAGTGCCACAACCGTCGTACTAAACGCTCACCCTCTGTAGGTTCAGTGTCACACACGCCGTAAATACCGCACCTGCCACCAAAATCTGCACTAAACGCTGTCAGTTTTCACACCGTGACTGCCAGAAGTATTGCACATGCCAGGCAAATCAAACCCGCAGGGGCGACAGCAAAGTTAGCGCAAAACAGCGCGCTTTCTGCAAGACGGGAAAAAGGCATGAACTGAGATGATACTAAGCTATCACCTCTTGCCTGACATTATCCTTGTCACCCATAAACTGGTACCTGTCACATCACTGCTCTGTTGTGTTTGTTGTTTTTGGTTTGTTTGGTTTTGGTTTTGTGTGTGTGTTTGTGTTTTTGTTTTGTTTTTGTTTGTGTGTTGGTTTTTGGTGTTTTGGTTGCTTTGTTTCGCTTTGCGACCTGGTGATGAAATGTGACAGTACACAGGACTACGTAACGGTCCTCCACCAGTTTACTTTTGAGGCCATTCCACCGCAGGCGGCCTACGCACGACTTAATTAATCAATTAATTCCAATTTGCAACATGCACCAAAACATGGTGAACGACCTGGCGGAAGCCATGAAGGCGTTGGACGGAAAAAAAGCAAGACGGGAAAAAGGCATCTGCATCCTCTCTTGCAACTCCGGTTCTCGACCATGCGAACTTGGAACAAAACAAACAATCTTTCAGGATGAGCCTGGCGGCAGGCTTCAAAGCAGGCTTCGAGGCAGCCTCGAGGCTATAGAAAGTGCAACAAAACAAAAATGTAAGGATGAGGGAGAATTTTCGAGGCAAGCCTCGACGGCTGAAATTGGAGCAAATGCACATGAATGTCTATATTTTTAAACAGGTTTCACCTTCATTGAAAGGGCCGTTGCAACTTTACGCTTTACATGAACCAATGTTCCTTTTTGTTGACCGTCTTGGCTTTTCGCTGTCCCCTCTCGGTCTATTCCCAAATTGACAGTGGGTGCGGGATAAAAATTGTAGCTGTGTTCGTATAAACAAAAAATACACTTTCTAGGCACCAACCCACCAACCCAGATCCAGGAAGTGTGTCAACGACATCAGTCCAAAACAAACAGCCACCTGCACCAAATGCAAGCAACCAAAACAATCAGTCCACGCAGACAGGAGTCAAGAAATTCAGCAGCCCCAAACGAACGCCAACAAGACATTCAGCAGCCAAAGACTTTAGTGTTTGGCGACAAGCCTGCTTCATCATGGCCCCGAAAACAGGATCCAAAAAACTAGTAGAAACATGGCGGCCATAAAGGGACCTCGACTGTACCATTGCGACAAGTCTTCCCGTGCCTATAGGGCTAACTTTGTGATGGTGGGCATCACTTGCTAGGAGGCTGAAGACTTCTGTTTTGCCAAGGCTCGGATGTCGGAACGCAAATGCATCTTGCCCCCCTTTGACTTTCCAGTGACCAAATTCGCTGCCCTTGAAAAGGAATTCAAGTGTAATTGGTTGCCATGGTTGACGGATAGGTCCTGCGCTTTGCATTGTTAGCCCTGTTTCATTATAGCCTTCGTTGGGGCTGAGCATGGGCAAGTAGTAGTCTAGCATGTAGACAGCCATGGGCAGTTGCAGGGTGCCGAGGAAATGTTGAACCATGGTGGTATAGTTGAGCAATTTGGTCCGTGACGCAATGGTAACAGTTGCCAACGAGGCCAAATACTGGGTTGCCTCTTGCTCCGTTTGTACCGCTGAGTTGTGAACAGCAATGTGGGTGACTAATGCCTGTGTCGTGGTCTCAGGTAGCTCGCACATAATGGCTAATTCACGCAGGAGTTTTTTTGGCTGTTTTTGGGAGCTCGAAGCTGCACCATGAGATCAGGCGGAGGGGAGCCTGTGAGTAGACCTCAAAGGGAAGCACTCCTGGGGTACCCTCTAACTGTGCCATGTCCGGTCGTCCCTCTGGAAGGGCAACTCGTGTCCAGTGCGAGTAGCTGTGTTGTAGGTATGATCTCCATCCTGTGATGTGCGTGATTGCAAAGCCCCGTTGCTTTAACAGTTTGATGTCTTGGTTAGACGGGTTCCATACGCAAAGCCGGTCATCTGCATGGTGAATGAGGTGTACCTGTCGAAGCTGAGACAGGCTGTGTGCCGTCAGTAGCGATCCCTGACCACCCATCGTCTACGTCAAGCAAGGTCGATCACTTTTCGACACCCTCGCCTACAAATCGACATGCTTGTCGCAATTTTGGCTTCATGGCTCTTCACGCTTCAAAGTCGCGCGTTGGCACCAGCAACAGCAAAGTGTAACAAGAGTAGCATCGGCGCGACCCATTTTTGTTTCCGCGCCATTTCCCGGTCAATCCCCGCCATTTCCCGGTCAATCCCCGCCATTTCCCGGTCAATTCCCGCCATTTCCCGGTCAATCATTTCAACAAAGCCTTTTGTAAAAAATCCATTGCTTGTCTTCGTTACAAGAAAAAACGCAACCACAGCTCCGCGCCAAAAAACGGACATCGACGGAGATTTGACACCCACGACGGGGATTTGCCATGCACGACGCCGCGAAAACAGATCGATCACCTCGACGCCGCCTGACGCAGACAATGGGCGCCCAGGGGATGGTGGCAGGGCAATGGCTGCTAGCACGGTTTTGCCTTCAACGTCTGGGAATTCCGAGAGGATGTTTTCCCATACCATTCCTGCATACGAGCCAGCGCTGTGTCCTCGAATGAAAAGAGAACCTACCATATATCCTGTTAATCTGAGATAGTCTACCGGACGGATTTCAGGAGGCAGGCATACTCCGACCAGAGGATGTGCAACTAGTAGCTTAGTAAAGAGTCGCAGGCCATGCGTATACCCTGGCCATGGTGGTTTCCTATGAGCTGGGGTAATGGGACAGAAGCGCAGCAATTTCATGGCTCGACTGATGATCTGTGCTTGCAATTGGTCAGCGCCGGGCACTCCCAAGACACGGCACCAGGTGTGCACACCAATGGGAAACATGGCTATGTGCAGCAGCAAGTATTCTTGTGTGTGGGCAGTTCCTGCAACTGTGCCAGCCCTTGCATTCCAATCGTCCTGTTTGCTGAGGGATGGCCCATACACATGCGCTTCTTTTTTGCAAGCTAGCAGTACATCCCAGTCTTCATCGAGTTCTCCTCCACCCAACCCAGTGCACTGAACATCCAGGGACCCTGGGTCAGCGTCATTGAGTTGCCAGGTGGTGTTGTCCATGACAATAATCTTCCAGTCAGTGTATTGAGGGTCTGCATGGCTAGCGAGAACTTCGTTAATGGCTAATTCTGCGTTGCCAGGGTCAATTCCCAGTCGCTGTTGCAGTGCTTCGAGGAGAGGGAGAATTTGGGCAGTAGGCAGCTGGAGGCTAGCCTGCTGACCGCAAAAGACGCAGGCAGTCTGGCAAATCTTAGGCCAGGGTGTGTGGTCATTGTTGCAGTTAGGGGCTTCAACTGGCGTCCAAAGGCTCTGAAGCAACAACACTTGTGTCTTGGTAAGACTGCGCCTTTGCGAGACTTGTGGCTTGGCGACTATTTTACTTCCTCTAACGAAATCGCAGCCTGTGGGGTGCGTCCATAGCGGGGGTGCTTCATCGACTCCTATGAGCGACACAGCAAGCGGTTGCAGCCCTTTGCTTTGCCACTGTTGGAGTTGGTGCCCCAGGCCTACTTTGCTCCCATGGAAGGCATGCACTATTGGTGGCAGGCTATACCCTTTGTCTAACTCCTTGCTTTGGAACAATTTATCTCCTGGGAGGCAGAGTATGGGGAAGTCGGCTGGGAAGACAGACATGGGAGAGAGTGCACCTTGCTCGAATATAGGGCTCGCCCAGGTCAGGAAGGGCGGGGTCCGCTCGACAAAGTCCGGTCGTAAATAGCGACCATCTCCGTGACGCGGCCATTCTGCTTGCTCCGGGAGAGGGAATGCAATGGCTCCAGCCCATTCACCTAGCATTGCCCATGCATGTGTCCAGTCAAGCGGAGTTCTGGCTTTACATCCTAGTAAAGGGGTGAGAACTAGCCCGCCTCTTATCGCCTCCGCGGGGTCTTCTGGCACAGCGGTAGTGGCCAGGAAACTGGCTCGGCTGTTATGGAGTGCGGTAACCCATTCATCTGCTGATCTGCGGTTGGCAGGGTGGGCTATTCGCCGTGCTTTAGGGGCGGGTGCATCGCTCGAGGAGGAGCCTGGGGCAGCCGTCAGGGGCATGCATGCATCTGGGGTTGCCTGGTCCATGTCGACATCTGCTGTACAGGTCGGGATATGTCCTGTCACAACGATCAAACCGGCATTGAGCTCAGCTTTGGCTTCTGTGGCAAGGAGAACTGCCGGCGGGCACTGGCTAGAGCTGGCCATAGTATTATGCTGCATTGCTTCGGCTCTGCTTGCCTTATCCGTCATTAGGTTGACTAATTCAGCTATCTCAAATAGTGAGGTCGGCACACAGTCAGAGTCTATCAGTGCAAAGTTTACAGTAGGAAACACTAGGCACAGCGCCTCTAGGGCTGCAGCACCAGCCCAGGTGTAGTGGACCTGATGCAATCCTGTATCAGCGTTAATGGGAAAATGGATAGCTGTTGTCTTCTCCCGGTAGGGGCCAGTAACAGTACATCTGCCTTTGATCCAGGTTGCAAAATGTGGCCAATAAGCCGGGGGATTAGTGCCTGACAGTTTGCGATTGTCTACATAAACATAGACGGTGTTATACTGTGGCACCCATGAGAGGTTATCCACTATCCACTGGAAGAGTGTCCTGTAATGGACCTGGCTGGCTGCGGGGCGTCGGATTCCATTCCCTTCGTCCACCATGATAGCTGGGTATGTCAGGGGTGACTGAGGCATTCGACGAGAGCCGACATCGGCCCACTTCCACCTTTGCTTGATGTCGTCCATGCCAAGTGGAGTTTCAATTTCTTTTTCCGAGAGGAAAAGTTCATCAAGCTGGCGGCTTATTTGCAAGACCCCCTGGACATCGGAGAAATCGATAGGTGCGGCAATTTCCCACTCCTCTCTTGGGGGAGGCTCAGCTCCTTGTTGGAAGTAGGGAGTGTCATCATCTGTCTCTAGGGCGTCAAAGTAAACCGATTGGTCACTGTCAACTGACACATCCTCGCCTGTTTTGTCTGGGATGGTTGGTTCCGTTGGTTCGATGTCTGTATCTGAGTCGTCAGGGTCATCCGACAACCGGTACCCGGTGTCAGGTTACAAGCGACCAGCCGGGAGTAGTGAATACTCTTGGGTACTGAGTGCAAAATGTGTCCAATGGATTGGCAAGGCTAGGGAAACCCCGAACACCCGGTACCCGGGGTCGGGGTTCCTCGTTGCGGGGCTAATTCAATTGAAGTTGAAAAAATAGGACCAAAACAATCAGGGTGTGTCTATCACCTTGGTGTGCGAATTGAGTGACTGATGGCTGACCTAGCTATAAGGACTAGTGGAGCCACAAAAGCTGCAGCGAGGACAATTGACCCAGTAACGGTGTTCATGCAAACATCTCTGCTCAAAGTAGAGATTAGTTCTGATGGAGCTGATATGACTGAAGACGATAGGACCTGGGACACACGCCTAACCAAGACAGCAAGAAAAAACAAATCACAATAAATCCCCTTACTCTAACTTGTGGGGGTCATGTAAGTTGGTGCGTTCCCATAAGTAAAATTTGGGGGTATCACCCTGGCACGCAGCTGCTTTTCTCTTGGCGCATCTGTGGGGTAGGCGGCAACAGAAATGGCACTGATCAGGTGGTTTCACACAGTCAGGTGCACGCAATGCTAGCTGGCTGCAATTCGATCAGTCAATAATTTCCATTTCCATATCTGTGACAGGCGAAGCTTGCGGAGTGTCTGGTGCCTGGCCATCTTGCATTCTTTTGAGGCGTTTCCTGATACGCGTCAGATGCTCGCGAGCACTGGCTAGCCGCGTTTCATGAAAGGCTACTCTTTCACTGGCTGCCTTCTCCATGTTCTGTAATGTCGGGATATCCGCTGCGGCGAGGTCGACGTCCTGTCTAGATTCACCGGCGGGCTCAGGGCTGCTAGCAACAACAGTGTCAGTGGCTTGTGTCTCTGGCGATTTGGTGTGTCAGCAGGCGACGATTCTTCTGTCGGTGTCTCGTTGTCGACAGCTGATTGTTCCTCTTGAGGCTCCTGCTGTTCTTCAGCTTTGTTGTGTGTTGCAGGTTGAGAGTCGGAGGATAACACACCGGTACCCGGGGTATCCGTCTTTGATTTGCTCGTGGATAGGATCGATGGTGGGCCTGGCCTCTGGCTGAATAGTGATTGTGCACTGACCTTAGGGGGCCTATGGCTCTCCTGAGGAGCTGGAGCTTCTGCCGCCGCGCCTGCACTGGGATTGGATGGCACGGTGGTTGCTGCGTTTTCTGTGCTTTGTTGACTAGCGGCCAGCAAGTTGGCTGGTTTTTGGGTTTGTTTGAATCCGCTGGTCGGCTGTTTGCCAGCGTCCGTTGGTTTGCTTGGGCAATGATAGATTGCAATTCCATATATTGCCGTTCTCGATCAGCCACTTGCTGCGGCGTGTTCTGAGTACCCTTCGGGTCCTGTGGAGCGGCTTCTTGTAGTGCTTGCCCAGGCTGCTTTGCTGCGGTTCGTTCCGTCCACCTAGTTGGTTTCGGTGGAGGCGGAGGCTGTGAACGCTTCGCATGCTGGGAGGGTTTAAGTTGGTTAAGGCGTGGCTGAATTTCATCTCTCAATTCAGGTGGGTACGACTCTCCCGTCTCAGCTAACCACTGTATGGTGTCTTCATGCAACCACAAGGTGGTCCTCCACAATGGAATGGTGTTGTCATCATTTACCCAAAACAGTGGCGTGGGTGGTAGCAACTCATGAGCCTCCACAATCAATGGCAATAGGAAGGCCAATTTCTTCTGCTCATGGAAAATCGCTGCCCCGTTCGGGTGAACCTTAAGGTGGGTCTGATTCCACACAAAAGGGTGCACGACGCGCATGGTGTGGGCGATGTCATTGAAGATGGATAATCGAATGTCGGTATACGGTGGCGCAACACCGTAGGCTTTTCCATCCCAGGGTAGTTCAAGGAAACCCCACCTCTCTTTTCGGTTGTGGTTAACGGTCTCCCAAAAGTTGGGTACGAATTCTTTCTCAAGGACATCAGCAAGAGTAGAAAAGATAAGCCATGGTACCTCATCGATATACAATCACAGACCTCAGCTATAATGTCATCCTCATCGACGGGCAGCCATCCTGGAGTGGCCGAGCACGACATGCATATGGCCACCTATTGTTTACACCAATTGAAGAAGGCACCCATCATATTGATTATCTCCAGATTACGACCCCGGAGGTCATACCGCATGGGATACGATGTGAAGGGCTCTTACGAGTGCTCTCATGGGTTAGCTTTGATCTCCCTGATCATTGCTAGTGCCACCATACGTGTTGTCATAGGCAGTGTAGCGTTCGAAAAGCAGGTTCGCAAGGAATACAGACTACAGAACTGTTCAGGACATTTCAGGATGTCATCGTCCCTGAAGGACCCGCAGTGCGTTGCAGTACGTACCGGCAAGCATTGTAGCAAACCTACGGCTGTATTGCCACTCACCCAGAGAGTAGACAGGCTGCAGAGTTACCACATCTTTCTGTCCAGCGACGAACCATGTTGGCAGTCTTGTGCTGCTCGCGGGCGCCCCAGGTCCGGATACTTGATCTGGAGAGCTGCATTATGATCTTTATGTCTGTGACTTGTTGCTGACTTTTGGTTATGACAGTAAGCGAACTACTTTAGCGCTATGACTGTTTATGACTGGATATTAGCTGAGAAGTCGAGCAGAGTATTCTACTCTCCTCGACGGTTTGGAACTATGAGAAGATATCTCTGTGTGAAGAACTGTTGTGGAGAAGCTTGGTAGTTTGGCACTATGGGAGACTAGTAACACCGGCTAGCTGGTTACTTGCGTTTGGACGAGGACCAGCTTGACTTGAGAACTTTTGGAGATGTTTCTGACGTTTTGTGACTAGGTGATTTGTATATCATAGCAGTTCGGAATTGTTTCAACAACCTTTGAGGGAAGGTTGTGTATTGGAAGCCTGGAATCGAGTTTTCCAGTTGAGACATCGGCTCAAGGGAGTGGTGTCAATTGTTCCGTAGATAACAACCAAACAAAAACCATCCAGAAAACCAAAGTGCGTACAGTCAAACCATTCTCCATTCATTGTGCCTAAGTGAGAGCAGGGGAGAGTAATGCCGGTCGTCAGCTCAGCACCTACAACCCTGGACCAGCGTTGAGTTGGCGCAACGACAAGAGGGAGGTCAACCGGGAGTCGAGCTTGTGGTCCGATAGGGATGTGAGGCCTTTGCTGGTTTTCATGTTGTGCAGTTGCTCACAGAGGGTATTCCCCTTTTGCTCTTCAGCGACCCGAAGGCGGTTCCTTCCGTGTCGCCATGGAGTCTATGTGTAAATGGCAACTTAGGGAGCATGGAAGCCAATGTGATGGCAGGTAGGGCACTGTTTGGGCGTTTCCAGCTCCACGATGGCCCGCGTCGCTGTGCCATTTTCCTGGTCCAAGAAAAAGTAATGCAAGGTACTAGTCGATCCGCGGATTACCGTGCATACCGTCGAATTGCCCCGAAGTCACTTGAGCTAGTCCTAGTCTCCAGGCCTGTTGCATTTGCCTTTTGTGGCCGCCTTCTAGTGCAACAGCCAGCGGAGGTGGAATATTTTGACCCAGTGCGAGACTGGCCGCAACCTATTGTTTCCCATGCAAACTTCTCTGTGTTGATGGAAGAAATGGCATTCCTTGGTGACACACGAAGTCGATGTGAATTGCTGGTTTTTGCACAGACCAACCCGGCGCGACTCCCATTGACAATGGGCATTCTCCAGCCCAATATCCCAGTGCGAAGAATGATGAGTGAACGCAGGACAAAACTGACAGATGCATTGGTCCGAGTGCTTTGTCGCCTATTGACACCCATTGGAGTTGTTCTCCCAGGTCCGCATGATGAGTATATGCGCGACAGCCTACTCTCTCTGGCAGGGCATGGGGATGGGCATGTCCTTACTGTGGCAGTAGCATTGCTCCTGGCGATCCTCACTGGCCGTTCTGACCTTTGTATCGCAGGCGTTTTTGGTGCCGGAAAGACGCGTTCCCTAGCAGTTTTGTTAATTGCCCTCAGCTGCGAACTAAGTGACTTCTATGCGATCGTTTGCACCAAAGAAAACGTTGCTGCAAAAGCCCTAGCTGACCAAATCAGTGACCTTGCCCCACCAACGCAAACAGCCTTTGGACGGCTACTGGGCCGCATCGAGGAAGGAAAGGGCGAAGCTTATGCAACAAAAATTGATGTTCGATGCAGTGATCGCAATAGAGTTATTGCTGAGAAACGCATTTTGATTGCGACTGGAGGCTCCGCTACTGCGGAAATGGCCATGAAATACTCATCATTTAGTCTCTGGCTCTCCAAGCTGTGGCTTGCATTTATGGATGAAAGCCAGCAGTACGGCAATTACCATGAAATTGCCGCACTAGCTGCAATCCAGCAACCGGCACTGATTGTTTTTGTGGGTGACCACAGGCAAACACCTGGAGGCCTATCCAAGGGAAGGGCTGCAGCAGCGAATAGGCAGAAGCTTCTTCACCGTCCCCTTGGGCTACGAGCCTTGAATCGCCCTGGTGATTATTTGCCCCCTGCCCGGCTCACCAAGTTATTGCACTCCTTTGGCCGGATGCGAGCCAGAATAACGACTCTGAAGTGGCTGGGCTACTCAACCTTGGCCAAGCACCACACACAGGAATTTGGACTACTGAAACAACTGCCCAGCACCTACCAACTTCACTGGCGCGCCTTTTCGGTGAGGAAACGCTCAGCCACCTGAATGTTAAGAGTTGCCTGATTTCTGCAATACTAGCTCTCCTGCTTATTGCTACTGCGCCAGAAGAATTTGGCATCCCCGAGTGTACAACTACAGTGGAAGCAGCTGGCTTAGATGGTCCACATAGATGGGGCATCATACTGCCCAACAGCTCCAGAGTGTCCCTGTTGACGTACAAAGTCATCGTCGCAGTTAGGTACCCGGAATTGGTGCTACATGATCAGGATCCCATCTAAATAGGCCATTTTGTCCCCACGATCACACTGTCGGGCACGGAGGTTTCCGCACAGTGCTATGGGAAGTACCCAGAGATTCCAGAGACCTCCTGGCTGCTATTGAGGATATTGTAGTGTTTCTCAACTACCTTCAAAAGTGCTATCGGGACCTCAATCAAGGAGCGACAGCGCAGCTCCTGGTAATGTGTAATCGCACGGCAGTGCACACACACAATTCCTGCAGCATGGCTTTCAGGCAGCTTGGTTTGGAGGCCTGCGAATAGCGACAGCCTCGTCTGCAGCAGGGGCCACCGCGCGGATAGCAGTTGTTGTCCAGACAGGGTGTGGTTTCCTCAGCGGGGGCCGTCGAGGAGCATCTTCAGAAGACAAAGAAGACTGTTTTGGGCGAGCCACTGTCGCGCTCACCAGAGCCATTAAACATACATACATTGTCTCCCCCATTGACATGGCTGGGCTGATCGGGATGGCTCAGACGCTTGCGGTCTATCACTACGGGTACTACACCCTTAAAGATAGACTTGTCCAGTTTCATGAGCCCAAGCACGTGCCATCGGACGCAGAAGCGGTCCTTGAGTGGTGACTTAATACACCTTTTAATTCACAAGACAAACCGCCCCTTGCCATTGCTATGGTAGTGACCGTGAATGGAGTGCGATCCCTGAGAAGGTATCGGCTGGTCATTGCACAGAAGTCAAAGCTGCGGCTTACGCAGGAAGTCATTGCAGCGTTAGCCTCCCACAGTCGTGACCACCGCCTCACGGCGAGTAGTTTCTTTCCGTGTTCTATTGATAGGGAATACCTGTATGGCTATGCCGGCGATGGATATCGCTCTCCACTGTGGCTGTGTGCTTCCCACAATGGCTCCCCAGTTCTTGTGCACAGGCTCAGAGGAAGCAAGATGTACTTTCATCAAGCCACCAAAGACCGGCGAATATTACTCATCCCAGGTATCCACTATTTTGATGCTCATCGACTGCAACCACTGCTACTGCAAGCTCCTGCACTGCAAGTGCATATGAGAGAGAGCCCTCTGGTAGGCCCTGAAGGGGCTGGCGAGACAGTGGATGATCCCTCGTCGGAGGAAGAGCGAGCCACCACTGAAAGTGAATCTGAGGTAGAGAAAGAAGCCGATGAAGAGGATACACCTCCGGAAGAACCATGGTGCCCGCCAATCCCACCGGCAGTGGATGATCCCACGGAAATGGAAATCAAAGGTGCTGCGGACAAGCTGGCCACCATGATGAACAGTTCACAGCCTCAAGCCAACGTTTTCTATCAGTCCGACAACCTAGGTGCTCTTCTACACCTGTGGCTGCAAGCCAAGCTTACTATCTCCCTGACGTCTATGCAGGAAAAGTTTGCCCGCCTTTTCATGTCAATTGCGTTAGAGCTGTAGCTGCGGGATGCGATCGATATTGTTGAGGAGGTATTTGCACATGCTGCCCGTAGTTTCACGCTCCGGCTGGCTGAAACACTTTCGCAGTACATATGCTCGCTCACTCGACGAGCAGAGTCTCTGGCTACCCCAGAGACGGAATGCCTCCTTTATGCCACTTTTTGGTTTCGTCCAATTCTCTCTGAGCTAATTGGGGCAGCCAAAGAGAGTGCAGAAGTGAACCGAAAACGTGCCCCCAGTGGCCCTGTGAAAGTTGTCGTCACAAACCAGCCCCACTCTCGGCGCCACACCGGGGTCGAGCTGGTTAGTGGGACTTCGGCCTTACTGGCGTGGTTTCCGGCTAGCTGGGCCAGCAAGATTGCGCCGTGTTTTTTTAGGGGAAGAAGGCGGTGCCATCCAAGCCCCGCAAGAGGTTTCCTTCTCTTGTCCCCATCGAGTTTTTGAGGGGCTGCAGAGAGAAGCGGTTGATCAAGTACTGCAGGCAGTTAAATTCACTGACAAAAACGCTCCAGGATTGATTCTGGCCTTGGACGAGGAATTCCAAGCAGCTGACTGCTTTTCGGAACTCATCCGAGGGTACACAATGGGTGTAGTAGAACCCTACATCATGATGGGCCTGCAACCCACTGGACCCACGAGAGTCAACCTGGAAGTAATTGTACCATCCCCCAAAGGACTTACCCCTGCAATGTGGAAGCAGACAGCCACTCTGTGTCCACTTGAGTGGCCGTCCAATTATAGCCTCCTGAGGTTGTGGCATACGCCCAAAAGTTTCCACCAGTATGCTGCACAACTCAAGCAGCAAGTACAACATCGCCATATGTTCACTCATTGGGATGTCAACCGCGGGAAGTTAGCAAGCAGGGTGCTGTTCCAACGACCAGCCCATTATTTACCAGAAACGATTCTGCAACAGCACGTGCGAGAGCGTACCTTCCCTGATCGGAAACTACGCAGAAGAGCACCAGATACTGACGTGGTTACTTTTCAGACTACATGCAACGAGCTACGACTCCTGGCTGCAAGGGCAGAAAGGGCGAACCCTGTCTCCTTTGCAATTGGGAACAGCTGGAATGATACTCTCCGAGCAGACGAGCAACACCACCTCGAATACACTACACGAAGTCAGACATAGATTCTTTTCTTCCTTCTCCCCTGCTGGCTATTTGGGTCGCGCTATCTTTACTTTCTCTGTGTCCTTTTTGTCTGATGCAGTTTTCTCTTTTGGCCCCCCTTGCTGCGGTTGGTTGGGGCCCTTTTTGCTCCGGTAGGGACCTTTCCTTTGGCTCCTCCATGTCCTGCAAGTCCCTCACTAGTTCTGACCATTTGGCTTTTGAATTTCAACTTGTGTATCTGTCCATAGACGTGACAGGTGCACTGGTGCCTCATCCTCCCAATAGTATGGTGGTTGGGCTTGCTTTTCTTTGTACTTGTGTGTCTGTCCGTAGACGTGACAGGTGCACTCGTACTCTTTCATTTCACTACTTTGGTCCAGCTCTTCTGTTTCGTGTGCACGCCCCTCATCCTTGTACAATGATTCAGGATTGCAATACACCTTTACTAAGGTCAAGCGCACTACTCTCTTCAAAATTATGGTCTGTGCCGCCCTCTGTCCCTTTGGTGGTTTTGTGGTCCCCTTGATGTGTTGCCCTGCTGGGCTCTTGGGATCGTTTTTGTGTAGTGCTCCTGTCGGTGCGTCTCGTTGTCTTCCTGGTTCTGTTGCGCTCCTTTCTGTGCTTGGGTGGGCCCTGCTGGTTCTGTCTTGTTGTTCGCCTTTTGTTTGGCTCCTCTCTCTGTCCTTTATTGATTTCCCTCCCCCCGCGGTTTGTCCTGTTTGGTGCCCTGGTCCAGTTTTATTTAGTTTTGCTGGTACCTCCCTCTGGGTATCTGGTTGCAGCTGTGACGGCTTAGTTGCCCTGCTTTCGTGCTGGGAGTGTGGTTGTGCTCTGTCATCCTTCCGTCAAATGTCTCATGGCAGCAAAGGCTAATAGCCCTGTGTGGGGTTTTCACCCTCTACACCATGTTGCAGGTGATGTCAGGGAGCTTAGTTTGGCCACACTGAGGTATTCATCAGGATGATGATCCAGTTCCCACATTGGACTCCGCTAAGCTGCACTATTGCTATTCTAATGTGATTGGTGCAGCCTGCTCCGCCCCTGTCCTCCTCTGCCACCCCGGCACCCCCCTCCTGTTTGGTTGTTGCTTGGTCTGGTTGTCCGGTCCTGCTCTTGCTTGGTCACCTTTTGCCTTTTTGCGTCGCTGTTGGGACTTGTGTGCCCTCCTCTGCTTGTCTACCCTCCCCTGCTCTCACTCAGGTACGAACGAATGGAGCTTAGAGTTGAGTGTACGAACATCGTTGACTTGTTTGTTTAAGTTTTTTTACTTTAGGTACTGACTGGAGAGGCACTGACACAGCATCCTTGTGACCCACTAAGGTTACTCAGGACAGCCAATTAGTTTGGTGCCCATAGGGCCCGTCTTTTTGCTTTGCCCGTCTTGCTGACTTGACCTTTCTCTCTTTAAGGGGCTTTCTTCTTCATTGGTCTTGAATTCGTTTGTTTCTTCTGGGTCTCCTTGGTATGTCCTCTGTCTGGGTACTCTACATGGGTAGCTGCATCCATCCGAGAGGGGCGGTAGTTAGCCGGCCGATGCCATGGACCAGACTGTGCTGCAGTGAGCTTCACCGGTGCACTCCGGTGGTGCTCCCTGTAGGACAGCCTGGGGCGCCCGCGAGCAGCACAAGACTGCCAGCATGGTTCGTCAGTTGGTAGAAAGATGTGGTGATTCTGCAGCCTGCCTATTCTGTGGGTGAGTGGCATTACGGCCTTGGTTTCGCTACAATCTTCTTCTGTGCATACTGCAATGCACCGCAGGTCTTTCAGGGACGATGACATCCTGAAATGTCCTGAACAGTTCTGTAGTTTGTATGTTTTGCGAACCTACATCAAAGAGAGCTACGCTGCCTAAGACAGCACATGTATGGTGGAACTTGCGAATACAAATTTGCGAATACAATGGTTTTTTGCATGTCGCTCAGCTTTGCGAGTACTGCCTAGGAACTTCGCTGGCTGAGACCAATCAATCTGATGGCTGCATCTTCCCCTATGAAACTAGGGGCATGCTGGGTATTGGCGATGGTATTTTGGAAGCTTTTCCCTGGCCTGCATTGCTTCCCGTATACCATCACTGTCCACCCCCCCTCTGGGGGGGGATCTGACTTTTTCAACATCACGGCTTCGTGGTTACGGTTGACAGATATGGTGACGACTCTGTCCATGAAGGCCCTCTGACGAGCTGATCTGAGAGGACGCTGAGGGAGGCTTAATTTGTAGCCCTGCTTTCTTGTACAGCTTGGCACATGCTAGAGTAAACTTACAAGCTAAAGCCTTCATGTTTGCCTGAAAGCCGTGATTCCTAATTCATTGGCACGTTTTTGATAGTGATGCAGTGGACAAGCCACTGCGTCCCATGGCAAATCGATTTTGTGGGTGTTTTGTTTGGGCTCTGGCCCCGTTTTTGTGTTGTTTTGGTGTTTTGCCGTTTGCTTCGCTGTTTCCTCTGGCGAAACGCAAGTCTGGCTGGGGGATTTGCGGGTCGTCGTGTTTGGTTGGCTTCTGTTTTTTTTTGAGTGTTGTTTTAATCGATTTGCCGCCTCAATGGACTTGATATGTCCTTGTACAAATGTCTTTCCTGCTTATGCTCATGTAAGGACCGAGCCTTTAGCGCGACATCGGCCACACCCGAGGAAAAAAAAAAGCCTTAGCGCGACATCCGCAAAACTCGAGGAAAAAAAACCTAAAGAGTCTGCGCATCTGTGTAGAAGCCCGAGCCAATGTAACAGAACGTGCAGTCATAAGCCGACAGCTCCAGGTTATGCAAGCGAGCGTACAACACTACCCTACAGAGGACCTCAACACAGCTGACACAAGTTGCCCGTCCAGGACCTCGGCTAAACACTTCGATGACACACCTGGTCCCTGTCCAGACAAACGCTCGCATCCCTGTACCAATGTGACTGAGCCAGCAACCATGGTCAACCGACCGCATCGAATACAATTGACTGCAAGCATGCATTTGTTGACCGCTGAAGG
>CAMXCT020002260.1:0-74547 GCA_947184155.2 Cladocopium goreaui | reverse complement strand
GGTGGTTCGATTCCCCGCTGGTCCGCGAGTAAGCCTCAAGTGGTGACCCGCCGAAAGGCAAAGGGCGCCGGCCAAAAAAAAAGCTTTGGAACGGGGTGAAAACCAGATTCTCTCGCTCAACGCCCGTCCAAAATCAATGCGATCCAATAGATACCATTGTTAATGGCAACTCTCACACCATCGGGTCGGACAATGAAATGACACTCCCGACAAGCGCATCCATCGCAATGTGCCGAATATATGCAACGATTGGCAACGTCGTAAAAAGTACAATCTTGCCAGAACAGCAGAGAATATACATAGATATGTTCATAGTAATCTGATCACCATGAACATGTAGGTGTCATATGCAAAGAATCCGATACAAAAAGCACGGCCTCACAAAATACAAGTTCACCTTGCACCAAGTGGTTCCTAACGCCAAACGACGCTCGTTCTCGCAATACGACACCCTCGCACACACATATCATTTTCCATTGCGTTCAGCAGCGGAGCTTTTTGAACCACGAGGCGCAATTTGGGATGTGGCTTTGACTTCTGGCTTGATTTAGGTTGGAAAAACGGTCTCGTCATGTGGGCCTCCCATGAAGTTGTTGATAGAGACAAGTGGATAGAGACATGTTGATAAAGACAAGCTGATAGAGACAAGTTGATAGAGACAAGTTGATAGAGACAAGTCGATAGAGACATGTTGATAGAGACATGTTGATAGAGACAATTTGATAGAGACAAGTTGATAGAGACATGTTGATAGAGACAAGTTGATAGAGACATGTTGATAGAGTTGATAGAGACAAGTTGATAGAGACAAGTTGATAGAGACATGTTGATAGAGACAAGTTGATAGAGACAAGTTGATAGAGACATGTTGATAGAGACAAGTTGATAGAGACATGTTGATAGAGACATGTTGATAGAGACAAGTTGATAGAGACAAGTTGATAGAGACATGTTGATAGAGACAGTTGATAGAGACAAGTTGATAGAGACATGTTGATAGAGACATGTTGATAGAGACATGTTGATAGAGACATGTTGATAGAGACAAGTTGATAGAGACAAATTGATAGAAACATGTTGACAGAAACATGTTGATAGAGACATGTTGATAGAGACAAGTTGGAGGAGACGGCGGGAGGTGGAGGACGAGGCGGAGGGCGAGGCGGAGGCGGATAGCGAACAAAAAGTTAGAACCCCACACGAAGATGTGGGAATAACATATATATTAAAAAAATATATTGAATATATATATATATACATACAGTTTTTTGAATATATATCCAATATATATCGAATATATATCTTATATATATATCCAATATATAAATAACATATATATATAATATAACATATATATAATATAACATATATATATAATATAACATATATATATATATATACATATATATTATATGTATATTTATATATATATTGTATCATACATTATATATATAGAATAAATATCTTGATATATATATATATGTGTGTAATCATATAAAATATATTTGTGTGTGTAATCATACATCTATAAATGTAGAATCACATACTCAAGCAGACCAGGAGATAGAATATGAAAAAAAATTAGCTCACAGATAGAATATGAAAAAAAAACTAAGGTCGCTAAGACCCCAAACAGCAGATAGAATATGCAAACAACATATGCAGATAAAATATGAACATATGATATATGTGCAATGTTGCATGTGTATGCAGTACGGTACTGCACTGCCTGCAGCGAGTACAGTATAACGACCAAAAAATAATGCAACACATACAAAAACCATGAGATTGAATGTCACATCCTTCCAGCCAATAGTTTGCTCTCACTTTTTTCTCACCCCTAACTATGCTACGGTATGCAGTACGGCTGCCTGTACAACCAGAAACTTCTTGTGCATATTCTAAGTGGCCATATTCTAAGTGCATGGGCCCATATTCTGAGTGCATGGGCCCATATTCTAAGTGCATGGGCCCATATTCTAAGTGCATGGGCCCATATTCTAAGACCAAGGTTCTCGGCCTAGCTCTGAAAACCCTATTCCCCGAAGAGCGGCTTAGCTCAGCTAAGCAAATCTTAAAGTTTTATATTCTAAGTGCTGGTCCGTCATTGTATGTATATGTAATATATGTAATATATGTAATATATATATATATTGATATAATATAATATATTTATTTATAATATAAACCCTGAGTACCATATTGAACCTACAGCAGTATGCGGGAGCATAAATATTGTCATTCTGTTTTGGGGGGAGGCCCTGCGCCCCTGTTTATGTTTTGGACTGAACCTTACCAAGTCATAGCCTCAGAGTTTCTCTCAAGTGGTGGGTGGGTGGGCCGCTGTGTTTTAATCACTCCAAAGCGAGTGATGGGGGTTTGACTAGTTAGATGGGCGCAATGGACGATGTTATCCATGTTGATGAAGATGGACTCCATGGTGTATCGGCCAGCCTGGAGCCTACTTGCGTTGCGCCTGGACCTTCAGAGACCTGGGAATTGCCTTGTGAAAGTGCCCCCAGTGGTTTTGAGCTTGACAGTCAACCCTTTCAAGTTGTTTCTGAATTTGATTTCAATTTTCCTTTGCCTTCTGAGCACAGCGGTGAACTTGAGAACACTATACCAGTTTCAATGTGTCCGAGTCCCAGCACGCCAAGACAAGTTGTTGAACCTGTGCCTGTTTCTGATTCCAATTCTTTGCAATCTGTTGTGAGTGATTCTCAGTGGAAACTTGGTGTGGTGGCAAATCATAGTCAGTTTGCACAGCATCCGATGTCACTTCTTTTGCCTTGGGAAACTGGGATTTACGCCGAAATTTTTGGCACTGGTTCTACCTTGCAAATGCCTTCAAGTCATTTGCCTGAGCCGGACAGTGAACTCATGAACAAGGTCATCACGGCGTCAGAGGCCTTAGTTGACGAACCTGTGCTACCGACTGATGCATGTTTTCACAAAGCAGTGCGAAACATTCAGGATCTTGATTATTTCCAAAACAAAAACAGACAGCTTGAACTTGCCTGCGGTCAATGGTTGGAACTCCTCTCATGCAGTTGGTTTGCATCTGGAGTTGGTGAGATGTTAGCAAGAGATATGCAGAAGGATTCAAGCGGCAAGCTGGCAAATGAGACGCTGCAGGCTTCGTTTGGCACCAAGAGCCCACAGACACTGTTGAAGAGAGCTGCAAGTCTGCGTAGGTATTTCAAGTGGCATGCATGTGAGCGTTCAGATGCTGGTGAGATTCATTTGAGTCCTCTCCCGCTGTCCGAGCCTGATGTCTGGGAGTTTTTCAACTGGCTTAAAGCATGCAGGCTGAGCTCTGGAAGGGGATTCACAAATCAAGCTGCCTTTTTGGAGACAGTGCGTTTTGCAAAATTTTGTTTGGATCTACGTGAGACTGATTGCATCCTTCAATCCAGAAGGCTGCTGGGCTTTGCTGCAATTCAGAGGTTGCAGAAGGGCCCCACGAAGCAGGCTCCACCTCTTGAGCTAGCTCATTTGCAGAGGCTTCATGAAATACTGGAAACTGCAGCATGTGACACTGACCGTTTGGGAGCAGCAGTGATGTTGATTTGCGTTTATGGTAGGGCAAGGTGGTCAGACTTGCGCTACATCCACCATGTGACAATCGAAGAAGGCCGCAATGGGTTTTTGACGTTGTATACAACTGAGCACAAGACATCAGCGGTTGGGGCGAGGCGTGAACAATACCTGCCGCTGGTCATTCCATGGATGGGTGTGACGCACAATGAATGGGTACGCACTTTCCTGGATGTGTATGCCCAAGTTGGATTGGATATCAACAGGGTGCCATTGGGACCTTTGATGCCAGCTCCCAAGCAAGGAGGCGGTTTTGGGGCCCGACCCCTCAGCACCCCAGAAGCCGCTGAGTGGTTGAGGCTTCTTTTGAAAGGGACGGCAGAGCATGAAACCTTTCGTGCACACTCTCTCAAGACGACCTTGCTGGTGTGGTCAGCGAAGGCGGGGCTCGACAAGGAGGTGAGGGCTGTGCTGGGGCATCACGCCTCTGCCCTGCAGGGTTCGGAGGTGGTTTACAGCCGGCACCTCCAGACCCGGGCCTTGAGGAAGCTCAACATGTTGCTGCACCGGGTCAGGATTGGACTGGGATTGGAAGAAGATCCCATGGTGCCCAATCCCTATGCAACACCTGCAATGAGGACTCCCGCTCCAGCCACTGTCATGGCGCCGATGCCAGCGACACCTTTCCCTCCATTGCCTCCTCCTGACCTGACAGCTGGACCTGTGGCAGCAGCCATTGATGCCATGCATGTCGCTGAAGACTTGGAGAGTGTCAAGGAGGAGCTTATGGATGAGGCACAGATTGCTGCAGAGGCGGAACGGGTGTCTTTGTTTGACCTGAGCTTGGTTAACAGTGGCATTGTGGAGATTGACAGCTCTTCTGGCAGTGGAAGTTCATCTGATAGCTCGTCGGATGAGTCAGATGGGCCTGCAGTTGCAAAGCCAGATGCTGATGCGTTTGTTGAACATGTGCCTGAAGGAATTGAGTTTTTCAAGCACAAGAAGAGTGCCATAGTTCATCGTGTGAAGATCAACTCAAAAGTGGCTGCATGCGGCGCTGCGATGAATCACAATTTCAGTCAGATGCCACGTACGTTGCGAGTGAGGTGGCCGAAGTGTCTGAAATGCTTTCCAAAAGATACAACTCGGATCAGAAGTTTGGATCAAATGAATGAAGCCCTGGATGCAGCGCTGAAGCGCACGAAGCATGCCTCTGACAAGTGAGTGCTCTGCCTGTGCGAGGTTGAAAAAGTTTTGAGGGCTGCTGAGCAACGGCTCATTGGCATTTTCCGAGTTCAGTTTCATGCAAAGGCATCATTTGTAGCTGGTACAGACCAGCATCCATGACATTTTTCGGAAAGCCGAATTCTTGAAGAGTCAGGTTCAAGCGTTGCAGCAAGTTTACATGCATCTCATTTCACAGAAAGCTGTTTTGAGACAAAGGTCCTTTTTTGCAGAAAGCTGCTTTACAACTAAGGTTGAGTGAAAGAAAATTCTGTGCAGAAAGCTGCAAGTCTTCAACTTGTCTAACATGTCGCTTTGTCATGTGTTTCATTTTCTTTTCTCCTTCATTTCCTGTGCTGGTAGTGCCATGACTTCACTGTTAGACAGCACTGCACATTTCAGTGACAGATGTGGCCGGCTTGGCCTTACCCCTGCGTTTGTGAATGCGTTGTCAGTGGCAGGTGTCGATTCATTGACAAAGATTGCCTTTGTTTTAGGACAACCAGGGCAACCCATCTTGAACCAGGACGTTGATGATTTCTTGCAACGCACTTTGGGTAGGGCCGGAACACTTGCGGAATCCAGTGCTGTGAAACGTTTGACATTCGAGGCTCACACTTACCTTGTGGCTTCATTGAGGCAGCAGGTGGATCAATCTGAGGACAGTCAGCCGCGCCGTGTGGCATTTGCTGAGCGCACGCAGCGCATGGAGGCCCTACGTTTGGAGCTGAGAGGAATTGAAATCAGTGGGGAACTTGAGCCTGCGCATTCCCTGCTTGATAAGACTTGCAAGATGTTTGAAGATAACTCCATCAAGTGGCTGGAACCTTCAACTTGCATTTCACGTAGCATGGAGGTACAGGGGACAAGCAAGTCACGAGAGCTCACATTAGAGAAAGGTGCCCTGATTTTGAAGCAGGACGAAAAGGCAACGTGCTCAACAGATTCAGAGATCAAGTTGCACTACGCTCTTACACGTAGGGCTTTGGCGTTAGCATTTGCTCGGGTGATGACATACCAGCAACATTGTGCATGGGAAACTTTCTTGTTTGAGTCCCTGCATCGTGAGGTTCCCCCTGGCTATGCTAAGGCAAACCTTAGCCAGGTCGTCAGTTGTGACAAAGCTGCTTGGGCCCGGTTGGCAACACTCAATGTGCCAGTGAGGGAGGACGCCAATGGGAGATTTCCATTGGGTGAAGCCTTGTTGCAGTTGAGGCTTGACCCTGCAATAGCATTGTACCTGGCACCGTTGGCCAAACCAGTGCAGTCTCATGTGGCTCATGGAGGCAATCGTGCAACTCCTTACAACAGCCCGGCTCCTAAGTCAGGCACTGGCAAAGGCAAGGGCAAGACAGCTGGGAAAGGAAAGGCTCCTCCAATGCCTGCTGAACTACGAGGAAAATACCACAAGACGGCAGCAAATGAGCCTATTTGCTTTGCGTACAATTCAGCAGCAGGTTGCAGCCATAGCAATACAGTCAAAGCTGGTGAACGTTGCCCTAAGGGAATGCACGTTTGCGCTGAACCCAGATGCCAACAACCTCACTCCTTACAACAACACAAGTGAGGAAACCAGAAGGTGCCAAGAGATTTGAAAGGGTATCACATAGAGCAGTTATTCATGATTGAAGTGTTTGCTGGTGGTGCTGTTTTGACATCTGTGGCGAAGCATTTTGGTTTGGGTGGCATTGCAATCGACAAAATTAGGAAGTCCAACGCCCGCTGTACAATTTACCAGTTGGACCTTTTGCAGCAAGCGGACCGAGAGCTTCTTGAGGAATGGCTCTCTTCGCCATTACTTCTGTGGGTGCATTTTGCACCGGTGTGTGGAACTGCAAGTCGGGCTCGTGAGATACCACAGCCTGGCGTTGCCAATTTGCCTCGACCTTTGCGATCGCTTGATTTTCCTTTAGGTCTACCTGACTTAACTGGTGAAGAACTCAAAAGGGTTGAGCTTGCAAATGCACTGTTTCTTTACACCTGCCTTTTGTTTGCACAGTGCATTCGAAGGAATGTGCTTGCCACGATGGAAAGCCCTCGAGGATCATATTTTTGGCTCACGCCTTATGTGTTGGACTTGCAGCGGATTTACCCGCTTTATGCTACAGATTTTCAAGCTTGCATGTATGGTTCCTTGCGTGACAAGTGGACGCGAGTGGTGGCCTCATTCCCAGAAATTACAAGCCTTGACATGGCATGTGACAGAAAGCACAAACATTTGGGTTGGGGCTTTACTTTGAATGCGGCAGGCCAAAAAGTTTGGGCCACAGCTGAAGAATCACAGTACCCGAGAAAGCTCTGCATAGCTTTGGTACAATTGGTGCTACAGGTTGCGCACAGTTGGGGAGTCACTTTGAAGCCCAACTGCCTACAGGACATCTCTGACCACCCTTTGCTGACAGCAAAACAATCACAAGTTGCTGCAGGACTTCAACCAAAGACTTCAAAGTTGCCTCCAATTGTACCAGATTTTCAGCAGTCGGCAGTTTTTCTTGCCGAGGGCCCTGCAGCTATACCCTGCTCATTGATGGCTAGGCTGCCGCATGACCTTTCCTTGCGGACTGAGGAGCACCAGCCTGCACTGGTGCCAAAGGGCTCACGTTTTTTGCGTGGTCATTTTGTGAGCGGCGACGACAATGGGGGTAGTGAAGAGCCTCCACAAAATAAGAGGCGACTGGAAGATGGAACTGCCCACGACAAAGATGCGTGGGCCTACAAAGTGGTTTTTGGGTTGCCATGGAGCTGTGAGCAATTCATTGAGCGGGCTTGCAAGTCTGGCCACCCAGCGGCACAGAACCATGCAGTGCCACTAGATTTACGGGTGGCGATTCAAAAACACCTGGAATGGTCAGAACATGCATTGGTGGAATACCGGATGCAATGGTGTCGCAAATGGCTCAAAAGGGCCAAGGAGCTTGAAGATGCTGAAAGACGAGATGCTGCAACGAGGCCTGCACATGTGCAGGCAACAACTAGCAACAAACGTTTGCTCCTGACTCAGGAGATGCTTGACAGTGTGGGTTATGAGGATGACAGAGTGCTTGACTTGTTGCGAGAGGGCTCCCCATTGGCAGGAGAGATTCCTAGCTCGCCAATGTTCAAGGAGTGCTACAAGCCGTGCCTTTTGACCCTGCCGCAACTTTTGCGAGAGGCGCCGAAGCGAAACCAAGCAATTTTAGCATCTTCAAAGTCATGTGGAGACAGAGATGTTGATGCCCAACTCCTTGCAGAGACAAAGGAGGAGGTGCGTCTTGGTTGGGCTAGAGGGCCCCTTAGCAGCTTGCCTGAAGGGTCAGTGGTGTCAAGGCGATTCCCGCTGGTGCAGGGATCCAAAACGAGGATGATTGACGATTACTCGATTTCTGGAATCAATGACACTGCCTCGACCAACAACAAGGTGGACCTTCACATGATTGACACTTTTGCTGCAACAATAAGGGAATATTTCAGGCAGTGTGATGAAGCAGGTGTTGACAGCCGTCTGGTTGCAAAGACGTACGACCTCAAAGCAGCGTACCGTCAGGTGCCCATCAAGGAGGACCACCTGAGATTCTCCTTTTTTAGCATCTATAACTGTGAGCAAGACTGTGCTGAAATTTATCAACTGGTCACACTTCCTTTTGGAGCAACTCATAGTGTGTACAGTTTTTTGAGGTTGTCAAGAGCCCTGCATACCCTTGCTGCCCGTGCCTTGTATTTGATCAACACCAACTTTTATGATGACTACATACTGGCGTCCAAGCCAGGAAGTGTTGACTCAGCGAGGCACTCAATGGAGTTAATTTTTCTTTTGACTGGATGGCAGTATGCAACGGAAGGAAAGAAATGCTCAAGTTTTGACAGCGTTTGCAGAGCCTTGGGTGTTGAGTTTGATTTGACGAAGTCTGGCGAGAAGACACTGGCCATTCGAAACACCGAGCAAAGAGTTCAAGACCTTCAAGCTCTTTTGACTGCCACCATTGAAGGTGGGACCCTGGGCAAGCAGGAAGCGTTGGTGCTGCGAGGCAAACTGGGCTTTGCAGATTCCTTCTTGCATGGCAGGCTAGGGGCCTTACTGTTAAAACAACTTTCTGAGCATGCTTATGGCAGAGCTGTTAAGATAACTGGCGAACTGAAATTGTCTCTGCGCATGATGTTACAGCGGCTGCAGTCTGGAAGGCCGAGGACAATTAATGCGTTGGCTTTACAACAATGGTTTGTGTACACAGATGCAGCATACGAACCTGAGACTTGCACAGGTGGTCTCGGTGGTGCTCTTTTCAACTCTTGCGGTGAATGCATTGCGTGGTTTGGAATACGGCTGTCGCCAACAATCTGTCGTGAGTTTGGGTCTGATCTGAAACATACAATAATATATGAATTGGAACTCTGCGCATCAGTCCTTGCACTGGATTTCTGGGCTGATAGGATGCGGGATGGACTTCAAACTTGCTTTGGCGACAATGATGCAGTGCGTTTCTCCCTTATCCGCGGCAACTGTGCAAGTCATGTTGCGACGAAACTGATGGAACACCACTTGAGAAGGGAGGCGGATTGCAATTTGTGCGTTTGGTTTGCCCGTGTGCCGACAGAGGCGAACGTGAGTGATTATCCGTCAAGGGGTGCATCTCACCCTCTTCTGCCTGAATGTTGTGACGAGTCAGCAGCTGCAAAACTTTGTTTGGAAAGGATACAAGAAGCTTTACAACTGGTCCATGCGGATTAAAGGGGGTGTCCAGCCGCATTGCCCCACTGTTCAAAAAGGAGCTGTGCTCTTGAACGCTTGCACTGACATGACAGTTTGGCATGGCAGTTGTGGCCAACAATTGAAGCTTGACGATGCAGCTGAGTTTACTCATCAAATCGTCATGGTGAGTTTGTTTAGAAATGTAGCATTTCGGGTCACAACATTCTTCAATATGATCCTCAGAGTTTCTCTCAAGTGGTGGGTGGGTGGGCCGCTGTGTTTTAATCACTCCAAAGCGCCCACCCACCCAACCCTGTTTTACTTGACAGGTATGGCCAGACCCATAGCCTGTCCAGCCGCATTGCCCCACTGTTCAAAAAGGAGCTGTGCTCTTGAACGCTTGCACTGACATGACAGTTTGGCATGGCAGTTGTGGCCAACAATTGAAGCTTGACGTATATGTAATATATGTAATATATATATATTGATATAATATAATATATTTATTTATAATATAAACCCTGAGTACCATATTGAACCTACAGCAGTATGCGGGAGCATAAATATTGTCATTCTGTTTTGGGGGGAGGCCCTGCGCCCCTGTTTATGTTTTGGACTGAACCTTACCAAGTCATAGCATGAGTATTGATCACAGTTTATATACGTTGCCAAGGCTGAAGAGAGATATAGAGGTATAATTTGTAGACTAGGCTCCGCACTGACGGGTTAATTGACCGATAGAGGAAAAACAGTGCTTGCAGCCTGGGAGGACGGTTTTGCTGATCCTTAGTTGAAGGACGCTACTGCCCCTTTTCGGCCTCCACCCCCCCTCGTACATATGTTATGGCCACAAGTTGCAGGTTGTGCATTATATACATTGTGAGTACCATATTCAGCGACGAAGGGAACCTACACAACATCTCTTGCGCGGGACCTTCTACAGATATCTTTAACGAATTCATCTTGCAAAGCAGCGTCTATAGAGATCCTGTTAAGGAGATCTTGCCCACGATCTTTTAGACTAGAGAGACTTTCGCAAAGTGAGCTCCCAAAAATTTCCCTGCCATCTCTTCGTTATGTGGGGTCTCTTGCGGGATATTTTTTTGATTGTTTTTTTTTGATGGTTTTGGAGTGTTTTTTTGACTGGAATAAACATTTGTTTTTGGTGCGCTGACCCATCACTGCAGAGGGTGGTTGGGAGATGTCTATGGCAGGGTGGGCGTCGTTTACACCGTAGCAAAAAAAAGGCGAACGCTTGGTTGCCACTAAAAAACATTTTGAGTTATCTGGGGTCTATGCGGGCGAATTTTTTATGTTTGCTTGTGTGTGTTTGGTTCCGGTTCCCGTTTCAACATGTAATGACGTGAACATAAGTATGTACCATCTATGTCATGTAATGTATGTAAATAAGTCATGTATGCATGCAGCGTGAAATCAAACACTGAACACAGTCTTGTGCAGAAATGTGGCGACGCAAACTCCGACACATGGTATAACACTAAAATATGCCATGTCGATGCAATTCACAAACATGTTTGGAATGTTGGTGCGCAAAGTGATTTGTATGGACTGACTGTAGCCGAGTTATGTATTTTACCATTTGCACCAGTTTGTCTTGATTTCGTATCAGGCAAATTTTTGTTTATGGTTGCCGTCCTATGCACACAATGTGTACACTTGAATTTTTTGTTTTTTCCAATTTGCGATCCTGTGATAGTGCCACTTTGATGTTCAAGGTGATATCTTGACATTTTTGTTTCCGGACAGGACCTCAATTGATCAACATATCTGGTTTAATTGCAAATTTTGTAGTTTTCGTGTTCACGAGACCACTGCAATCCACTGCAACAAATGGCAGGTGTGGTTGAAACTTGAAACATGCAAAAACATGAAATGGACCAGGGACCAAAACTCTTGCCTGATGTGCAGTGACACAATGCGCCAAAAAATCGGCAGCACGATGGAATGTACAGGACCAAATTGTTGTGCAGTCATGCTGCATGCTGTTTAAATTGTTATTTATGTTGGGTTTATGTCTCAGTATGTGAGAGGCAATCATGAGTGGTAGCACAGAATCTGTTGCGACGTCGCACCAAGGTCTTTGACAGTTGATCAACTCCTTGCAGAATCTTCAAGCGATGAAGATCAGGTTGAAGACGAGACCTTAGCCGTTATTTTCATACAGACCACCCCAACATGTCAAAGTATTCTTGTGTGAAATCGATCAGTCTGATCAGGCAAATTTGGGAGAGGGGCGAGAGGTAGCCCAAAGCAAGGCGAGCCATCGCGAACCATTTCCCATGGACCTTTCTCGTTTGGAAACCTCGAGGGTGTTTTTCCAACTGGCTAAGAGTGGAAAACAAAACCAAAGCAATCGTGCAAAAAAAATGTAACATGCACAATTGAATTATACATACACCAAATGTTCCTAGCAGCGTCCTAGCACTGAGTGTTTTTGTTTCAAGGATACTTCTCGCTTGCAGCCGTCGGCCGGTCCAACTCTGGAGGAGGCCATTGGCAAATCAAAATGCCAAAATGTCAATTGTTTGTGTAGTCACTGTGCCTAGGTTCTCGCACAGGTGGACCTTTCCGAAGATGAGGACCATGTTTTTTTCACGAGGTAGAATCCATGGTCTCAGTTTTGGGAGCACTTGCTTTCCATGTCTGCCGGAGGATGAAGATGATATTGCTGGTTGGAGTCACAGATAGCAGAATCAGTTTCAGTGTTTTTCCATGTTTCTTATTTTCCTGTCGCCTCAAGTCAGATGAGGAAATACTCTATTTGTTCACACTTGTGGTGTGGTCTGGGAAACTTACCTGACTTGGATAGTACTACAAAGATTCAGAGCCGCGATTTGGTTCGAACAAATGTTGTTTGCAGATAGACAACTAGCAATGTCTGAAAGACACCGTCCTGTCCTGATGGTGTGTTTTTGTTTGGAATTGTATGAGGTGCCGCGGCCAAACTGAGAGTTCCAGAGGAGAGCGATGTTGCAATTGCAGTGTTCCTTGCCACTGCCATTGTTTCAGGGGATTGTACTTTTCACGAGTTGATCCAGATAAGATGTGATAACTTCATTACAATTACAATTGAGAAATATTCAGAGCAACTGGGAGATCAATTTTTGTTTTTAGACTATGGACACCCAGATCGGTTACTTCCACGAGTTGTTGATCGGCAGGCACGATCCAAGCCGACTCCCAGCTCAGGCTCGATGGGCTGGACGTGGATTCACTGAGAGCTGTGTGGATTGAGTTTGTTGACAGATGTTGACAGCGAGCAGTGGAGGCCACAGTGGCGATGAAAATGCCGAGGAATCTCAGGCACGTGTTTGAAGATGACGTGCCCGAACAGAATGGATATTGCGGATCCATACAGATCCGTATTTTCCAGGAAGGATGGAAGAATTTGTGTAACGTTGGTTGTTGGTTTGAATTCTGTCAGGAGCGAGCAGAGGGGAAACCTGGGCTTGGGTCACAGTTTTGCTGTTACATACCTTCTAGCCTTCTAGCCACTGCAATTTCTGTAAAATGAGGCAAAAAGTGGGACTGGATGAGCTGCTAGCCATGGGATCGGACTGCTAGTGCCTGCAATTTTCAAAATCAACTATTCGGGTCTTTCACTTTGACTTTCAATGCGGAACCATTTCAATGGTCCGGGGCTTTGGAGGACTCATCAAGCGACGAGAAAGTGGATCCTGCCACTTCAGAGAAGGCCAGTGAGACAATCTCCGCAGTGATTTCCCCCATTCAACAGTTTTACCATCAATTTTCAATCTGCTTAAAATTTCCATTTTCTTCATGCATCTTGGAGGCACAGGAAAAAACACACGGTGATAGGATGCGAGCTGCAATGCCTTGATCTCAATGATTCTCCCAGTTTTTTCTTTCTACTCTGTATATCTTTGTATATTATATATATATCTCTTTGTATATCTTTGTATATCTTTGTATCTTGTATTGCCAAATTTGCCAAATGTCGTTAAGGCCTCCTGCCTCAGAGAGAGGCAAGACGATGCCTCACCATGCCGCACTATGCCTCACGATCCTCACGTTGTTCTAGTTGCCGTGCTTGGGCGTGATTGCAATCAGCATGTTGTTGACAGCAGGCCAAAGTTGCGAGGATGCGACGCAGGCGGGATGACTTGCGCTCTACGTCGGATTTCAAGACATGGTGAAAACTATCAGATATTCTTGGTCAGATCTATCTTCACTTGATTGAAAGTGTTCCAAGGTATGCCATCTGACATACAGTCGAGATTCCAGGTATTTCTTGAATCTCCATTTGAGTGGTGCCTCGAGCATGAACGGGCAGGAGACTTTGAACAGAGATCGACAGGGTACGTTTGATTATTCTGTTCTGTAGCGTTTCCAGGAAACAAGATCTTGCAGAGTGTAGAACTTCTGACTGAAGAACGACTATCGTAACCATTTGATGTAGCTGCCTTTGTGCAACTCTGCCTAGTCCTTGTTGCAGTCGTCCAATGGCCCAGCACTTAGAAAGGATCTGAAGCTATGCCAGAGGGAGCATCCAGCTTTCAAGAGTATCACTATCAGGTGATCTTCCTGATGAGCGAGACTCTGGCGTGCCACTCAAATGAAAGTCCAGAGTTGGTGCACTTGCAACAAGGGTATTTTGGCTATGATAGGCTTTGACTAGCTGCGAAATTGAGAAGCTTCTTTTGGATTGCTCTTTTGCATAAGGAAACTGCAATGGCAAAGCCACTGCGGCAGGTGCCTCCTCACTTGCTGAGGCGAGCCTAGGTGCTTTTGCGCTTTTCCTCAACAGATAGATATGTTCTTAAAGAATGGCTCTTGATTTATTTCTGCTAACATCAAAAAGACACAAACTTTGTTTTGGTGTATCCCGCAGCAATTGTGGTTTTAATATGTTTTAATATGTTTTAATGCAAGGCTCTCCAAGCTGCGCGGATCCCGCGATTGGTGGAGGTGACGTTCAGACTTTTGTATTTATTTAATATATATAATGATGATGACTCGATACGACTCGATGATATGTCCATGACATGCCCATGACGTGACCTTTCGCAGAGCTACTGCATTCGCGAAGGTCAAGCCATGTTCCGAGCTTCGGCGATTGTTGGCACAGGCAGAGATCGGTAGGGATCCGTGGCTTCATGGCCCAAAGTAGCTGATGCTGCGAGCATCTCCTGAATCTCAAATCCTTCAACCTCGTCATTTCAGGAAGTTGGGCTACCCACCTGTGTTGCTGCGAGCAACAAGCTGGTGGGAGTTGGAACTTTAAGGCTTGCGAATTGCGCAGTGCCACATGCTGATTTTGTACCGCTTTGTATGCTTTGCCTATGCCTCCATGAAACCAAGACGTGCAGGGGAGCCGTCGTCCTCTTGGACAACAAATTGCAGGATGTACCCAAGGACAACAAGCCTCAAGCTGCAAGCTTGGCACATCTTGGCACTGCCACCGCAATCTTGCCAGATCTTAGCCTTGCCAGATCTTGCCTACTTGAGCTCATTCCGGTGACAGCCCGTAAGGTTTTGAGTCCAGGAGAGGAAGCTTCAGTGACATCCTGAGGAAACTTCGTGATGGCTTCTGCAAGTCCGTTCGTGCAGTTGGTGGAAGCTTTCTCTGACGCAACACAGGCAGTGACTTCAGCAGCTTTCTCGATCGACGGTGGAAGCTTGTGCCAAACTTAGTCAGCCGTCAAGAGGCACCTGCAGAATATGCTCGGACTGCTCTCAAGGCTGGTTGGCCACAAGAGCGGACAGTTGGCACTGTCGATTCCTCAGGTATGAGTTTTCAATAGTTTTCAATAGTTTTCAATAACTCTAGTGTAGTCTATTCATGTCTATTCCAGATATCCAGAAATCTCTTGAGGTGGGATTTGGCTTCACAGAAAGTTGCATGCGTTGTGCTGGAGCCACAGGGGTTGCTACAGGGGTTGCTTTGCGGATGCAGTGCGTCGTGTTAAACTGGTGAAGGGAAATAATCCAAGAATGTACTTCAATTGTTTTTCATGGAGTTGAGATGAGTTGAGTTTGATAGTTTTTGCTGAACACAGATTTGAAGCAGAGACATTCGACATATTTGGAGAGCTGGATGGCTGAAGCAAGGCAAGATGTTCATTCCTCACCAGTGCTTTCATTGGCATTTTGCCGCCCTAGCCGCTGCCCTAAAGCAAACACTGATGTGTGGTGGTGGTGGTGGTGGTGGTGGTGGTGCCCAAGCTGTAAAGCTTGCAAGTCACACAAGGTTGGCAGTATGCACTCTCTGCAGATGCAAAAGGAAGTGCGTGTTCCTCAGAACCAGATGGACGATAGATATACAACTGTATATATATACCGTGTATGTATGTAATTATATATATATATATCTGTAATATAATATATTGTTTGTGATCGCCTCATCATGGCAACGACTGCACACATAGATTCATCATAAGCACGTTGGTGTCAGCAGTTCATGGCCACCTCAGTTTGTCAAACCACTTGGCCAGGTCTACTTCATTAGCTTTTTCACTGGCACATTCGGCCGCAACTCGGATCCACACGACTGGGTTGGCCCCTGGTTTTGAGCTATTGAGGGCTGCATTTGTCAATAGGTCTGGACTTTGAGAAGCAGCTGCTTCTGGAGCAATCCTCGAGCATTGGAGTTCAAGGCTCAGAAATCTCAGAATCAGAAGTCTTACTAGTAGCATGGGAAGAAAAGGCTTGGCAACTCGTCCATTTCCGGGATTGGACGCTTGATTCTGTCTAGCAGCAGTTTTAGTACTCATGTTGAGCCGAGGTCACACTGCGAGTATTGCCTCTTCAGGCACACACACACAGACACACACACACACATACAGACACAGTGTGATGGACTTTCAGATTTGAGTCGATTTGCCGGCCTTTGGAATGTCCTGACTTTTCGTCGCCAATTCAAACAGTAGGTTTGCTTTTTGGCAGCAGGTGTCATCGCAGCAGAATCATCCTGTCATTAACTCAGATTGATTCTTTGCGAAGTTTTGATTCCACAAGATGCGAGCGACCCAAGGCAGATACTCACTGCCTGGTTGCCCTTTGTGCGAGCAGTGCCACGGTATTGCTTACTTTGCACCCGAGTGCCAGCGTGCCTCCCTCAGAGAAAGCTGTTTCGATTGAACTGGAAAAGCTGTTCTTGGTTCGCTTATGCTTCAACGATCTTCGAACCAACTGTACCCTTGTTGAGGTTGTCCAGAAGATTCAGTACAATGCCAAAGATGACTCTCAGATGCAAAGAGAAGGAGATTCGCTGGAGAGACTCGTTGGGATGTTAGCCTTGGTCAAGCCTTGATCAAGCCTTGGTCAATTGAGGCTTCATGGGTTCCTGATGCTACATGGCTTCGCATGGAATCCCAGGACAGCCATAAAGTATATAAGGGAATCGTGTAGGATGCCTGATGCTTGCAGGACTGGACGCAATCTCCACAGGCACTGCAAGTAGCAATGAATGACTTTTGCACAGTGTCTTGAACAAATCGACTTGAACTGATATCACACACATATATATATATACAGTATATATATATATACCTCGGAGTATATATACTTATATATATATACTCATTTTAAAACATAGATTTTCCTGCAGGCAGAGGTAGTCGACCCTCAGCTCTGCGTTGCCTATGGCCAGACGATCCACATCATGCGTGCCTGCCATAGTCGTTTTCTTTCTGGCCACTTGGAGCTTGCAGTGCTTCGGAATCTCAAACACATGGCAACATATTATCAAATAGTTGACGGGCCACTCGCAATTTGTCCGGAAAGACACATCGTGCACATCCGTTCAAGCAGATGAATTTAATCCCTTGAAAACCGCCCAACTTTATTCCTTGCTTTGATTTTAGTGAACCCGATGGCGCGCAGGGGTCAGCTATGGCATGAACGAGGTCAAGGGCAAGGAAGAGTTCAAAGTCTCCTTATTAGGCCATGCTGCGACTTGCGCCAAAAATTGGATTCTTTTTGTTCGCTTTCTAATCATAAATCTGACAGCAGTGCCCAGTGCCAGAATGTGAAAAGTACTGCAAGGCCGGTACAGCTGGGGATTTCCAATCCGCGGCTTGGTCTCCTTCAATGACAGTGTCTGGCTGGCATGCTTGTGAGCAACCTTGCCCATGCCTTCCCTAGCTTGTGTATTCGGGTTGTTGGAATTTCTTTCTTTTGGCAAAAGATGCTTCATAGTTTGATGTCAAAGGTGGAGCATTATCAATGGTTTAGTTGCTGATGGTTTGTGAGTTTGTGACATATTTCGGCCTAAGCTTCTCCATCCTTCGTGCTCCTAATCAAGGTAGGCCTCGTATGAGAATAATTTCCTGGCAAGTCTGTTCGTCCATCATATGCGTGCTTCCTCTTCAGCTTGTTATCTCACCTATCCAAAGAAGAGGGTGGCAATTTGAAGGGAGATGCATGAAAGCCAAGGTTGCCTATTCACAAGGAGAGAAACAAAATGTAAGTAGTAAGTAGTTCACGAATACATCGAACGCAAACAACTTGTCTCCTTATCTGATTTCAAACCAGCATAATATCATTGATGGATTGTATGCAAGGGAGAAGCCTCGTGCTTGCTTACCCTTTTGTGTGTGTTTCTCCTTGAAACAGTTTGTGAAGAGCAATCAAGTACTTTAGCAGTTTCTTGCTTGTGACCAGTGAACAACTCTTGTGAAAAGGTCATTGGAGTCCTTGATGGTACAAACAGGCAGGGGAAAAGTACAGACACAAAATGACACTGCTAAATTTACAGCTGGAAAGGCTGAGTGTGGTGCAGTTGCCACATGCGGAAGTGAAGTTGAGTGCTCAGCATACTGTCCATGGCAACGGGACCAGATGCTTCTGGTCTCACCAAAAGACTTCGTGTTAACGCCACAATAGCAGCTACTAGCAGCTAGTTCAGCATGGCGCTTTGGCTTTTGAGGCCAGCTACTGGGACTGTGCCGCTCTCCGCAGTGCACTCTGAGGATGTCCCTTCACACCAACGCATTGAGGAACGGAAAGCAAAATACTGCAGATGCAGAGCTACGGGCGCCAGGACACCACCAACTGGTCCTTGGTTTTCCACACCACACCCGTGGATGGGAGAGAGATGCGCTTGGAGACCCAGTTGCTCCTGAAGTAAACTTGAAGTAAACTAGTGTAACTAGTGTCCTTGAGACATCAAAGGTGAGGAATTCAAAAGACTCGCCACCATGGAAGCTGTTTCCAACTCTGCATGAGGTTCACATCATGGAGCCCTTGGTGTGCCCTGATGCTTACAAGGGTGGATCATAGAAAGCACAGCACTGATGAAGTCTGATGAAGATACAGTACAATTCGATACAATTCGGACAAGCTGCCTACCACCCAGCCTAGTTTGATGTCACTACATGGACTGCATGTTTGCACAAAGTTGTTGTTTGCTGCAAAGCCTCTTGCCTTGGGATTTGTCTCAACATGTCTCAACCAGGTTTCGTGGTCGCTCTAGAACTCTCTACATCTGCGGAATGAAGGAGGCCCACCTTCCATTGGGCCATGATGCTTGCTTTGATGCATGAGGACATTCGAATGATCTGTATCTAAAAAAATCGGCAAGCCATGCATGCAATCCCATTCTACGAGCTGAGTTGGGACAGGAAGGACCATAGAAACATCATGAAACATCAATTTCATCAGTCTTCACACTACGAACTGCCAGGTCTGGAGCTTTCAGATTGGTAGATGGGGCCAACACATTGAATCCGTGGTTGCAAGGTGGGAAAACTCGTCATCCATTGCCGCAAGCAATGGCACACGGCTACGATGCTTCATCACAGTATTTCTATTGATTTCTACTGATTTTAAATGGTATGTTTGGAAGACAAAATGTTTGGCACTTGCGGCCTTCCATGATAATATAGTTGGACAGTTTCACTGTACTGTGCCGCTTGGGATTCCAGAATATGCTTCTTCGTGGAAGAAACGCTGCTGTAGTTCTTTGTTTTTCAGGAATGATTGGTCGACAGCGTTGGATGTGCTTTTAGCCCTGCCTGAGTCTTTGTGGCGCTTTGTGTGACACTGGAAAGCAGACAGGAAAGACAGAAAGACATAGAAAGACATGGAAAAACAATGGAGCTCAGTTGCTGCCTGACTTGAGGCGTCGGGGAAGCCTTCCACCTTTGCTTGACTTTCCGCATGCGACAACACCTCGTAGGGTTCTTAGCAGAAGTATGCAGAAATATTTCGCTTTTGCTTTGAGCGATACCTTCGCTTTTGAGTGCGAAGCTCAGCCTGCCTTTGCCGAGGTCAGAAAGCTGTGGAGTCACGCATCACTCAGGTTCCAGAGAAACAGAGAAGTTAGGAGTGAACTTAGTGAACAGTGTCAAACAGCTTGTAGGAGTACTTGCTGACTAAAAATCAACCATCACAAAGGAACACTCCGCTTCTTGAGTCTTGGGTCAATGCTCAAAGCCCAAATCTGGAAAGGTCATTCAGTCGTACTTGGTGAACACATTGCGACCAGATGCCGCACGCTTTCAGGCTTGGAAGGAACTTGGGGTTTTCTGGTAGACATGTTTTTTACGATTTTAGGTGAAACTCACAGGAACCCGTGAAGAAAGCTGGGAAAACTGATGTTCAAAGCAAGTGACCTATTGTATTCAATAGGAAAAATGATAAAAATGCATCCCCGACAGGAATACTGCAAACATATGGGACCATATGGACTAGTGACCTGTTTCGACGATGTTCTTGACCACTGTCATTGCTGCATTGCTCACTTCATTGAGGCTGCACGAATCTGCACGATTCTTTGGAAGCCAAGCCTTTGACAAACGTTGCACGATTTGTACAGGTCCGGCAGATTTGCTTTACAGCCATCAACGTTTGCATCGAGGCTGAGCTCTGGTTCTTGCCTCAGAAACTTACCTGAGACCCGCAGGATCATTCCAAGGAATGACAACTTTGCATCATTTGGATCCATAAAACCATATAAAACCATCCAAGAGGATTTGAACCGATTCGAAGGGATCCTTCAGCACCACATACCAAGGCCTGTGCTGTACAAGACGGTTTTCGAGTGTTTCAAGGCTGGAGAGCTGATGTAGCGTCTGACTTGCTCCTGGCTTGAGCACGGCGTGTAGGCCACGGGACACATGAACGTCTACTGCACCGCACTGGAGCCCTTCATCGTGCATGGAAGGAGCCAAACTAAGCAACTGAGCACATCACCCATGGTCTTTCCAAGATGTCGCTTTGTACACTACGGTACATCTTTACATCCTTCCTTGCGAGGTGAGCAAAACAATCCTAGCAAATGTCCTGAAATGCGTCGCTCAAATTGTGATGCAGGATTCTTATGGATTCAAACGATCGAACTTAAAACATCTCCCTGGGTTCATTGCATGCTGAAACTTCTGACGCAGCAAACTTCAGGATCCCTAGGAAGGAAATGGACTCGGAGGCCTGACAACCACAGATTTTTGGGCTGCTTTGCAGGAAACCCATAGATCTGAATAGATCTGATAGTTCATATTAGTGCAATTAGTTTATATGATATCTTAGGCAGACTTGGAACATCTGTTGATATGTCAAGATTTTATGATTTAGCCCGGAATTATCTTGCAAGACTTGCCAGGTGTTGTCAAGCATTCTACAGTCCTACGCCCTTCCTTTGGAAGAAGAGGAGCAGGCTCCAACTGGGAAGCTTTTAGACTCTCGAGTGCCTGGTCTGGCTTGGTCCTCCAGAACATGATACTGTGGAAGGCCTCACATCAGGCCATCCAGGATGGCCTTGACCCAAGATGCCTTGTGGGCATTCCGAGACTTTGTGGTTTCTTGTGGGGACATATTTTCTTCGGCAAAGCTACATTGAGGTTCGGGTGGTTCGGATATTCTGTTCAGAGACCTCGATCATTTCCCGAACTTATTTCCAGTGGCGCGGAGGATTGGGGCTGCAAGCCGCACGGACCAAATTTCCTACAGTCTCTTAAGCATGCCACATGCCGAATACTGTACTGTCATTTCACACTGCGGAGGCTTCAACAGCTCGTGCTTTGTGTGGACGTGTCGAGATTGGCTTGAGCCTTTGTCAAAGAGTCAAAGAGTGGACAGTGATACCGTAGTTTTAGAGAAATGTTCACGCTTCACAGTTTTTGTTGCAGATTCTGCTGGTGAGTGCTTTTCGAGGACCTAAATCTGGCGATCCGCTTGTTCACACAACACAGGCTGGGGTTTGGCTGCATGCCTGTGATGCAATGAGAGTGGAGGCCGTCAACACGCAGATTCTAGCCCCCTGCAGGTTGTGGACCGCACTGGTCGCTTGCAAAAAATATTGGAAATCAGTCATGATTATGGTCAAAGCTACCTCTAAACAATACTCCTTGGCTTCAGACTACATTTATATACAACCAGGCAGAAGTGACAGACGCTTGGATAGTCAGTGGAATCCAAGGTCCATGTGTATTGTGCGCTTGGGGACTTTGTTTCTCCCTTGGAGCTCCTGGTGGATTGCTCAGATTTCTCTCAGAATCGGTGTCAATTTTCAAGGACGCCGTCCAAGTGGAGATCGGCAGAATTTGACCCATCATTCATGGGTGGACCTGTCAGTTTTTTTTCATTCAGATTCATTCAGGTCATTCAACACTAGTGGACTTTGTCAATGTTGAAGATTCTGGAAATTTCTGGAAGCAGCATGCACCAAGACTAAGACTTTAAGATGGACCAAGGGCCCCAAGGGTGCCTAAGACATCCTAAGACTCTTGAGTGTTCTGGAGGTGGGTGAATGCACCCAGCTGGCAAAGCGTTGCTCCTCGGGAGACCTGCCTGAAGAGGTGGCATTTCAGACACGCACACAGACGCACAGAATTCGGGATTGCACGGGTTGCAGGGGTTGCCGGGGTTGTTGGTTTAAGACAAACAATGTGAGATGCCACCCTTGCACTGTCCAAAACAGGAAACGTGCCAGAGTCTGACCGATTTTTCATAGCTGCACCTGACTTCAGGCACCCTTGCTGCAGTGCCTTCTAGTTCGAAAGCACGCCCTTAGAAGCTTTGAGACTTGTGCACAAAGTTAGTGAAACGAGTGAGCTGATGTGGTCAGGCAAGTCACAACATCTCAGTGCGTGTTGCGAGGTTGTTTTTCTTTATATACAGATGCTTTGAGCTGCGAGCCTTTCCCCTGGAACCAAAGGCAGGGTCACTCATTTTTGCAATGATCAGCGGAATTCATTTGTGCATGTCATGGCATTTGATTCATATCATTTTCTAATTACTTGGATTTCTATTCTTGTAAAGAGCGCAGCTACAGGAGTTTAAACATGTAAACATGTTTAGACTGCTAGATGGATCAGCGTTCCTCCTAAGTTCTCCCCCAACTCGCCGGGGCACTTCCTTCATTCCACCTTGATCACGTGCTCCAAACCATGTATCCCATGTATCCAGGTGTGCTGCATTAGTACCCCAGCTCTTGGTATTGGCTTGGTGTTGAAGCTTCAACAGAGTCGAACCATAGTAGTTGCAAACAAAGGCAACTTAAAGGTTTGAGCAATGCTGTGGACAGGCTTTTGTATGTATTGGCCAATAATTTGCAATCCTTGCTCTTTCTCGGATTTGTGAAACCAAATGATGTTTTCAGGCGGCTTATCATGAGTCAACACTGGCAGTGGGGTACATCAAGCTTTGTAGGATGCTCTGGGTTTGGTACAGCCTGGCCCCAATGCCATTGTAGATTTGCTCGGCTCCCAGAGTTGCAAACTTGGAAGATCTTGGAAGTTCCGGATCCGACAGTCTCTGACTGCATCCGCATTCTCAGAGGCTCGCCTGCATTTTCAAAACCTCTGATCCATCCAAGGCGCCTCGCAATCACATCATATCACATCTACACGAATTACACGGCGGATTGACATGATATAATTATAATATAACTCAAATACTCTGCAGACTCTGCAGTATGCTCAAATGCCTCTTTTGCTCCATTTCCAGTGTGGGAGGCTCCTCCCATGTTCCTCCGCCTGTCGTGGACCTATGCCACAACACAAATTATCACAGAACATTTCAGATATTCCGAATTCAGTTTAAAGTGTCACGCTTATCCTGTCACATCCTTGAAGAATGTTTGAGGCTGCGGCTTTCATTTTTGGGATTCTTCAACACCCTGTCAGCTCTCTTCACATCGCCTTCAGCAAGCAAAGTACTCAAACTACTCAAAGTGCTCAAATTGCTCGATGTGATCCATCGCCAACGGTCAAGTTGTGGACATTTTCAGGTCGCGCTATGCAAGACCAAGCTGCAGCGGGAAAGATTTCGTGGTGGAAGGAGTGACAGTGAAGTTCTCAAATTTCTGCTGGTGTTGACTGCAACGACTGGTGTGTGTCTTATTGTCGCAGGACACCCAGCAAGGATCACTGCTGAAGGCTCTGTTTGAGCTCATTCAGTTTATGGCCCCAGACAGAGGAATCAAGGGCGTCACTGGAGTCGTTGGAGTTTTTTGGCTTTTCGATTCGGCTTTTCTCGGTTTCTTGGTGGCTACACTTCTCGAGGTCATCCTTGGAGGCTGCCAAGACGCAGAGTGCAGAGGAGATGTGGAGTGATGCACACTGACATCAGTTCTCTATCTCCTTTCATCAAACTTTCATCAAACTCTTTATCTACTTTTTTCCTCACACTTGCCACCATGGCACCAGTTGATCAGCTTCAGGCATTGCCCGCCCATGCCAGGAAGGCAACCCACTTCCCGCACATGCTGAAAAGGAGTTCCTGTGGTAGCGTCCTAAAAGCTTGCAAGAGAACATCAAGACTTGGTTTTCCTGTTCAAGTCCAGAGAAGAGAAGGACTGCTGCTGTCGTGCAATTGGCAGGCTTGGTACAAAATGTGCAAAATGAAGTAGGATTTGTGGACTTTGTAACATGATGTGACATGTAATGATGTAATGTATGGCATTGTATGGCTATGTTTGTTTGGCCTTCTTTTCTCACAACTAAGCGACGATGGGCACTGGCCGAGGTTTGTTGCAAAATCTCTCCCTCGAGCAAGGGCTCAGCTGCCCATCCAGAAAGTGATGCAGGCTGGCCACCAGTGGTCACCACTGGTCATCTGTTCTTGACTCTTCTTGACCAAGTTGACGGACAATGAGAATTTAACGTACATAACGTACACCAATGTCACATTTTAATGATTAAACGTTTTTGATTTGAACGGACATCACGGACATCACGGACATCTTGCTATGTCTTGAGATGTCTTGCTGTGCCTCGTACCTGGGCATTGCGACCCTCTGATTCTGTGAGGTGGTGGATCACGTACTCTGCTCACAAGGCTCACAAGGTCCAGTGCTGACAGTGCTGACAGTGCTGATTGGCTATTTAAGATATTAACTTTATTTAACTTTGATATTAAAATTAATAGATATTTCATGATATTTCAGTAAGTTTAAGTAAGTTTAAGCATCCTGCTGGCGTTGTCCCAGGTCGTCAGAGAAAAGTTGAGCAGCTCCTGATTGGCGTTCTCTCAAATCAGGACCTTCAAAACTGTTTCAAAAGGGGTTGCCACAAATGATCACAGATATCACAGGTGACTAAACTTAGAACATTTTGAACATTTTCCACAAGCCGAGAGAGGAGAGTTTTGATGATGAACATTCTGCTGCAGTCATCAACAAGGCCAAAAAGCATTTGTGAATCACAGCAACATAACAACATTAATGGAATGCAGTCCTGCTGAAGGCCATGAATGGCTTCTGGGGCTTGGCCTCATGGCTCCATGAGAGGACGGTTGCTTTTCTCGAGAGTTTGTGGATGTCAAGAGTCAAGACATTTTCACATAAGGAACCAGACCGTTTATCCGTTTATCCTGAGGATTATCCTGTTCCTTTTGTCTTGTCCCTGACTTGAACTCCTTTCGCTGAATTTGTTCAACACTGCCCTGTTCCATTCTATCACCTGCCGAAGGAGTGGAGAATACGGGAAAGCGTTGGATTGCAGATTGCAGGCCATCCATGAAAATATTGTGAAGCAAACCGGGCTAAGTCCAAAATGTTGCAGGAAATCAGCTTGAAAAGGATCATGATCAGTGATCAGTATTAATTATAAATTATATATAATACATTTCATTATCATACTCATCAGAATCATGACCACCACCATCCTCGCTGACGCTTTTTAATTATGGCCACGTTTATCATGGCAACGCGAAACGTGGCCAGGATCCCGAGCTCCGGGAGCAAATCTTTGAATACATCATAGCAAAGTTGGCAGAGGACGGGAAAGAGCCAGCTACTGCGCTGCTTTTTTTTGGTTTGTTGTTGGGGGTTTGGCGCTTTCATGAACTTTTATGAGCTTTCATCTACTCAGTCATGGTTGCAGATGTTTGATGCAGGAGTTGAACCCGGCCCTCATTGAAGCAACGCTGCACCGGCTGCAGGCCAAAGCATGTCAAGTGTTTGGAAGGTTGCTTTCAGAGATTTTCAGAACATATCTTGCAAGAAAGGTAGAATCTGCTATGCCACTGCTATGCATACAAGAGCAGTGGCATTCCAACGACAGGCTTTAGTGGAGGTCGACAACGAACTTTGCTCCCTCATGTTGTGTGAGCAGTTTGCCAATGTGCCTGATCACTCAACTGTGCGACTTGGCTGCTTGAGACCCTAAAATGACTGAGCGAGGGATTTGCGTTTGAATGCTTTTGAGTTCTAGAGTGTTCCTTTTATCAAAGCTCTGTTCTGCATTCATGCCTCGAGCAACTGAGGCTTGACAGTTTGAAACCTTATCCTCAGATGGAGATGAGATACTTGGAGGTGCCAAGAGTATGAGTAAGTTGTTCGCCAGGAAGCTGCCAAGCCAACTTCAAGGAACTTAGAAAACCGGAGTTTCATTGGCAAGTAACCCGATTTCCATGACACGGTGTTTCGCCAGCCCGTTAGACGACAACCCTCGGTTTTGAAGTCTTCCCAGCCTCTCGTGCTAGGCCCTGCTCCTTCGATGGACGGGTGCAGCTGACCGCCAGGCAGGGCGGGGAGCGCAGCGGAGCGCATGGGCCGAGGGGTCCTTGACCCGGAGCCGAGAGCGACGATGTGCGACGAGCGACGTGTTGCTTCTGTTTTCGGATGTTGGGTAGAAGAACAGCAACTGCTTGAAGGCAGCCTCACTTGGACTCACTGAGCTTGAGCCTGGCTTGACAGGCTCAGATGAAAGAAGATTCTACTGTGAAATTGTCTGCAGGCATTTTTCAACATGCACGTTGTGCGCTACATAGATCTGTGTAAACCTCAGTGGAGCAATTTTCACATCCCATCTGAGTTCTGAAGCCGATCCTCTTTTCCTCCGTCCCGGGGTCCGGGGAAATGATGTGTTTGCTATGAGTCCAAAAGCAGGCTGATACCATCTAAGGCTGTGCCAGCATTGCCCTTCAGCTGTTCTGCCCTTCATCCTGGAGAATGAGGCTTGATCCATGAAGATATCATAAGATATCATCCTTGAGAATATCCAACACCCCCAATCCACCAGATGGGCAGATTAGCAGATTGGCAGATTGGCTCGAGTTTCTGGAACGCGAAGATCTGGTGAAGAAAGTCTTGACCAACGCTGAGGCGCTACCATTGAGGGAGTGCTTGGAGCTGTGCGGCAGGCAGGTGGAATGGGGTGCGAAGACGAGGGGCATTTGTGCAGGTGGTGCTGCCCAGGTATCGAGTGACCGATGCGTCCGTGCACTTGTTGGAGCGGACTGGTGACTTTGCCAGCGTGCTCCAGCCATGCACCTAGAATTGAGCGTAGAGAGGATCCTTTTCAAACACGGGAAGCTTTTACAAGGTCTTTTCAATAGCGGAACTTGTCTGGAGATTTCACAGTTGCTTCTTGACTTGCATGTAGGTGTTGCATCCCCGCCGCAAGCGTTTGGCCAAGGAGGGGGCTCAGTACCAAGATCCCAGTAGGACTGTAGGAATCCGTAGAAATGTTCCAAATGCTTCGCGGAGCAAAGGGCTTGCGCCTGGGTGTCGCAGCTGCTGGTGCCAGCAGTGCGGCTGGCTTGGCATATTGGCACCGGGAGCGAAAGCCTGTTGCAAGATGTGAAACGGATGTAGCAACCGTCGGTGCTGCACTAGTTGGAGGCCTGGGAGTAGGAGCTTTGGGTGGATACTTCTTCGGAAAGAAGCAAGGTGAAAGTGCAGCCGAGAAGTATGAACAGTACTGGCCCAGGAAGATCATGATGCTCTTTGGTGCACCTGGTGCTGGAAAGGGCACTCAAGGTCCCAAGATTGTGGACACCCTTGACATTCCACAGCTGAGCACTGGTGACATGCTTCGGGAGGCTGTTGCTGCCAAGACCGAAGTTGGTAAAAAGGCTCAGGCTGTGATGGCCTCCGGTGGCCTGGTGTCGGATGAGATTGTGATTGGGATCATTGCGGACCGCATCAAACAGCCAGACTGTCAGACAGGCTTCATCCTGGATGGCTTCCCTCGAACCTTGGCTCAGGCCAAAGCCTTGGATGCCATGTTGGCCAAGAATGGCGAGGCCGTGTCTCTGATTGTGGAGTTCTCGGTTAATCCTGTGATGTTGGAGGAGCGCATTTGCGGCCGATGGATGCACAAGGCCAGTGGCCGATCGTACCACGTCAAGTTCACCCCGCCAAAGTCCATGAAACTTGGTCCAGATGGAAAGGTGCTGCCCGAGTCGATGAAAGATGATATCACCGGAGAGCCACTTTACCAGAGATCTGATGACACAGCAGAGGCTTTGAAGACACGTTTAGATGCCTACAAGAATCAGACCCTTCCAATTTTGGAGCACTACAAGGACAAGGGCATTGTCAAGCAGGTGGATGGTGGCAAAGACATCAAGGACGTTTGGACGGAGGTGCAGGCCAAGCTCGTGTCAAAGTGATGAAATTCTTTGATGCGGTGAGTGGAACTGCGCCAGCAGCCACTCCCACTTTTGGAGCGTTCAAGGTGCCATGCTGAAATGACTGATGAACTACCAAGATCTTTGGCTTCTGTGCGCTTTGAAGACAGCTGGCTTTAGAGTTGGTGGTGGATGAAGACGAAAAAAGATGACCGCGCGCTTCATGTCTGTACACGACATTTATGGCAACTTGTGACAAAGCTCCTTCTGCCCATGATTTCCAGCCATTCTGACAGTCTGTCCTGAATGATTTTCCTTCATCCCTTCGTTCGAGGTTAATGCTGAGCGACTATCAGGAAGCCATTGACAAGCTGTGTGCGTCCTCCTCCTAAAGGGATTCACAGAAATTGTCATGCTTCGCAAATTTTGCTTGGCTCCAACAGTTGACCTCTTAAACTGCTTGAGCGCTGTTTTTGTTCAGGTGCTTCAATGGCCAAGGAGACCGAACGATTGTCTCGAAAGTCGGTGGCACAGAGTCGACTGAGTCGACTGACGACCGGTCCCTTAGTGCACTTAGGCAGTGAAGCGACTCCTGGGCCACGGCCACGGCGGCCAGGACTCCGCTGTCCGTTCTGCAGAGGCGATTGCTGACGAGCTTCGCAATGCTTCGCAGCTTTTGTTTTTCGGTTTTGATTTCTTGCCTTATTCTGCTATATTCTGCTATATTCTGCTATATTCTGCTATATTCTGCTATATTCTGCTATATTCTGCTATATTCTGCTCTATTCTGCTCTATTCTGCTCTATTCTGCTCTATTCTGCTATATTCTGCTATATTCTGCTATATTCTGCTATATTCTGCTATATTCTGCTATATTCTGCTATATTCTGCTATATTCTGCTATATTCTGCTATATTCTGCTATATTCTGCTATATTCTGCTATATTCTGCTCATTCGTTGTTTATCATGATGTTTATCTTTGTTTGGTTTTTCGATCCATTTCTATCTTTCTCCTGGTTCTGAGAGAGGAGGCTAAACGAACACTTTAGATGAAGATAAAAGTCAGTGGGTCATGTTTAGCTCAAATGATCCAGGCTTGGTGGGAAGGATTTGCGGAGGCCTGATGATGATGCCTAGCTGAAGCCTGAATGGATAAAGTGCGATGAGAGCCCTGAGTCTGAACAAATCAACTGCCAGGCGCAGAAATGCGTGAACCTCCTTCAGAATGTCTATGACTTGAGCTCCAGGATTGCATCCTTGATTTTTTTCCGACGAAGGTTTGCATGAATCCCCATGACTTGCAACAAACAACTTGGAACACTTTCTTCGGTGGAAACAAATTCTTGCTGTAGCTGTTACCATCGAGGATTCCTTCTGTGAATCCCCAATGATGGAGTGCAGGAACTCGAACATCATGACAGAGGTACAGTTGGAGGAGCTTGAAAAGACAAAGTGGTTTGGAGGGTCACGCAGCCATGAAGCTGCATTGATCCTTGCACAACAAATCTGTCAGGAGCTTTGGTTCGGCATTCTGGGCTTCACTGTGCGGAAGCAGGCATCAAGCATGTCATAACAAATCGAACGGATCAAAGAGAGGGCCAGCGGCGGATTTCTGCACTCTGAAAAGCCAAGAGCTTTTCCAGTCCCGCAGTGCAAGTCACGCCAGTGACAGGAAAGCCTGCCTGAATCTGCAGCATCAGAACGCCGGCTGCCAATCTTGTGCAGATATTTCCGGAGTGTGCTTTTGGATCCTTGCACCGACTTGGACCCTTGATTTCTTGAGTTGTTGTCAAAGCGTTGAGGTAGAATCGCTCAAAGTATGTAGTGCTGTGAGGTCGAAAAACTGGACTTGGTCTTGCTTTGCGTGAGTTAGCTGCAAAGGCCGGTGGTTATTTCATGTTATTTCAACCATGGAGGGGTTTTCCATATACTGGAAAAATCATCTACGACTGCAAATCGTCAATGGATCAGGCCATGGCAGGTGTCCTGGCGTACTTGTGGGGCTCCTCAGAATAGCTTAAGGTAGAACAATTTCTGAGTTGGAATTTGGTCCACTAAATCCGAGTCGGGTGAATCCTTGGAGCGGCTTCAGGTCACTGCCACGGTGTCTAAAATGGATCTGTGCTGAATTTGGCCAATCCACCTTGGGCATCTGGAAGGAAAGCTGCCAGCGTCAGAGTTTTTGAATGTGAAGTTTCTATCTCGAAACATATTTTTTTCTGAAGCTTCGTATTAATTTGCTTTGAGTTCCTTTTTGAACCCTTAAACCTTGGATTGGATCTTTCCAAAAAAGGTTGATTTTGGTGCGATGCCCCAGGAGCCTTTGCAGAGCATGCTTTCTGGCCTTGGCTTTCAACAAGGACTTCTGCAGGCAGCTGCATCTGTTGCTGCTCAGGCCAGATGTTGCTCGTGGGTTTTCTGTTGTCCATTGGAATCAGTCTAGGCCCAAAAGGAAGCAGCCAGTAGAAAACCCTTATCCGAAGCAAAAACCAAACCCTTTAGATGAAGTGATCCTGAGTTCTGACTTCTGAGACGTTGCCAAAATCAGGTACTGTCAGGTGTTGGTGTTTTGCTCGCCCAGGATGTCATGAAACCCTTCGTGGTGCTCAAGATGTGTGGAAGTCGTGGTGCCTTGGTGTCACCGAGGACTGCCTCACTGATCAGTGGCGAGGCCCAGAGTTTTTTCATCGTTCAAAATGGGAGGACTGCTGCAGTGGGCGTCGGAAGCCTGGAACGGAGCCTGGAATGGGTTGTAGTCATAGTTATAGTTATAGCTATAGTATGATGTTATAGTTGTAGAGGTGGTGGCTTCACTACTGGTGCCTTTGGGCCCAAGAAGAAAATGAAGAACTTTGTGCTTTGCAGGGTGGTTTGGTGAAGGTTCCGCTGGTATCTCCGATCAAGGCAAGCTCATTCTCATTGCTTTGAGAGTAGGTGTATACTATACAGACGATACACTACCATACACTACTATGCTGCATATAGAATGCATATAATATAGTGAATTAAATGTCAATGAAAGCATAGCTCCTATTTGCATTGCAACATTGGCGATACTGCTCTGGTGGGAGGCGCGTGCTGGAGGCTTCTCTGGAAGGTCAGGACCCTGCCTTCGACTTTGGCATCACACAGAGCATGCAGTCGGCCACACTGTGTTCCCCGCACAGGCTCTCGGTGAACGTCCGGAAGCTACAAACAGATCCAGCGATGAGAAAAAGATACCGCTCTTGCAGCAGTGTTTGTGTGGACGTTGACAAGGTAGCGAGTACTTGTTCCCCACATCTTTGTGTGGGGTTCTTGTTTTTGATTCTGTATCTTCGCCTTACCACTTTGTCACACACATCTTTGACACACACACCATACACACAACTTTGTCACACACAACTTTGTCACACACAACTTTGTCACCCACCATCTTTCACACACAACTTTGTCACACACAACTTTGTCACACACCATCTTTCACACACACAACTTTGTCACACAACTTTGTCACACACCATCTTTCACACACAACTTTGTCACACAACATCTTTCACACACAACTTTGTCACACACACAACTTTGTCACACACCATCTTTCACACACAACTTTGTCACCCACCATCTTTCACACACAACTTCGTCACACACAACTTTGTCACACACCATCTTTCACACACACAATTTTGTCACACACAACTTTGTCACACACCATCTTTCACACACAATTTTGTCACACACACAACTTTGTCACCCAACATCTCTCACACACACAACTTTGTCACACACCATCTTTCACACACAACTTTGTCACACACACACAACTTTGTGACAAACAACTTTGTCACACACAACTTTGTCACCCACCATCTTTCACACACAACTTCGTCACACACAACTTTGGCAGGCGTGGCACTTGGAGTCATCTACCTGCGTTTGGCGTGGCAGGTGTGGCACTTGGAGACATCTACCTGCGTTTGGGCACTTGTTGCTTGGTGGCGCGCTTGTTCGCCGTTGGTCGCCGTTGGTGGCCCGGGGCGCCGCTCGACTTTGCGTGGCAGGTGTGGCACTTGGAGACATCTATATACCTTTGTTTCACGTGGCAGGCGTGGCACTTGGAGACATCTACCTTCATTTCACGTGGCAGGCGTGGCACTTGGAGACATCTACCTGCGTTTGGCGTGGCAGGGCGTGGCACTTGGAGACATCTACCTGCGTTTGGCGTGGCAGGCGTGGCACTTGTTGCACTTGGCGGCGGAGTTCCGATCCGGAGTAAAGTCGGATTCGAGTCGGTTTCGGGTTTTGGGTTTCGGGTTTTGGGTTTCGTCGCTTGAAACCAACTTTCGCTGTCGGTTTCGGGTTTCGGGTTTCGTTGATTGAAACCCACTTTCGCTGTCGGTTTCGGGTTTCGGGTTTCGATCGACCCTGGGGAAGTTAAGTCTTCAGAGTCCGTTTCGGGTTTCGGGTTTCGGGTTTCGCAGTTCGAAACCAACTCTAACAGTCGGTTTCGGGTTTCGGGTTTCGGGCTTCGTCGATTGAAACCCACTTTCGCTGTCGGTTTCGGGTTTCGGGTTTCGGGTTTCGGCTTTCGATCGACCCTGGGGAAGGTAAGTCTTCAGAGTCGGTTTCGGGTTTCGGGTTTCGATCGGTCCTGGGGAAGTTAAGTCTTCAGAGTCGGTTTCGGGTTTCGGGTTTCGGGTTTCGCAGTTCGAAACCAACTTTAACAGTCGGTTTCGGGTTTCGGGTTTCGGGTTTCGTCGATTGAAACCCACTTTCGCTGTCGGTTTCGGGTTTTCGGGTTTCGGGTTTCGGGTTTCGATCGACCCTGGGGAAGGGTAGGTCTTCAGAGTCGGTTTCGGGTTTCGGGTTTCGGGTTTCGATCGGTCCTGGGGAAGTTAAGTCTTCAGAGTCGGTTTCGGGTTTCGGGTTTCGCGTTTCGCAGTTCGAAACCAACTTTAACAGTCGGTTTCGGGTTTCGGGTTTCGGGTTTCGTCGATTGAAACCCACTTTCGGTTTCGGGTTTCGGGTTTCGGGTTTCGATCGACCCGACCCTGGGGAAGGTAAGTCTTCAGAGTCAGTTTCGGGATTCGGGTTTCGGGTTTCGGGTTTCGATCGGTCCTGGGGAAGTTAAGTCTTCAGAGTCGGTTTCGGGTTTCGGGTTTCGCTGGTCGAAACCAACTCTGCAGACCTCTCTCCGGATCACGTCTCTGGTGGCGCGCTTGGTCGCCGTTGGTCGCCGTTGGTCGCCGTTGGTCGCCGTTGGTCGCCGTTGGTCGCCGTTGGTCGCCGTTGGTCGCCGTTGGTCGCCGTTGGTCGCCGTTGGTCGCCGTTGGTCGCCGTTGGTCGCCCGGGGCGCCGCGCCACTTTGTGTGGGGAAATTTGGAAATTTGGCGAATTTAGGGCAAATTTTAACGCAATTTTGCAATATTTTGCAAGCAAATTTGGCAGCTTTTACAACATTCGGCTGTTCTTGGCAAATTTGGCAATTTTTGGCAAATTTGGTGCTTTTTTCCGATTTCGGCAAATTGAAGCATTTTTGGTTCATTTTGGCAAATTTGGCAAATTTAGGCATTTTCTGCAATTTTCGACTATTTTGGCAAAGTTGGCAATTTTTGGTAAATTTTGGGAACGCACAAATCGCGTTCCCACCCTTCCACTTTGCAATCTGTTGTCCCGACAAACGGTGTATATAGATATCTCTTGAGGAAGAGCGCACACAAGCAAGACATAGGGAAGGATTGCATGTCTTTGCTTTCGAAAATATCCACCAAAGCCTTCTTATAGCTTCAACTGGTCACTGTGTTCTGTTCGACTACAAATGCCTTGACCCTCCCAAAACTCCGCTCCAGCCGGGGCAGAAAAGCCACCGCGTTGCAAAGCACCAGCTCCCAATCTTCCAACAAATCTCTTTGTTCGACTTTCAGCAAGCAAAAATCACGAACAAAAAAGTTTTTGGCCCGCATCCATGCTGGGTCGCTCCGGCCCTGGTTGCTCGTCACTACATCCCTCAAGGTCTGTTTTTGCAGCTGCACAATTTCACCTGCAAACCTTGCGAAAAATTCTTGCACACCAATCAATGCTGCCGCACGAGCAGCGCTCGCTGCTTTGCGGCCGGCTGCCCTGGATTTACACAGTTCTTCAGTTCTTCTTCCCACGCGGCCACAGTTTCCATTTGCTCTGCTGCCACTTCGTCACTGTAGCCTTCCAGAAATACTCGGGCGAAGGTCGACATCGGAAATTGTAGCATGTGCCGACTTCGCAGAGCAAGCTGTAAATTCCTGGCTCCTATTTTTTTCAGAGCTTCCCCTTGCTCCGTGAGAAGCGACTCAACACGCTTGAAGCATCTCTGGAGACGGGACAGAAAAGCCACAGCCTCCAGAGTGGACATCTTGCAAAGAACAAATTCCCAATCTTCCAACAAATCTCTTTCTTCAACTGTCAGCAAATGAAAGTCACGAACAAAAAAGTTATTCGCTTGCTTCCGCTCTACGTAGCTGTTGGCCTGGTTGCTCATCACCACATCCCTCAAGGTCTGCTTTTGCAGCTGCACAATTTCAGCTGCAAACTTTGCGAAAAATTTTTCCGCCCGCGCAAATGCTTGCGCGCAAGTCCGACGAACTCGTTGTTGTGCTTCAGCACTGATCCGACAGAATTGGGCTTCCCACATTGCAATGGTTTCCTTGTGCTCTAGTGTAAAGCTTTCAGAATAACGTTCCAAGAGAACCAACATGAAGACGGCCATGGGATCGCTTTTCACCTCTCTGCTGCGTAACACACCCTCTAAAGTTGCGGCTCCGAGCTGCTGAATGCATTCGGCCTTTTGCAAGAAAAATTGATGACCGCGGGCAAAGCAACTCTCCATGCGAGACAAAAAAAGCCACCGCGTCCAATCTCGACATATCACAAAGAACAAATTCCCAATCCTCCAATAGCTGTCGCTGCTCTACTGCCAATGTAGGCACCTTGCGCCTTGCGGTGCCAACATTTTTTGGCTGCATTCCACTCCTTGACCTGGCTCGCGCGATTACTTTTCAGCAGCGATTCCAAAGTTGGTTTCTGCAACTGCACGAGCTCTTGGCAGTAAGTTGCTAAAAATGCAACAGTTTTGCTCACATCGTGTGCCATGGCGAACAACGTGCAGCTAGTAGTGGCGGAGAGAAAAGTCACACCAGTCCCAGCTGACGACCAAACGGACTACGGGTGGAGGACAGAAAAGTCACACCACTGCCAACTGACTAACAAAATTGATTACAGAATGAAAACGGTTTGGTTGACATATTGTTGGATTGTTGTGAACATTAAAGTCATTAATCAACCATCGCCTTGTTAAGACATATAGTCAACAACATAAAACTAGTGGTGGTCAAACTCTGGGGGAACTGAGTAACATTTCGATTGTTAGATATACCTATGTCAGTGAATATGGCGAAACAACACATCATGACTTTGAACCGAGAAGTGTGCAAACCAACATCAAGATTCAACCCATAGATAAAACATCTGTTCATGTTACCATTCCTAACTCCCTCCATTCCTATTGTCAACACTTAACCATCTTCAGAAACTATGCCAACCGAATGCTACCATGCCGTTCATTGGATAACTGAACCACACTTATGCACATGAACCCATTCAGTAACAAACCCAGATCCATCCTGAGGATAACAACATGAATGAAATCTCAAAGAGACCGAACATGTATCTATATCTAACCAATTCACTTTCTTTGGACATAGCAACGATAATTTCCCAATCAAGCCATTACATGCGACCGAAACCCCGACATCTTTAACATAAACATTTGATGAACCAAGAAAAATAACACATGAACACATTGAGTAACAAACTCAAATGCATCTTGTAGGTAACAGCGTGAATGAACTCTCAATGAGACGTAACCTGAATCTAAGAAACAATAATTCCCCAATGAAACCATTTTGTTCTGTTTATGTTTCTATCTATCAACCAACAAATTATCTATCTATCTCTCGGTCTGTCTGTCTGTCTGTCTGTCTATCTACCTGTCTATCTGCACGCTTGAAAACCTTGCTATTCTACGAGACTTCTTCATTTTTCCAAGTTAATAACATCAAAAACGCAGAACTTCTGCGAGACTTCCTCATTTTTTTGAAGTTGATTACATCAAACAGAAAACATTTCTGCGAGACCTCCTCCTCTTTTTAAGTTGACCACATCAAAAACGAAGCAATTCTGCGAGACTTCCTTCATTTTTGAACTTAACAACGTCAAAAACGAAGCAATTCTGCGAGACTTCTTCATTTTTCACACTTGACAACATCAAAACCCAAAGAATTCTGCGAGACTTCCTTCAAAAATGGAAAGTTGACTGCAGCGCTGACGGCCTCGTGCCAATACGTATTGCGATTTTTCCATTCCATGTGTCTAAAGTACTGCGCCTGCCACGAAAAAGTGATGCCAGGTCATACGAAGTGCTGCACCTGTCACGCAAAATCATCTAAAGCAAACCTACAGATCTGATGCTCCAAAATGCAACCCCTCTCAGGAAATCCGCGCCCTGACCTCTTAACATCTCTGATGAACATGTCTTTTGTACTGTACCTGCCACGGAAAATGCATCTTTGCAGATCGTCTTCAAACGTCCCATGCCTGCCATCCTTTTTGGAGATGCGACAAAACCTTCACGTTTTGCTCACTTTTGACAAGGTGCACAATCCCTTGCGCCTGCCACGCAAAACGAGATCTGAATGTCCAAAAGTGGTCCGAACGTGGTGCGTTTTGTACATTTTGACTTCGAAATGTGCTTCGCGCCACAACGGCGTGCACTCTTTCGACATCTCAACTTCCAAAAGTGGTCCGAGAATGGTGTGTTTTGTGCATTTTGACTTCGAAATGTGCTTCGCGCCACAACGGCGTGCACTTTTTCGACATCTCACCTTCCAAAAGTGGTCCGACACTGAGGTGTTTTGTACATTTTCACTTCGAAATGTGCTTCGCGCCACAACGGCATCAAATCATTGGATTTTTTGGAGAACGGCATCAGAAGTTGAACTTGCTTACTTCTTGATTTTTTGGAGCCACAAATCATAGGAAAAACGCAGTGCTTCGCGACTTTCCTACCTTTTCGCGCATCTGCATCTTCTTTCTTCTGACTCTTTCTCTTCTATCATCTTCTCTCTTCTACTCTTCTCTTCTCTCTGCCTCTTCCCCATCTCTGCTTTTCCATCTGTCCATAATGTACAAAACACACCAGGTGCGGACCACTTTTGTGAGTTGAGATGTTGAAAAAGTGCACGCCGTTGTGGCGCGAAGCACATTTCGAAGTGAAAATGTACAAAACACCTCAGTGTCGGACCACTTTTGGAAGTTGAGATGTCGAAAAAGTGCACGCCGTCGTGGCGCGAAGCACATTTCGAAGTCAAAATGCACAAAACACACCATTGTCGGACCACTTTTGGAAGTTGAGATGTCGAAAAAGTGGACGCCGTTGTGGCTCGAAGCACATTTCGAAGTCAAAATGTACAAAACACCTCAGTGTCGGACGACTCTTGGAAGTTGAGATGTGGAAAAAGTGCACGCCGTTGTGGCGCGAAGCACATTTGGAAGTCAAAATGTTAAAAACACTAGGGGTTCGGACCACTTTTGGAGGTTCAGATGTCGAAAAAGTGCGCGCGGTTGTGGCGCGAAGCACATTTCGAAGTCAAAATGTTAAAAGCAGCAGGGGTTCGGACCACTTTTGGAGGTTCAGATGTCGCTTCGCTTCACTACACTACACTACATTACACTACACTACACTCCACTACACTACACTACACTCCACTACACTACATTACACAACACTACAACTACAACTACAACTACACTCCACTACACTCCACTACACTCCACTACACTAAATTACACTACACCACACTACATTACACTACACTACACTCCACTACACTACACTACATTGCACTACACTACACTACTTTCCACTACACTTCACTACATTACACTACACTACACTCCACTACACTACAACTACAACGACAACTACGCAACTACACTCCACTACAATACACTCCACTACACTCCACTACATTTAATTGCACTACACTACATTACACTAGACTACACTCCACTACACTACACTACATTACACTACACTACACTACCTTCCACGACACTTCACTACATTACACTACACTACACTCCACTACGCTACAAATACAACTACGACTACACAACTACACTCCACTACACTCCACTACACTAAATTACACAGACTACACTACATTGCACTACACTACACTACATTCCACTACACTCCACTACACTACACTACATTACACTACACTACATTACACTGAATGACGCTGCACCACAGATAGACAGGTAGACAGATAGACAGACAGATAGATAGATAGATTGATAGATAGATAGACAGACAGACAGATAGACAGACAGACAGATAGACAGATGAAAGAGAGAGAGAGAGAGATATAGATAGATAGATAGATATAGTCGTCCCGGAATAGATAGAAAAGTGCCAAACCTCGAAAACCGATCTAGATTATAGATTTTGGGCCTACTTTTCCATCTATTGTATCGTACTGTTTTTTGCGGTAAATCGTGCAAAAAACGTGTTTTTCTGATGATTCTGGAAACAGATTTTACTGTAAATAGCGAATCAATATAATAGATGGAAAAGTAAAACGTTGCAAAACCGATCTTGATAAACCAAAAAAGTGTACAAAAATCAAGCTTTTCCTGCAAATACCAGGTCGATACAATAGATGGAAAAGCACCCTTTACTCAGTTTATGCAGTTTTCAGGGGAAAACTAACAATATGAGCCCCGTTTCTGCAGGCTTCCAGTGCAATTCCCATAGTAAACCGCAATGGTCCCAATGGCATTAACGTTTGCGGGTCCCATTTTCTAAGTCACTGAACTGAAGAACGGCCACCCTTTTCCCATTTCCCATGCTCAAAAGCAGTCGTCCTTAGTTCGGAGTTCTTAAAATCAAAGCTTTAAGCTTTTTTCCGACCAATCTGCCTGGCCATTTTCATTGAGTACATGCAACCTTCTTCGTAAAGTCTTTCGTGGTAGTGCCCATGAAAGGGCAGTACATTCTCCAAGACTTCTTTGTATCGTAAATCGAATTCTGCACTCAGACCCCCCTCAGGCCTAGAGCTAATGCACTTTCAGTGCTTTTGTGCCCAAAACATGTGGGATGAAGCGCAACCATCTAGTACTAAACACGACTTACAAAACCAAAACTTTTGATGTTTGGCAGGGCATCATTCATAACAGCAATTGGAATCCCTTCGGGCCAGCTTAAAGATTGGGTTTTGAGCTTGGGACACTGCTCAATGGAACTAAATCAAATGGCATTTGGACATTTCCATCTATTGTATCCCCCAGGTAATTCATGTCCACTGCTGAATGCGCAAGTTCATCCCGGAAATTGCAATGTTTGCAAATCGTTGGAGGAGCTATCCAAATTGAACAAAAACCAACAAATTCCACATGAAACACCAGCTAAACAACTTGGTTCTGCTTGTATAGTCTGGAACAACTAGCTCCACCTAAAAACTTCAGCGCTTTTGTGATCGCAGCATATGGGATGCCGCCCAGCCAGCTAGTGCGACACGCGACTTGCAAAAACACAGCGTTTGCCTGGATACATATATATATAATTATTTATGAAATTGATCAGTGTCAGAACCAAATTGGCTATGATGTTTGGCAGGGTGTCATCCATAACTCCAAAACAATAACTGGAATCCCTTCGGGCCAGCTTAAAGATTGGGTTTTGAGCTTGGGACACTGCTCAATGGAACTAAATCAAATGGTATTTGGACATTTCCATCTATTGTATCCCCCAGGTAATTCATGTCCACTGCTGAATGCGCAAGTTCATCCCGGAAATTGCAATGTTTGCAAATCGTTGGAGGAGCTATCCAAATTGAACAAAAACCAACAAATTCCACATGAAACACCAGCTAAACAACTTGGTTCTGCTTGTATAGTCTGGAACAACTAGCTCCACCTAAAACCTTCAGCGCTTTTGTGATCGCAGCATATGGGATGCCGCCCAGCCAGCTAGTGCGACACGCGACTTGCAAAAACACAGCGTTTGCCTGGATACATATATATATAATTATTTATGAAATTGATCAGTGTCAGAACCAAATTGGCTATGATGTTTGGCAGGGTGTCATCCATAACTCCAAAACAGTAATTGGAATCCCTTCGGGCCAGATTAAGGATTGGGTTTTGAGCTTGGGACACTTCTCAATGGAACTAGATCAAATGGTATTTGGACATTTCCATCTATTGTATCCCCCAGGTAATTCATGTCCACTGCTGAATGCGCAAGCTCATCCCGGAAATTGCCATGTTGGCAAATAGTTGGAGGAATTTTCCAAATTAAGTCCACATGAAAGCAGAACTATGTGTCAAAACCTTGAAACCATCCTGGGTTAAACAACTTGGTTCTACTTCAAAATAAAGTGTGTTCCTCCCACATTGCTGCAAAAGAAAGGGGCAAGATCTAGTCAGCAAATGTCCTCACCTTCACCAAATTTATCTTCTTCTTCATCCGAATCATCTAGATTATCCCCTGGGTCACCATCGGGAAGCCCAGTAAGACCTTCAATCTCCTCTTCATCCGCCTCTTTGACTCCATCAAGGGTAGGTTCAGGAGCAAGCCCACCATCCGACTCGAACCTGAAGATGAGCGAATGGAGAGAATACACACAAATACCAGCAGGATACAATAGATGGAAAAGAAGGCCCAAAATCTATAATCTAGATCGTTTTTCGAGGTTTGGCACTTTTCTATCTATTCCGGGACGACACACACACATATATGTATATATATGTATACATACATATGTGTGTGTATGTAATGCAATTTGATGTTTATATAGTTATATATATTACGCATATGTATATGTATGTAAACAATGTGTATATATATATATACACATATCTATATTGCCAAAATTACCCCATTTGTGTGCCTGATGCAAAAAAGGAATAAACCAAACCACATACTACCGAATTATGTATTTTGAAAGGGAAATGGATCCTTTCAAGGTACTAAATAATCCCAAAACATATATTATATACACCAAATTTATCTTCTTCTTCATCCGAATCATCTATGGATTATCCTCCTGGGTCAAATGCCATCGGGAAGCCTCAGTAAGATTTTCTTTCTTTTGCATTTGGATATATATATATATTATAGCATATATATATATATTATAGCCTATGTGTACATATAAATAACTATATTTGCGACTGAGCCGCGCGTACTTTTCTATCTTTTGTATCCCCCATCTAATTGTGAACGCACTTGACAACAAGTGAAAACGGAAATGTCTTCAAAACAAGCCAAAGTTAGTTTGCAAATCATTTCAAGTAACATGACGCTGCTTCATTTTGGGGGCCAAAACCTTCCCCTCCAATGCCCTTGCTGCGATTCTGCGATCCCATGCTTCTCGCGTTGCAAGCCACTGACTGACCAAGACCTCCAAGGAAGTGTTGACCCAAATAGGGAGTTGTATGGTTTCCCCACCTTCAGCAAGTGCGAACCATGCATGGAATTTCTCCCCTTTGAGGACACAGTTTGCATCCTGCCACTTGTGCTGGTAAACCTGTCAGGGGACCCGACCAATCGCGAGGTTTCTGTCAAAAAACGAGAATTTACCACAAATACCAGCAGGATACAATAGATGGAAAACTCTGTTTGCCCAAACCCTCGTCAATAATGTGAAGGTGTTTTACTTTTCTATTTTTATCAATCTATTGCGGATTGCCGAAATATATATATATATATTTATTTATTTATTTTTATATACAGACGCACATATGAACTTTTCTTTTGAGATTACCCCACCGAATGGTCCACTTCGGGCACTTGGCTCATAAACAGCATGTCTCTGAAGCCACCCCGGCACAACTCCATGCTCTTGTCCAGATCCTCTTTCTTGCCATTGTAGCACCAGTCAGCCAACTCCTGCTCCTTCACATGCCCCGTAGAGCACCAAGCCCATTGAATGATGGCACCAGATCTGTATTCCCGGAGCTTTTTCACAGCAAACGCATCTGCTGCCAAAGACACTCGCAGAGGGCAGGAGATAACTGGGATGTCATGTGGCCCCAACTCCTTGTCAGCCAGGTTTGCCACTAGTGGGTTTGGAGGTACTCCGCATGCTGCTCGAAGGTAAGACGCTCTGAGTAGGTGAAAAAATTGGTGGAATCTAGCAGGGAGACCGGCACCCAAAGACTCAAATGGCATGCTCTTTTTCACACACACATACATATACATATACATGCATATATATATACATACACACAACTGTATACATAGTAGACAGCAGGTATGTTATATATACATATATATATGTATGTGTGAACGTTGTTGTTTGTATTTTTTCTTTTTTGTGACCACACAAAAAGAAAAAGAGCATCTATTTGGCTTGAAGTTGATATAAACGACTTGGCTCAAGATGATGTACATTCTATACATGCATCTTTTCCATCTTTTGTATCCCCTTGGTAAAAACGCATTTTCCAGAACATCCAGCCTGTCATTGGGCTGCATGGTTGCGCCATAGCCGCCTGGCACTGCGCAGGGCCCCTCGTTGTCAGCCCCCAGCAGCACCACATTGTGTTCCTTTGCCCACCTGGCCCTCATGTCCTGGAAAACTTGGCTCTGATGCGATGGGGCTCTGTCACAGATTGCCAAGCAAGGGCATTGGCTTGCATCCGTGTAGCCCAATGACAACCTCTTCCGTCTGATTTCTTTGGCGACAAAGTCCAGGAACTTTACACACACCTCGCCATTCCACATGTGTGTCTTCTTGCATGAGTGTTCCACATGCAGGGTCCCTTCATACAAAGAGTTGATTTCATCCACTTCGCAATCTCTCAGCTGACCTTCACCAAAAGTGACAAAAAGTGGGCCTAGCTCTCCATCACACCATGAAATCGTTGTAGAGGTTCGATGGGCGCGCCACCCAGAACATGTGACTGTACCACCATAGCCGCATATGTCAGCCAAGTTCTTTTCCCAGGAAGCCGATTTCCTCAGCAAAGGGGTTGACATGACACATTTCCATCTATTGTATCCGCCCCCAGAATCCAGAAAAAATACATTTTCCCCCAAAAAGAGGTGGAACTACTTTTGGATGCTGAAAACAGCCGGACTATATATATATATACATACATACATATACACACATATACATATACACACAAGGTTTGGTATCCCCGACAAAAACCAAACACAGCTTTCCTTTATATTTTTACTCTTGCTTTCTAGGTGGCAAAATTGGGCAATTCTTTTGAAATCAACACATCGCTGACGGGATCGATTTTATTTTTGGGATAACGCATCAAACTTTGGCATTTCCATCTATTGTATCCTCATTGGAATCTTGGGCTTCATCCCCCCCAAAAAAAATCGCCTATATATGTATACATCTTTCAAGGATTAAATGCGGATCTAAATGGCTCTTATTTCCGTACTTTGCGGCTTAGGGGCTCAGCAAACTCACGGTCGTTCCCAAAGAGATCAGATAGTGCATTCGCAATCTTCTTCCGGCCACCAAAACGCTTCAGTTCAGACTGGATCCCTTCCTTCCCGTTCTTCCACAGCACTTTGCGTTTCGGCTCGTACAAACCTCCGAGAGGACAGGCAGGTACACTGTATATATATATATATATTCATATTTACAGTTGTATATCATGTGTATGTATATATATATATATATATGTGCGTGTAGATTTGTGGGATGCACGTGCCATGTTTTCTTGAAAACGTGAATGCAGCACACACACACACATATATATATACACATATAGTCGCGACTATATGTACATATACATGCAAATACCTGCAGGATACAATAGATGGAAAAGTAGTATATATATATAATTATCTATATACACATAATTAATGTAGATCGGTTTTCAAGGTTTGACCATTTGCCATCTCTTCTGGTGACACTACATATATATATATACACATACCGAAATCAAACCAAAAGGGACCACAATGTTTCCGAGAAACAGGTCCAGACTTGGTCCCAGTTGAACATTAGTCGAGGGTCCACTTTTGAATCATCCCTGAGGGATTGGATGTATTCACCCAATTTTTTCATGCTGTAGTGCTCCCTGCTCAGATGCTTTGATGGACGTTCTTGTCGGTATTTGGAAAAGCCCCATTGTCTACAAAAGCGTTCAACAGTGTGTTGCATCCGTTTCTCTGTCCATTCTTTGGAGATAACAGGCACTAGGGCAGGAGGTTTTGAGGCGATGGCTTCCAGCTCGTCTTCTGTCAGCTTGCCGCTTTCGCTCAGCTCTGCCAATCGCTCCACATGTTTACCCTGGGATTCCTTGTTGTAAGTCTCTGCCTCTTCGTTGTAGATGTCTACTAGGGTTTCGAAAAGTGAGACCACACTTTTGGTGTCCATCTCCAATCCCCGAGTGCACTCCTCCATCAGAATTCCATCAGCAATAGCAAGAAGCTCGTTGGGGATCAGTTCCTTTTTGGGGCCTTTTGCTTTGATCTCGTCCAATCCCAGTCGATGTTTCAACCAGTTTGGAACTTCATCAAACTTGGCCGCCTGGTTTGGCAGCATCTTTTGAAAAAGATCCCACTTGAACTTCTTCCTGGATCCCCCCCACTTACTGTCGGAGCAACAGCCGCTGAAGTATCCGGGGCGTTTTCGGTTCAACATCTCCTGAAGTCACAAATAGCTGCAGGAAACAATAGATGGAAAAGCATATTGATATTTTGACTTGGGCTTGAGCCTATCTATATGTATGTCTGTATGTGCTGTGTGTATATATATATACATATGTATATGTTTGTGTGTGTAGGGTCTAGACCAGCAAACAAAAATAGTCACCCGTAAAAAGCTGAAACAGCAGCAGGATACAATAGATGGAAAAGTGCGTTCAGAAGATAATCTTTGCGTTTTTCTGGGGGGGCTAATCTAAAACAAAATGTGTGCACTATATAGATATATTTATGAATCCAGCAACACAGAGAATATAGGGTTTGACAAATAGAAATAATAACAAAAAAACAGAGCAAACATAAAGAACAAACTAGAAAAGCAAAATCAAGGAAACAACAAGAAAAAAACAAAAATAAAACAACACGCCAACAAGATAAACAAGAAAAAACAAAAAACAATACAAAAAACTGAGGAAAATGCATTTGTTTTTGTTTATTTTGAGTTTTTTAATTGTTTTTTTGATTTTTCTGGTGACTCTTCCTGTCGAGTTGCTTTTTTTGGTGATTCGGTTTTTGATTGCGTGTTTGTGTTTTCTGTGTTCTACACGGGATCATATATATATATATTACATACATATGTACACACACACACCTGGAACAAAAAGTGCATCAGGAATTTTTGAAGGCTGAATAGTCTGTTCTCTTGGATCCAAACCGTGACAAAAGTAAAATATCATTTTGGTCAAAACACATGTCCTGGTTGGCGTTCTTGACACCGCTATTCTTGAGTTCATGAAACTCGTCCAGAAGTTTCAGTTTCTTTGCGATCGAGATGCAGTCGCCCTTGGTGCCAGACTTTTTGCTCAGTTTGGCGACAGGGCCACATTCATGGTTCCTAGCAGCCAGCAGCAGGAAGTGTCTTAGACACAAAACAATATTTAGTGTGTATATATATATATAGATAGATATAAGATATGTATAGAAATATAAGGTGTTGCCTTTTCATGGATGGGAAAGGACTGTAAAGATGTAATCAGAATCATCCAGACTGGTAATCCTGTGGGTTCAAAAGTATTGTTGTTGAACAGCGCCAGGAAAGATGAAGATACAAATCATCACCTGTCTATTGATGTCGGCTTTCTATGTATATATATATATGTATATATATATATATGTATGTGTGTGTCTTGATAGAGATATAAAAAGCAAAAACATATTTTCAAACAGATGGTGTATAAATGACCACGGTATCTAGTTTCAGCATCAGGGAGCCAAGCTTGGGACGATGGCCTAATGCCGGTTAAGTGAGTGGCATGGGCTCTCAGAAGTGGGGTGTCCCCGTGTGGCAACCCCAAGCAAACCAGGAATCAAAACAATTGTCACTTTTCTATCTTTTGTATCCCCTGTCTATTTTGGGGGCTAAGCTGAAATTTCCCAGCGGCAGTTAGTTAAATAGACAATGTTGAAACTGGTTCCCAAAACAAAGATTCGGGTGCCCCATAACATATAGAGTTGTGGGTTATATGTATATATATATATACATAGAATGGAATAGGTGAATGGATGCATGGATGGAAGAAAAAATGAATTGAACCGCCGGTTACACCCACTGGAATCCCTTTTCCATCTATTGTATCCCCCAACAGATTGGTGGTTCTAATGGTCAAATAGAACTAAGGGATACTGTATCTTTCACACCATTGGTGGAAGAAGGTTGGAAAAAGCCCCAGCGAATAATAGCAGGGAATTGCCTCCTCATCTTTTGATCCATTGATATCCCACATGTCATGTTGTGGCGGGTTTTGGAACTGTTCCCATTGGCTGGTGTCTTTTAAGCCCATTGGGTCCCTTTTCCAGATGAGTAAATAAATAAATAAGTAAATAAATATATATATATTTAATATTGCATACCCCAGGAGACTGTTGGAACTAAAGGCCAAACCTCTTTTTGAGACCTGCTTATATAAATAAAATTGCATATATATATATATGTATATATAGAGAGAGAGAGAGACCCGATGATTGATGTGGTTTGGGCCCCTTGGATCCCCTTTTCCATCTATTGTATCCCCCAGCAGATTGGCAGATAAAATGCTAAACCAATTTCCCAATGTGAAGGTATTTTTACATCACTGGAGAAAGGTTGAAATGTCCCGAACCTAAAACCATGGATTTGGTCAGGCAATCACCCTTGGCCACTAGAAACTGATTCTCTATTGTTTTCATCAGGATCCCAGTTGTAGGGGGGCCCACAGAGAGCCAAAACCTTTTGCCAGACAAGCATCCCATCACCTGAAGGCCGCTTGTTGTTCTTTTTGGGCTCCTCCTTCACATCGGCAGAATCTGGCGCTGGAGGCGGGCGGTGGACATTCCGCTGTCTCCTCTGTTTGGATTGTCGCGGTGGAGAAGAGAAGTCAGCACGTGAAGCCATCTCGCCCCAGGCAGCATGTGAGATCATCGAAGCAATGACGTTGGCCTGGAGCACAGTAGTGGGAAAGGCGTTGCCAGCAAGATCCCGGGATAGATTCTCAGGCAGCCCCCGAACTTCCTCTGGGTAAGGATAGTCCTCCGGGAATGACCCTTGAAGGCGTAGTGATTCAATCCCCACCAACGGCCTTTGAACTTGGCTGCACCAAATCTCATGGGAGGGGCGAATGCAAGTGCTCGCACCGACCATGTATTCAATCCTCTTTTCTGAAGACCCCATGTGCAAGCAAACACATGCATCCTGGCTCACCTTGTTTTTTTTCAACTTAGCTTGGATCAGATCCCAATTGCGTACATCCTGTGGACCATGCAAAGGGCGGGGGTCAAGCCCAGGCTCCAGAAAGTCATCCAAACTGAAGTGTTGATCCTTGGGGCCCAATCCCAATTTCCCAAAGATAGCTTTCCACGCATGTTGCTCTGATACCATCTTCTCCGATGTTTTCAAACCATTTGCGGAAGAACACCCAAAGACTCGGTTTCTTCGTTGGGGAAGTAGATAGTTGTTGGCATCCACCTTGGAGAAACTGAAGGAGTGACCACGGTCCCCCAAGTCTTTGATGAGGGTTTCGATGAGAGGTGGGCGAGACACTTTCTCCGCATCCGTGATACCTCAGGTCAACAGGTTGCTGAGAATGATTGGAACAGCGGTGATGGCTGGGAAACCTGTGGGTGACAACGGGGTCCGGTAATACCCTATCATAATTATATATATATATACACATATAATTACATATAATTAAATATATATCTATATATGTAAATATATTTAAAGAAGCCACCAAATATAAAAAAGAACGGAAAACACTTTTCCATCTATTGTATCCCCCAGCATATTGGTGGATCTATATAGGTCAAATCTCTTTCAAGACCTATCTATCTATCTATCTATCTATCTATCTGTTTATATATATATATAGATATAGATAAAGAATATAGATATATAGATATAGATACAGTTGCTACAGAAAAAAAACAGTAGTCACTTTTCCATCTATTGTATCCCGCAGCATATTGGTGGATCTATATAGGCCAAATCTCTTTTCGACAAATGTTTTAACCACTGAATGTTTTAAACCTGATTGTGGACATAATTTATGGATAGACATCTCATTTTTCAACATATTTTGACCCAAAAAAAATAAGAAAAAAATCTTTAGATTTTCATTCCAATACCTTGAAAATGAACCACTGAATGTTTTAAACCTGATTGTGGACAAAATTTATTGATAGAAATCTCATTTTTCAACATATTTTGACCCAAAAAAAAATAAGAAAAAAAATCTTTAGATTTTCATTCCAATACCTTGAAAATGAACCACTGAATGTTTTAAACCTGATTGTGGACAAAATTTATTGATAGAAATCTCATTTTTCAACATATTTTGACCCAAAAAAAAATAAGAAAAAAAATCTTTAGATTTTCATTCCAATACCTTGAAAATGAACCACTGAATGTTTTAGAACTGATTGTGGATATAATTTATTGGAAGGAATCATTTTTCAAAAATAAAAAAAACAGCACATATGTTACAAAAGCAGCTTTTTCTTTTTTAAAATTTATAAAAGTGACATTTTCCCGTTGCTGTTCCAACGAGGTAATGCAACGAGTCGGCCGGCTGAGAGCTGGCACCGGGCAGATGGCCTGAACTTAAATTCCCTGCGGAAGGCACAAGGGAGACACAACGGGGAAACACAACGGGAGAACAGCAACGGGAAAATGATGCAAAATGAGAAATGTCACTTTTATAGTTTGTAAAATTTAAAAAAGTTGTATTGAAATATTAAAATTGTGCATATTTGCTGGATAATTTGATGTTTTTAAAAAAATGTTTTCTTTCAATAAATTATGTCCACAATCAGGTTTAAAACATTCAGTGGTTCATTTTCAAGGTATTGGAATGAAAATCTAAAGATTTTTTTTCTTATTTTTTTTGGGTCAAAATATGTTGAAAAATGAGATTTCTATCAATAAATTTTGTCCACAATCAGGTTTAAAACATTCAGTGGTTCATTTTCAAGGTATTGGAATGAAAATCTAAAGATTTTTTTTCTTATTTTTTTTTGGGTCAAAATATGTTGAAAAATGAGATTTCTATCAATAAATTTTGTCCACAATCAGGTTTAAAACATTCAGTGGTTCATTTTCAAGGTATTGGAATGAAAATCTAAAGATTTTTTTCTTATTTTTTTTGGGTCAAAATATGTTGAAAAATGAGATTTCTATCAATAAATTTTGTCCACAATCAGGTTTAAAACATTCAGTGGTTAAAACATTTGTCGAAAAGAGATTTGGCCTATATAGATCCACCAATATGCTGCGGGATACAATAGATGGAAAAGTGACTACTGTTTTTTTTCTGTAGCAGCTGTATCTATATCTATATATCTATATTCTTTATCTATATCTATATATATATAAACAGATAGATAGATAGATAGATAGACAGATATTTAGTTAGTGAAAAGAAACATGAAAACCAACACCGATCATATGTATTCATGCATTTGTAAATCTGCATGTGTAATATGTATATATATATAAGAATATCAATCCCAAAAGTAGTGAAAAAAACTATATACTGACTGGCTGATAGTTGATCCACCTGTTGATACCCCAATCAGTTTGGGATGTTTCTGGACCAATGGCAGGGCCCACAAACCTCTGGGCAAGACCCAATATATGAACCATATGGCTGGTGTCTTTTGAGCCCGTAGGATCCCCTTTATTTAGAGTGGTATATATATATATAATATATATATACACGTCTATTTTAGCATACATATCTCGATATACCCCACGCATCTCTTCGAGACCTGCATATATATATATATATATGTGCATACACATTTCTTATTTATATGAATGATATATACCCAGTGGTTGGTGTGGTTTGGGCCCATTGGATCCCCTTTTCCATCTATTGTATCCCCCAGCAGATTGGTGGATAAAAGGTTAAACTAATTTTGACATGTGAAGGTATCTTGTACATCATTGAAGAAAACATGAAGAGCCCCAAGATTAAATAGCCGGGAATTGGTCAGGCAGTCACCCGTGGTCACTAGAAGTTGAAGTTTTAGTCTGGATGGGGCCTTGTCTTAAAATATGGTGTAAAAATATATATATATATATCCATATCATACACTAGGATTAATTTCCCCAAGACTTTGGGACTCAGGGCCTCAGTGGTCCCTTCATCTTATGATCCATTGGTATCCCAGATGTTGCGGCGGATTTTGGAACTATTCCCATTGGAGGTCGGGGCCCGTTGGATCCCCTTTTCCATCTATTGTATCCCCCAACAGATTGGCGGTTCTAATGGTCAAATAGAACTAAGGGATACTGTATCTTTCACACCATTGGTGGAAGAAGGTTGGAAAAAGCCCCCGCGAATAATAGCAGGGAATTGCCTCCTCATCTTTTGACCCATTGATATCCCACATGTTGCAGTGGATTTTGGAACTGTTCCCATTGGTTGGTGTCGTTTAAGCCCGTTGGGTCCTCTTTTCCAGATTTTTATGCATATATATATACTGCATACCCCGGAAGATTGTTGGATCTAAAGGCCAAACATCTTTTCGAGACCTACTTATCTAATTATATGTATATATATATATATGTGCATACACATTTCTTATTTATATGAATGATATATACCCAGTGGTTGGTGTGGTTTGGGCCCATTGGATCCCCTTTTCCATCTATTGTATCCCCCAGCAGATTGGTGGATAAAAGGTTAAACTAATTTTGACATGTGAAGGTATCTTGTACATCATTGAAGAAAACATGAAGAGCCCCAAGATTAAATAGCCGGGAATTGGTCAGGCCGTCACCCGTGGTCACTAGAAGTTGAAGTTTTAGTCTGGATGGGGCCTTGTCTTAAAATATGGTGTAAAAATATATATATATATATATATATATCCATATCATACACTAGGATTAATTTCCCCAAGACTTTGGGACTCAGGGCCTCAGTGGTCCCTTCATCTTATGATCCATTGGTATCCCAGATGTTGCGGCGGATTTTGGAACTATTCCCATTGGAGGTCGGGGCCCGTTGGATCCCCTTTTCCATCTATTGTATCCCCCAACAGATTGGCGGTTCTAATGGTCAAATAGAACTAAGGGATACTGTATCTTTCACACCATTGGTGGAAGAAGGTTGGAAAAAGCCCCCGCGAATAATAGCAGGGAATTGCCTCCTCATCTTTTGACCCATTGATATCCCACATGTTGCAGTGGATTTTGGAACTGTTCCCATTGGTTGGTGTCGTTTAAGCCCGTTGGGTCCTCTTTTCCAGATTTTTATGCATATATATATACTGCATACCCCGGAAGATTGTTGGATCTAAAGGCCAAACATCTTTTCGAGACCTACTTATCTAATTATATGTATATATATATATATATGTGCATACACATTTCTTATTTATATGAATGACATATACCCAGTGGTTGGTGTGGTTTGGGCCCATTGGATCCCCTTTTCCATCTATTGTATCCCCCAGCAGATTGGTGGATAAAAGGTTAAACTAATTTTGACATGTGAAGGTATCTTGTACATCATTGAAGAAAACATGAAGAGCCCCAAGATTAAATAGCCGGGAATTGGTCAGGCAGTCACCCGTGGTCACTAGAAGTTGAAGTTTTAGTCTGGATGGGGCCTTGTCTTAAAATATGGTGTAAATATACTATACAAAATCCCCTAGATGAAATTGGCCCAAACTTTTGCAATTCAATGGGGGCCTCAATCTTTAATCCATTCCTATCCAAAAAAAATCTGGTGGATTTTGGAGCTATCCCCTTTTCCATCTATTGTATCCCCAAGGAGGTTTGCGGTATTCCCTGTGGAACGCCTTTGCTGCATTTTCCAGCGGACCGCGTGACTTGTCTGGTGGCACATATGAACAACGGAGGCGCAATGGCGCGATGGAATTGCAAACACCATCTAGGAGCTCATTTCTTTTTGTGGAGCTTCTTCAAACAATTGCCACAGACGGAGTATGGTACTAGATTGGGCACGCAGGTTTTGTAGAGATGGACCTGTTCAAGGGTTGAACATGTATATACATGGAGGTGGGTCCCCCAAAAAAATCAATACCAGACAAACTTGCAAATTACAAGTGTTTCTCAACACATATTTCCGTCTTTTCATATGCCAAACGCACACACATACATATATATATATATATATACACACATGTATATATACATATATATATATATATATGGCTCTGTCTTTTCACCCACAAAGGCCTTGTTTACCCTGGATGCTTGATACACAAAGCTCAGATCTTCCACCTGGTCCGTGTCCAAGCGGGGCTTCGAGGTCCTTGATGAAGATGGGCTCCCTTCTGGCTCGAACTGGGTCTTGGTCTTGGCTTTGTTCTGGGTCCGGGTAGAGATGTTGATAGCGAAATAAAAACATCTGTATGCGTCCCTCGCGAAGCAAATTGCCACATAGAAAAGCAACATGGAGAAAACAAGATCTGACATGGCGCGTGGCTTAGGTGAAAGCTGTGAGGACAACTTGAGCCTTTGGGACCGCCTGTGGTGGGGATACAAGTTTCAAGGTTGGTGACCATTCCATAAAGTTTTTTGAATGCGATGAATTTGAACTTGTACACATTGAATTGAATAACATACACATACACCCCAGAATCGGACCATTCATAGGCATGTATATGAGATTGTAACAGGAAAAGAATTTGTGGTATGCTCCCTGGAAATCAAGCAAGGTAAGTTACTATCGACTGGAGAATGTTCTTCAAGTTCCTTGCTGGATACAATAGATGGAAAACCACCTCTTACATGGACCGCAATACCATGTTCAAATCATTTGCAGATTTTTCCCATTGGGAAACTGTTTGGTACACACCCATTATGTAAGCCTTGTCAGCTGGCCACTCTCCCCATTGAGCCGATTTGTGAATTATAATCCCAAAGACGGGCCATCATCTTCCCCAAAAGAGGGTATATGTGTATTATATATATATATGTATCCATCTATATGTACACAAATATAACCAAATGGTTTGTGGAGCAAACTTTCGATTTCCTACTGGGGTCATATGTGGATCATATATGGCACGCCCACAAAGCTAAAAGCAGAATTTCCTTGGTAGATACAATAGATGGAAAAGCTTGTTGCCCCATCAATGGAATGCGTGGCACAAGCCCACACAGCCCTATCAGCTGGCAAACGGCCAATGTCAAAAACCCTTGTGCCATCGAAACGTGTTCTTATATGTACAGGATAAAAAGAAATATATATATATTGGTATATGTACGCAGCATGTACACCCACAATGTGAAAGTTGAAGGGCAGTGGTTGGTTTTTGACATTGCTCACATGGGCCTGCCGGTTTCTGCCGTTCAAGCCAAGATACGCTCAGCTACTGTCTTCACATTCTCGTAGAATGATACCAGTGCTTTTGTCATGGAAATCATGTTCCTGTAGCCATGCTGGTACGTAATGCCTGAAGCCCCCAAACCAGTGGAAAAACAATCCGCATATTCTGCTTTATCCACGCGCTCCCCACTGATTGAAGTACAAGCGGTCCCTGATATCACCACATCAACCCTCGGCACAGAGCATTCGCATCCGTGGATATCACAGTACCCCTTTCCATCAGACAGATCCTTTACATCAGAGAAAAGGTGATCAACTTTCCCAGCATGAGCTCTGGCGATGAAGTTGCGCTTCTCCTTTAAAAATGGAGGAACACATTCAAGTTTTGGGCGGGTTTGCCCCTAATCAAAACTTTTTCAGACATTGAACAGGTGTTGTAAATAGTTGGTGGATACAATAGATGGAAAAGTATGTTTCCCCCCAAAAAAAGATGTATATGAATTCCTTTTGAGGTGTTTTCTATCTATCTATATCTATATATATGCAGTTATATATACTGTTCAAGAACAATAACTGATATATATATACATGTATATATATATCATTTGCATTGGGATGAAAATCTACCGTGCCCAAATTTGGGATGTTGTTAACCCAGTCCTCGTGGAGTTCAGCCGCGAAGGCAACCCTTGCACTCAATTGAGTCCCAAACCGTTCGTTCAGGGCATCAAACAGTTTTTCAATAGCCATACCACCCGTTTCCAACCCACTGCAGGTAGTACCAACTAGAATTGGTCTTCTGGCCTGGCTTAGGGTCCCACAAACCTGTTGAAGCTTGTTGTACTCATCAGGGCTGAGAAGATCCAAAAAGTAGTGGGCGGTTTGTTGCAAGGATTGTTTTGGTTTTTTCCCACATAGCCACTGTAGTTCTTTGGGCAACCTTTGCTGTTTCCCGATGGAAAAAACAAACATGACTCATATATTCTTGTAGATATAGATAGACAGTGCTTGGGGTACAAAAACCGGAGACTTAAAGTCTGTACACGGTGCAACCAAGATACTTGATGACAGGCTTGAACTCATCCGCGCTCACGGGTCGCACTTTCGGGCACAAACTTCTGGCCTCAGATGGTTGCTGAAAGCGATCGTGGCATATTTCCATCTTTTGTGTCTACCAGGGTACCACCAGGTTGCCAGCTATATAGCTATATATATATATACTCATATTTGTTTTATGTGAAAATAAATCGGTATATTACATATATGTATATATGTATATGTATACAAGTACAGTTTCTGTGGCTAACAAGACAAAATGATCATCACCAAAGCTTGAGGCGCTAAACAAAGTCAAAGAAACTGAGGAAAACCATTCTAAGCACTCGATGAACTTTTCAGGGTTTGCCAATTTCACTGCAAAAACTGATTTCCCCTCTTGAAGGCGTTTCATGATGCTTCCACCTGTGATGGTGTCATTGGGATTGCAGTCGCTGAGCCCGTCCCACTTCTTGAAGCGTTGCAAAGATGTGAACTCCTGAATAGATTCAAACTCCACACTTCCAGGAACACAGAACCCAAGTGATTTCACAGCTAGGTGGATCTTTCCTTGTTTGACCGGGACCCGCTGAGATCGTAGTAGGTATTGCTGCTCCCCTGTCACAATGCTTTCGGTTTCCTCTGCCCCCAGTGTCATGAGGAGAAGGGAAGAGGGTGTAGATGTAGGCTCAGATGTTAGCACCTTTTGCCAGAATGCTTTGTTAACCTGCATGAAAATTTGACAACCTCGAGTAGGCTGGAACAGTATGGGATCTTCAAAGATCACAGCATCACTCATCACCCATGCGAAAAGGTCCGGCTGCAAAAAGTCCATCTCAAACCTCGGTAATTCTATCAAACAGAGACTGATGTCATTCCTTTTTTCCCCATCCAGAAAATCCTTCCAGAAGGCACGCACACATATTTACATATATTAATATATAAAGTAAATATAATCCAGAACCGTCCCATCAGCCAGGGCAAAGTAGATATATTTCTAACTTTTCCATCTATTGTATCCCCATAGAAGGGAAAGGCAGAGCTCAGAATCAGAATCTTTAGGTGATGGAAGGAATATTATATATATATATATACAAAATGTTAAGTACAACTATCAAGGTACTTGTCAGCAGGAACTTGGTGCAGATGAAAGGTGTCCTCCTTCGTCGACTTGTCAAAGGGCTGGCAGTCTGTGATGGTGGCAAGTCCAATGATGGAATTGGTCCCCTTTTGCCAGAGGCCAACCCGCCCTCCTAAGTAAAAATCCAACACAGCCAAAGTGGGCAGGAGCAGAAAAACCCTATGACACACACACAAACACACACACACATATATATATATATATATATATATATGTATATTATATATATGTGTATATGCAGGAAAAGCAAGGTACAGCTGTCATTTTCTTGTTGGTTTGTCATGGACCAAGAAGTAAAAAAAATGCCCGCAAAAAAAAGACCAAAAGGCAATTTTTCTTGGGACATCATAGGGATACAGTCTTGGAGGAAAATCTAACCCGCAAAAGTTTGCCCAAACCCGGTATTTGAAAACACATATCTATTTTAATCATATACCAAGTTTCTAACTTTTGTTTGATAGCTTCTCAATTCCCAGGTCTTCTGTTTGGTGACTATGAGGTTACACCAGGGCGGAGCAACGCAAAGCAAAGACTCAACAGCCTCAAGGGATTCCATGTCAGGTTCCACCATGTCAGTGTCAAAAGTTGGCCCCTCGTCTTCCACCCCACCAAAGAGTCCGCAGGCAACAGAATCCTGTGGGTCGGTCTTGGGCTGAAACTCAGTGGGTTCCAGTTCTGGCTTGTCCTCAGTCGGTTTCATCTCGATGTCCTCGGCCTTCGTAGAGTCACTGTCGCTTGTTTTCGGCTTGATCTCCACAGTCTCAGTCGGGCTGCTTGGTTTGGCTTTCTCGTCAGGCTGCTTTTTCGGTTTGTCCTTCGTGTCACCGAAGAAGGAACTTGGTAGTACGCCTTTCTTGATGATATCAAATGCCAGTTTGGAACTAGCGGGGTCAAACAAGTCTGAGATTTTTGTCTGCATAGAAGACCGGGTATCAGGTTTCTTGCTGGCATCCTCTGTGCCATGGTCCCCACTTGAACTTGCTTGAGCTTCACCCTTGAAAGAGAAGGCATTGAGATCGGAAGTTTTGAATCTGGGCCCAGGCATTTCCTTTGTGCCCAAAAGGCTTGTGATTGTTTCAGCAAAAGATTCCACCTCCATACAGTGTTGTACTTGCTCATCTGCTGGAAGTTGTATGGTATCTGCCAGGGTTGAACAAACTGTTTGGAAAGTCTTACTTCCCTGTATTGTATATCATGGATTTCCCATGCCAATCTCATGGCCCCAAACTGGATCTATATAGGATTTACGCAAACAGCTTTTGATGGGATTACCCTTTGAATTATTTGATTTGCCCACAGGTTTTCAGGGATTTTTATGCATTTCCCATGCCAATATTGTTTTTTTGTGGATTTCCATCTATTGTACCCTCCAGCTATTTATGTGGTTTCATGGGTATAAATTTAAAGATGCCTGCAAGTTCTCAAGGATTTTCGTGGATTTTGGTTGATTTCCAATGCTAATATTGCTTTAAGGTGGATTTCCATCTATTGTACCCTCCAGCCATTTATGTGGTTTCATAGGTAGAAACTCAGCAAATTACTTCCCATACCCCCTGGCTTTTTGAGGGTTGGCTGGATAGATCCTCTCCACTCTTGCAGTCTTGTCCCGGTTAAGATCCAAAACTGCTTGAACACCCATCGCATGAGTCCTCTTGCTTTTTGGGGCTGGTGTTTTATCCCCCAGCTGACTACTGCCTTAAACCCATCAACTGATAGCCTCGAAGCTTGCCGTCATCTTCACGCAAGACATCGAAGTGGCCAACATGTTTCTGCAGATACCGGAAGTAGAAGTGACCTGGGACCAAAGGAAACGAAAGAATCAAGTTGCCATAGTTCCTTAAAACCGCCTAAATCTCCCTAGTCAAACTAGTTATGTTTTGAAAAACCGAAAACACCCTTTTCAGGAAACCCATAGGCCTATATGGCACCCCAATGGATTTTAAACTCTTTGACCTTGTTAATTTCATCTTGAATGGTTTAAGCGATGAAAAGCAATCACCATACATAGGAAGGAAGGTTTAGCTGATTATGCAATAAAATGCACCAAGCAGGACCAAGCATGTAGGTTTGCAAGATTTTCAGATTGTGCAGGATAGAAGGCAAACCAAATGGGGGGATGTTCCATATGTACGTGTATATATATATATATGTATATAAAGATATATATATACACATATTACCTACTTATATCAAAAAACGTATGTCTATATAATATATATAATTACAGATGTTTTTCTGGAAAAGTAAGGCTCCCACCAACCACTGGGCCATCTGGTTGTCCATACATGGCATCAGCTGGATAATCATCCTTCTGCGCATTCTCGGCGAGTGAGATGCGGAAACGGCACCCGAAAGCGAGACCCACAACGTGGGCCAAATCGAGAGTCATTTGCTTGCTCTCCTCCGCGGCTGGGTCAACCGACCCCATGCATCCAACACATTGCCGTCAAGAACAACATGTTTGATTTAAAAGACATATGGAACACTTTTCCATCTATTGTATCCCCAAGCAACCTATTGATTCAAATCTTCAGAGGGCAATAAACTCCTCCACTGGAGGGATTCAGCATGATTGAGGCAATCCCTTATGGAAATATAAACACATTCACAATAGCAACATATAGCAACAAAGCACCTGTGGTTTTCCAATGGGTAGCCTTGGATACATATGGCCTTCGATTTTATGTCCCCAAACAAATGTGGTGAATTGGTGGATATTCAACATGTCCCCTTGAATACAAAATCACCATATATGCTTTGTTTTTTTGCATCCAATCAAATCCCTTCCCCAATTGGGATCCGGCGATTGGGCTTGACGGAAACCCCTTTTCCATCTATTGCATCCCCAAACAGATATGGGTGATTGGTGGACAAACATGTAAACCACTTATACCTTATAAGTCTTGCCGTATTCAATCATAAATGTGCGCATCCCCACCATATCCCGATTCAAGCAAAATTGCCATGTTTGATTTCCAAAAGATACACATCCACTGGTAGTTTCAACTGGGCACATTGCATGGCATGTCGGGGGCACCCATTGGATCCCCTTTTCCATCTATTGTTTCCCCCAGCAGATTGGTAGATCTATTGGTCAAAATATCCTTTCAGGAACTAAGGGGTATATCTTGCAGCCATGTGGGGAAAATTGGAAAGCCCCAGCTAGATAGTATGGAATTTCCCAAAGCTTGTGGAACTCAGTGGGCCCCTCATCTGATGATCCATTGGTATCCCAAATGTTGCGATGATTTTGGAATGTTCCCATTGGTTGGTGTCCCTTGAGCCCATAATATCCCAGTTTCCATCTATATTTGTATCTATTCATATACCAGCAAATGATTGATACCCTCGGTAAGATCGGGGCTATTTGGATTTCCTTTTCCATCTATCGTATCCCCCAGCAGATTGGTAGATCTATTGGTCAAATATCTTGTCAAGAACTAAGGGGTATCTTTGCAGCCATTGGAAAAATTGGGGTGCCCCAATGCTTAATAGTATAGAATTTTCCAAAGCTTTTGGAACCCAGTCAGCACGTCATCTTATGATCCATGTGTATCCCAAATCTTGCGGTGGATTTTGGAACTGTTCCAATGGGCTAGTGTCTTTTGAACCCATAAGATCCCCGTTTCCAGATATATACGTACAAGTAGGCATACACATATATATATATATATGTATATATCTATATATGTAGATGTGTATCTTAATCTATTGTATACCCCAGAAGCTTGTTGGATCTAAAGGCCGAACCTCTTTTCAAGGACTATTAAATAAACATTATAAATAGGTATGTATGGATGATAAGTACCCAATCGTTGGTGTCGCTTGGGCCCATTGGATCCCCTTTTCCATCTATTGTATCCCCAAGCAGATTGGTGGATCTAGTGGTCAGATAGAATTAAGGGGTATCTTTCAAACCACTACTGGAAGATTGGAAAGCCCCAACGTTTAACAGAGTGGAATGATCCATGCCCATAGGTTCCTTTTTTTTGGATACATATACAGTTATGTATACATATATATATATATAAGGCTCCAGCTTTGAACCCATTGGGATTGCCATCAATCTTTGTCTAAGTAAAATGATATATATATATGTATATGTATATATATATATATATATGTATATGTATATATATAATATATATGTATATATATACACATTATTGCACCATATGTTTGTACCCCATCAAACGGTGAACATTTTACCAGATCCCTTTCAAACAAGGTCTTTGGTAGAAAAGGTGGCTTCCCAACCCAAATATGTATTAATGTAAAGATCTTTATCTATATATCTGTTGATTGCCAGGAACGGGTGAGAAGACCGCAGCCGCTTTTCCATCTATTGTTTCCCCCAACAGATATGGGTGATTGGTGGACAAACATGTAAACCACTTATACCTTATAAGTCTTGTCTTATTCAATCATAAATGTGCGCATCCCCACCATATCCCGATTCAAGCAAAATTGCCATGTTTGATTTCCAAAAGATACACATCCACTGGTAGTTTTAACTGGGCACATTGCATGGCATGTCGGGGGCACCCATTGGATCCCCTTTTCCATCTATTGTTTCCCCCAGCAGATTGGTAGATCTATTGGTCAAAATATCCTTTCAGGAACTAAGGGGTATATCTTGCAGCCATGTGGGGAAAATTGGAAAGCCCCAGCTAGATAGTATGGAATTTCCCAAAGCTTGTGGAACTCAGTGGGCCCCTCATCTGATGATCCATTGGTATCCCAAATGTTGCGATGATTTTGGAACTGTTCCCATTGGTTGGTGTCCCTTGAGCCCATTATATCCCAGTTTCCATCTATATTTGTATCTATTCATATACCAGCAAATGATTGATACCCTCGGTAAGATCGGGGCTATTTGGATTTCCTTTTCCATCTATCGTATCCCCCAGCAGATTGGTAGATCTATTGGTCAAATATCTTGTCAAGAACTAAGGGGTATCTTTGCAGCCATTGGAAAAATTGGGGTGCCCCAATGCTTAATAGTATAGAATTTTCCAAAGCTTTTGGAACCCAGTCAGCACGTCATCTTATGATCCATGTGTATCCCAAATCTTGCGGTGGATTTTGGAACTGTTCCAATGGGCTAGTGTCTTTTGAACCCATAAGATCCCCGTTTCCAGATATATACGTACAAGTAGGCATACACATATATATATATATATGTATATATCTATATATGTAGATGTGTATCTTAATCTATTGTATACCCCAGAAGCTTGTTGGATCTAAAGGCCGAACCTCTTTTCAAGGACTATTAAATAAACATTATAAATAGGTATGTATGGATGATAAGTACCCAATCGTTGGTGTCGCTTGGGCCCATTGGATCCCCTTTTCCATCTATTGTATCCCCAAGCAGATTGGTGGATCTAGTGGTCAGATAGAATTAAGGGGTATCTTTCAAACCACTACTGGAAGATTGGAAAGCCCCAACGTTTATCAGAGTGGAATGATCCATGCCCATAGGTTCCTTTTTTTTGGATACATATACAGTTATGTATACATATATATATAAGGCTCCAGCTTTGAACCCATTGGGATTGCCATCAATCTTTGTCTAAGTAAAATGATATATATATATATATATGTATGTATATATATATGTATATATATATATATGTATATATATATGTGTATATATATATGTATATATATACACATTATTGCACCATATGTTTGTACCCCATCAAACGGTGAACATTTTACCAGATCCCTTTCAAACAAGGTCTTTGGTAGAAAAGGTGGCTTCCCAACCCAAATATGTATTAATGTAAAGATCTTTATCTATATATCTGTTGATTGCCAGGAACGGGTGAGAAGACCGCAGCCGCTTTTCCATCTATTGTTTCCCCCAGCAGATTCGGGGGATACGTGGACAAATAAACTGGCCGTTACTTTTTGTGTTCCGAATGCCTCATGCCCAATAGGAGGCTTTTCTGAAACCGCCACCAGCCCATTAGTAAGGAGTAAGTAGTAAGGTTTGGAGTACATGTTTACATTGTACCCCATCCCACCTAAAGTTTGTACCCCATCAAATGGTGGAGATTTAACTAGATTTTACCAGGTCCCTTTCAGCAAAGTTATTGGTGTACACAAGGTTGGCTTCCAATCTACATATGGCGGCAAAAATACCGGCAAGAGCGCAGAGGATTGCCCCCAAATCTTGGAATTTTGCTTTTCCATCTATTGTATCCCCCAGCACAATTAGTGGGTTTGTGGATTGGCCCGTGCCTCTTAAGAAACCGTATTGCAGTTTATCAAACAAGGTATACTTATATATATATATACGTATACACATTGCATCATGACTATTGGTATATATATATATTTATTTATCTGTTTGTTTATTTAATGTATTTTTTTAAATATATATTTATATATATATATTTACACACATATATATTTTTACACACATATATATATATGTACATATATATATATATACATATTTACATTTGCATATGTATATGTATGTGTTTATATATATATATGTGAATTTGAATATACGTATATATATATATATGTATTTGTAGCTGACATAGATTCTGACATTTATTCTGACAGCCAGTCTCTCTGGCACTCAATTTGACATTCTATCTTGCATGGTAAGAATAACTAGAAACATTGAAGCAACCCTGTCCTTCACATCCTCGTACGAGGCCAGCGCCTCATCAGTAGATGCAATAGAGATCATCTTGTCCATGACTTCATCCAGCAAGCGCTGCCCCATGTTCTCCTCAGTCAAGAGCTGCTCGCGGTTCAATGCATATCCAGTCTTGTTGCGCTCAATGGCCCACCACTCGTCAGAAAGCACACTTGCCAACCAAGAGTACCAGAAACAGCGGCCGTCTGGAGGGACCTTGCCCACACTGAATCTGAGCGTCTTTGGCCTGGAGATTTTGGCTGCCAAAGCTTCCCGTACCTCAGAAAAGAGAAAAACGTTTTTCCATCTATTGTATCCCCCTACTGCGGAGAAACAACCATATATAATCAATATATATATATAGACAACTCTCTCTCTCTCTATATGTATATATATATATTATATGTGTGTGTGTCTGTGTGTGTGTGTCTGTGCGTGTGTCTGTGTGTGGGTGGGTGAGAAAAAAGCAAAAAAGTCTTTCCTCATTTGCTGACAGTTTGCTGCTGCCCTGCTTCGTGATGCTGCACTCTCCTTCTCATCCAAACCCAAAATGCGGACATCCTCCCCGTTCAAACGGCGACTAATGAACTCCATGGAAACTTCCTCTGGCACTTTGGTGTCAGGATTGTGCTGGAAGAAGCGGGATGAGACTTGGAACCGTTCCTGGACCAAATGCCACATCACACAGTTTTTGCACTCCGAAGTTTTGGCAACCTGTGCAAACTTTGCGAAATCACCCTCACTAGGCTTCGGGCTGTCACTGCAGGAAATGACCCCAAGCTTTGTCAATCCCGACTTCGCCACAAAAGCGTCTGCAGAATCCTTGTCAAAGCCCGACCCGAAAACAATGATTGTCGTTGGACGCCACCCAAGGCTTGCATGCCACGAGCCACACAGAACTCCGTTCACCACGCCTTTCCCGGCACATTCTTGCAGCTGATCAGAGGATGCTTTGAAAAGGTGGACACTCGCACGCCGCAACCCAGAGCCCGAACTCTTCTTGAAGATCTTGTCGAAGACGTCCTTGCCTTCCTTGACCTCCCTCTTGTATGCATCTCTTGATTCAGGCTCCAAAGAAATGTTCTCTTCCATGATTTTGTTGATGGCTGCAGCAGTAGCTTTCCGAGTGGCAGCAGCCTGACGCAATGCTGAAAGGTTGCCAGCAAGACGTCCCTGCTTCATCAAAGCATTCAGGCTGTCAAACCAAAACTCCGCATCTTGCCGTGTGTCAAAAATCTTGGAAATGGATCCATGTTCCTTGCTCACTTTGTAGGTTGCCATAAACTTGTTGGTGCACTTGTCAACCACAATTCCGTGGGTCATGGTTGCTGATCCTTCAGTGGTCGCATCAGCTCCAGTAGACTTCTGGTAGGCCTTCCGCAACTTCTCCTCGATGCTCTTGCAAGAACCAGCGTAGAAAGCCTGGCAGGGGCAAAAGCATGTCCCTCCACCAAAAACTGTCTCTTTGTTGTTTCCAAATATGTCTTGGTTTTGCTTTGAAAAGCCGAGAAACCTTGCTGGATACAATAGATGGAAAAGTGCTGACCACATTTGTAAGTCTACTTTTTTCAAAGCTGTGTGAAAAACTTCAACATATATATATGTGTAATATATATATATATTTTTCTGCGCATATATACATTTAACAAAAATCTGCATACACACACATATATATATACACATACATGCGTGTGTTTCTTCAAAACTTGCCTGCTCAATGGTATCGTTGAGAAAATGCTTCGACAAGCGGGTTCCACTTGGGATTTTGATGTCGTTCTCTCCGCAAAAGTTCTTCAGCTGGTCCAACTTGGTCATGCTGAGGGTTTTAGTCAGCATAGTCTCACAGGAATCTTGGAATTCCCGGGCAACACGCAGTGCATGGGCAGAACCAGCCCAAGCTTTATGTTCAAACCTCCGTTGCAGACCCTTGGAGAGCTGAGATTTGCATACAATCACAGTCTTTTGTTCTGTCAGCATGCAGTACACCCAACTTGGTGTTTTGCCTGATGAACTTGCCGATGGAGCTGTGCTAGACTTACTGGCATCAGGCCCTTTGCTGGAGGAACTGCTTGCCTTCCCACATGCCATGTGCACTTCCTCGGCTGCCTTGCTCTTGGCCTTCGCCTTCACTGCTGCCTTAGCTGCCGCTTTGGCAGCTGCCTTAGCTGCCGCCTGTGATTTGTACCTCTCTGCGATCTCAATGACTGACTTTGACTTTTTGAACTTGGATTCTTCGGACAAAGCATCTGCCACCACTCTCTGGTTGTATGCCTGCCGTGACTTTTGATCCCGAAGCACGGCCCAAGCATCGTTCACAGCCTGAATGGCTTTGGTTGCATTCTCCGAATCTTTCTCCTCACATCCAAAAGCAAACCCTGACAAGAAACCGGCACTTTTGAGTTGTGCACAAATATATATATAATACATTAATACATTTAGACATGTACATGTGCATATGTATACGTATATATATATATATACAAATATAGATGTACAGAAAAATATTTAGATACGTACACGTATACATATGTGTATATAGATTTTATTTAAATAGATAATAGATAGATAGATAGGTAGGTTGATAGATAGAAAGATAGATAGATACATAGGTAGACAGATGTAAATACATGAACAAATAATATGTATACATATGTATACATTAGTGTATTATATGCATGTATCCTTTTGTAGATCTTGCAAAAAACATATATATACATTTTTCAGCTATTCATACAAGTGGCCAACAATTCCCAATTCCCTGCTGGATACAAAAGATGGAAAACATAATTTGGATATGAGGTTACCGTAACCCACCCGAATTCACCATTTACTTGCTGGATACAAAAGATGGAAAAGCCGTTTTAGGAATGGGGTAACCCAAATTCACCATTTACCTGCTGGATACAGGAGCTAGAGACTTGTTTTGGCCATGGGATTGCAAAGAATTATGCCAATCCAGATATATATTCACATTGATTTACAGTGTCGCCCATTTACCCCATTGAACTGGTGTTGGAAGGTAATGCCTTTATATACCCATTCAGTATATGCACGAGCTCATGAAAAAAATAACCGCCGTTGATTTGGATGGTTGGCCGTATATGGGCACCAGTCCCATTAACCTAGTTCCTTGCTGTGTGTAGCAAATCAACACACCGCGGTGCCAAGAGACCCTGGGAGGAACCGGCAACTCACAATTCCCTGCTGGATACAAAAGATGGAAAACATAATTTGGATATGAGGTTACCGTAACCCACCCGAATTCACCATTTACTTGCTGGATACAAAAGATGGAAAAGCCGTTTTAGGAATGGGGTAACCCAAATTCACCATTTACCTGCTGGATACAGGAGCTAGAGACTTGTTTTGGCCATGGGATTGCAAAGAATTATGCCAATCCAGATATATATTCACATTGATTTACAGTGTCGCCCATTTACCCCATTGAACTGGTGTTGGAAGGTAGTGCCTTTATATACCCATTCAGTATATGCACGAGCTCATGAAAAAAATAACCGCCGTTGATTTGGATGGTTGGCCGTATATGGGCACCAGTCCCATTAACCTAGTTCCTTGCTGTGTGTAGCAAATCAACACACCGCGGTGCCAAGAGACCCTGGGAGGAACCGGCAACTCACAATTCCCTGCTGGATACAAAAGATGGAAAACATAATTTGGATATGAGGTTACCGTAACCCACCCGAATTCACCATTTACTTGCTGGATACAGAAGATGGAAAAGCCGTTTTAGGAATGGGGTAACCCAAATTCACCATTTGCCTGCTGGATACAAGAGCTAGAGACTTGTTCTGGCAAACCATGAGATTCTCGAATTGGGAACTCCATCACCAGCCTTTTATATAAGTCATTGATCGGTCGGATACTGAGAAATCAAAAAGGGAACGTATTGTAGAATTAGCTTGGGGATACAATAGATGGAAATCCAGTAAAAGGTTTAAACATGGGACTCCAGTGGGGTTTACATATGGGCCATATGGGATTGATTGAATAAATTTGTTTGGGGGGCATAGATAAACTCTCACCTAGATTCTGCGCACTTGTCAGGGTGTATGATCCGCACAATGTTCTTGTAGAGGCCCTTGATGTGCTCGGCAGTCCCGTTCGTAACAACAAGAAGCCGTCGAACACGTTCAACTGGACACTGTGGTAGCTTAGAAGGGCAAGCAGCTTCCAACCTTGGTTTAAGGCACTCCCTTTTCGAAAAGCCAAACTATTGAGGTTGGCGGTGAGTTTCAAAAATCCTCTTGAACCACTGCCAAAAGGGCAAAAATACTGTGTTGATTGAAATCTGTGAGGGATATTGTTATGATTTGTTCGGCCTGGCCAAAATGTTGCCATGGAGCAGCGCGTAGTGGTCTGACCCCAAAGCCACGTGCTTGAGAACATACTCAATTCTCTGCTCTGATGCCATCGCCAGGAACCCCACAGGCGTAGTTTGGCTGATAAGGAGAGAGATATATATATATTATGTTCAAACTGGGTATACATATATAAGGATTGGCTGATTGGCTGCCCATTTATAGTATAGTCGTCCCGGTATATATAATATTTATAATAGCTGTATGTGTTTGCAACTGCATAACTTGTTCGAGGACATTCAGGGTTTGGCCCCCAGCCACGCGGCGACTGACAAGTACATACAAGGCATATTCAATAAAAAGGTGTAATTTGTGTGATGCGTGGTGTGTTGATATGGGATATGCAAACGATGCACGTATCTATATACATATGTATTATATATATATATATATCTCTCTCTCTGTATTGAAACTGCCGCTCTGGTGACTCTTGGAGCCGGTGCCCGGACTGCATCGCGGGCAACAAGGTCTTCAGTGCGTGGACCAAATGGCAGGTGATGATCAGATACTGGCAAAACCAGTAATTAGTTGGGGGATACAATACATGGAAATCCAGTCCAACCTCAAAATCTACTGGTAAAAGTAAAAGATGTGCTGGGAAATCCATTATATAGCTGGGGGATTCAATAGATGGAAATTCAAACCAGCCTCAAATTTAGTGGGGAAATATGAAATTGGCATTGGGAAATCAGGCTTTACCTCACATCCACTTGGTAAACTATTAGATCCGGAGGCAAATTCAATCAGATCATCTAGGTTTTAATTGGTTTCCCATTGGAATCTGATGATGTACCAAATAGAGTTTGAATCATAACAAGGACTTTTATCCCTAGTTTCATCCTTCCCTGGTCCTTCTCTGCAATGATTTGGAGTTGTTTGGTGACTTTTTGCAGGTTTCAGGTAGATTTCCATCTATTGTACCCTCATTTTTTCCATGGTTTTGATGCCACACGGTCGATGGGGTACCTTCGGGAAAGTCGGGATTGAAAATCTAGATCCCGTTTCGAGAAAAGCTTGCCCGAAATCTAGATCGTTTCGGAGGGGGGGGGATTTCTCGAAACGCTTTTCCATCTATTCCGGGACGACTATAGATTAGATTAGATTAGATTAGATTAGACTAGATAGATCGATAGATAGATAGATAGATAGATACATAGAAGATAGGTTGGTAGGTAGGTAGATAGTCAGAGAAAGAGAGAGAAAGAGAGGAGACCTCAAGCACCTTTCGGTCCATGGCTTCGCTCTGCCATCCCTGATTCACAGCAACCAATCTCTCCTATAGGTTTCCTATTTTTGAAACTTCCGCCACCGCCTTGTGCGGTACTACTGGTATAGATGGTTATATGTTGTAGAACCCCCGTTTGGCTTTAGACTGCTTTTGCCGTTTTGCAGGGGGGGGGGGTATTGGTGCGCGGCTGGTGCGCGGAAAAGAAAAATAGGGGCAAGGTGGGTCTGGGCAGGGGAAAATAGGTGCGGGAGTGGGTTCTTGCATACCCTCAACTACTAAGGGGCCTGAAATGGAGTGCAAGGGGGTTTTCCGGAAGGTGGGGTCTAACATCATTTTCGATGATAGTAGACCCCTTCAACTGATGATTCCAGACCACAACATAGGTAAGTATCACCAATTTCGCTATCATAATAGACCCCTCCGTGATGATTCCAGACCCTCCAAAAAAGGGTCTATTATGATTCACTTCAAAAAAATCAAAATGAGGGGTCAAACTGATCTTAGACCCCTTTTTGGGGTCTGGCATCATTCTAGCCCTCCCAAAATCCTTCTCACACGTGAGGTCTTAAATCTAAAACGTAAAACGGGGCGGGGTAAATAATAAAGATGTTTGACCATCTACGTTATCTATCGTTATCTCATGTAACTTGATGTGCCGTTTTAATGGGCTTCTGACTACGTTTTTGATCGTTTTTGATTGTTTTTGTATGTTTTTGGGTGTGATTAAGATCTGTGTGATCTATCGTGATCTCAAAGTAGGCAATTTTCTATCCATTATTGTTTTTTTTGGTTTGTGTTGGCTCATGGTGAATGGACCACTCTATCTCACGTAACTTGACGTAGGGGTTAGAATAGTTTTTTGTTCTTGAGGTTTGGTACCACTGTACATTGGCTGGGTTAGTGTCAAATATGAAGTGTTCCTTAGGAGGTTCCCAAACTACAGGGCTCTAATTTGGTTTTCTTGTGGCCTAGGCGGTTGTTTCTCTTGAAATTGAAGGGCAATATCATTTCGGACCCTTCCCCTGGTGTCTTTTTAACTTGTGGTGAGCGTCTCACAAATTTATGAGGAGATTTGGGTCTCTGAAACTTTTGTGTCAGTTGCGGGCCTTTTAGCTTGTGTGTTCATATTTTATTTTCATCGGGGTTAAATTTTCGTATTTTTGATAAGATTTGCACATTTAGTCTTCAACGTTGCGCTTCCATTTTGGGAGCACTAATCGCTTCAATTTTGGGAGCGCTATGCATTGACTGAGTTAGTCTCAAATTTGAAGTGTTCCATAGGGGGGTCCCAAGCTACAGGGGTCTAATTTGGTTTTCTTGTGGCCTAGGCGGTGGTTTTTCTTGAAATTGAAGGGCAATATTATTTCAGACCCTCCCTTGATATCTTTTCAACTTGCGGTGAGTGTCTCTTAAATGTTATGGGGAAGGGTCTCTGAAAGTTTATGTCAGCTGAGGGCCTTTGAGATTTTGTGCTTCTGAGTAAGTATGAAATTTGCAATGTTTTATGAGGGGGTCTCAAGCTAGAGGGGTCTAATTTCGTTTGCTTGTGGCCTAGGCGGTGAATTTTTCTTGAAATTGAAGGGCAATATCATTTCAGACCCTCCCCCTGATATTTGCTCAACTTGCGGTGACACAGTGGGTGTCTCACAAATTTTATCTCCCCAGTCTCTGAAACATGTGTGTCAGTTGAGGGCCTTTTAGATTTTGTGTTCATATTTTATTTTCATTGGGGCTAAGTTTTCACACTTTTGGCAAGATTTGCAAAGAACATATTTAATCTTCAACTTTGCGCTTCCAGTTTGGGAGCACTAATCGCTTCAATTTTGGGAGCGCTATGCATTGGCTGAGTAAGTATGAAATTCGCAGTGTTTTATGAGGGGTTCCCAAGCTATAGGGGTTTAATTTGGTGTTCTTGTGGCCTAGGTGTGGCAATTTTCTTGAAATTGAAGGGCAATATCATTCCAGACCCCCCTGATATCTTTCAACCTGCGGTGAGTGCCTCATAAATTTTATGGGGAGATTAGCGTCTCTGAAACTTTATGTCAGTTAAGGGCCGTTTAGATTTTGTGTTCATATTCTATTTCCCCACATCTTTGTGTGGGGTTCTTGTTTTTGGTTGTGCACTTCCGCCCCGCCCCGTCCAGCCCCGTCCTCCCGCCAGCCCGCCCGCTTACTCACACGCAACTTGATCACCACACAACTTGTCCACACACAACTTGCTCACACACACAACTTGTCACCACACAACTTGTCACCACAACTTACTCACGCACAACTTGTCCACACACAACTTGCTCACACACAACTTGCTCACACACAACTTGTCCACACACAACTTGTCCTCACACAACTTGCTCACACACACACAACTTGTCGCCACACAACTTGCTCACACACAACTTACTCACACACAACTTACTCACACAGAACTTGTCCACACACAACTTACTCACACACACCTTGCTCACACACAACTTGTCCACACCTCGTGCGCTTGGCGTGGCAGGCGTGGCACTTGGTGACATCGACCGTCACTTTGCGTGGCAGGTGTGGCACTTATGGTACTGGACTGGCTCCGGTGGCGCGCTTGGGCCTCGTTTGGCGTGGTCGCCGCGGCTGTTTGCCTGGGAGGCGTGGCACTTGGCGACATCTACCTTTACTTTGCGTGGCAGGCGTGGCACGTGGTGACATCGACCGTATCTTTGCGTGGCAGGTGTGGCGCTTATGGCACTGGACTGGCTCTGGTGGCGCGCTTGGGCTCCGTTTGGCCCCGTGGTCGCCGCGGCTGTTTGCGTGGCAGGCGTGGCACTTACGGCACTGGACTGGCTCCGGTGGTGCGCTTGGGCCTCGTTTGGCGCCGTGGTCGCCGCGGCTGTTTGCGCGGCAGGCGTGGCGCTTGGCGAACCTTGACTTTCACTTTGCGTGGCAGGCGTGGCACTTGGTGACATCGACCGTCACTTTGCGTGGCAGGCGTGGCACTCGGTGACATCGACCTTCACTTTGCGTGGCAGGCGTGGCACTTGGCGACATCGACTTTCACTTTGTGTGGCAGGCGTGGCACTTGGCGACATCTACCTGCGTTTGGCGAGGCAGGCGTGCACTTGTTGCATCTTGCTGTGCATCTTTCACAAACAACTTTGTCACACACACCATCTTTTACACATAACTTTGTCACACACCCTCTTCCACACACAGCTTTATCACACACCATCTTTCACACACAACTTTGTCACACAGCCTCTTTCACACACAACTTTTCACACACCATTTGCACACAACTTTGTCACACACTCTTTTACACACAACTTTGTCACACACCATGTTTCGCACACAACTTTGTCACACACCATCTTTTACACACAGCTTTGTCACACTCTCTCTTTCACACACAACTTTGTCACACACCATCTTTCACACAGCTTTGTCACACACACCATCTTTCACACACAACTTTGTCACACACCATGTTTCTTTGTCACACACCATCTTTCAATCCCTCCTACCTTAATGAAATTATTTCGGGGGGGGTTACCCTCCAAAATAATTTTTTGAAAATAATTTCAAAAATCTAACATGTTGGATGTATAGATTTATAGAATCTAACCATTGCCAAAATAATTTCTGGTTGGAAATTATTTTGATGGGTTACCCCCCCTCAAAATAATTTTGACGAAAACACTCTCACAGCAAAAAAAATATTTCAAAATAATTTTGGTGTTTGACCTTGTTTTGATCCGATGACATATTCCACCTTTGGTCGTGCACTCGAGTTTCTGCAGGCTGTGTTCACACAGCACTTCTTCGCAGTGATGGCAGTGTTGTAACTTTCGGAGGAAACGATGTAGAACAATGCGATATCCCATCTTGCGCAATGTTGGGCTTGCAAAAGTGGCTTATTATGTTTTAGGTTTTTTGTTTTTTAGGATTGATGCGTTGCGAATCCTACAACGCAAATAAATTCAACATCATGTTTCATGTGTGCTCCCTGGTAGTCATGTCAGAATCCCCCCACAAATTAAGTTGCAGCGAGAACGCATCAAAACTTGCAACTCGAAACCAAACTCGTTCTTTAAGAAATTATTCAAAGGATCTTGGAGATGCCCTGCATTCCTCAAAAATCAATGTGGGAAGCTGCCAGAACCATCCAACTCGCCCATATACTGGAAACAAATGAAAAACCTATCAAAACCGAACGCTTCCCAAAAAAGAGTTCGTTGGAGGGAAATGAAGGGAATATTGGAGAAAAATGGGAAATATGACAGGTTAGGAAAATCACTACAGGAAAGGGCCAGGTTGAATACTATTTTGCGGTATTTCCCACGGGGAAAAATTATTTTAGGGGTATTGGAGATACCCTGCACTCCTCAAAAACCAAAGTGAGCAGCTGCCAGAACCATCCAACTCGCCCAGAAACTGGAAAAAAAATGAAAAACCCTATCAAAACCGAACGCTTCCCAAAAAAAAGTTCTTTGGAGGGAAATGAAGGAAATATGGGAGAAAGAGGGAAAAACATGAAAGGCTAGAAAAACCACTATAGCAAAGAGCTAAGTTGAATACCATTTTGTGCGATTTCCCAAGAGGAGAAATTATTCTAGGGGTATTGGAGATGCCTTGCGCTTCCCAAAATTCAAAGTGAGCAGCTGCCAGAACCATCCAACTCGCCCATAAACTGGAAACAACTGAACAATCTATAAAATCCGAACGCTTCCCAAAAAAGAGTTCTTTGGAGGGAAATGAAGGGAATATGGGAGAAAAAATGGGAAATATGACAGGTTAGGAAAATCACTACAGGAAAGGAATACTATTTTGTGGGATTTCCCAAGGGGAGAAATTATTTTAGGGGTATTGGAGATACCCTGCACTCCTCAAAAATCAAAGTGAGCAGCTGCCAGAACCATCAAACTCGTCCATATACTGGAAACAAATGAAAAACCTATCAAAACCGAACGCTTCCCGGGAGTGAGTTCTTTGGAGGGAAATGAAGGGAATATGGGAGAAATAATGGGAAATATGACAGGTTAGGAAAATCACTACAGGAAAGGGCCAGGTTGAATACTATTCTGTGAGATTTCCCAAGAGAAGAAATTATTCTAGGGGTAGTGGAGATATCCTGCCCTTCCCAAAACTCAAAGTGAGCAGCTGCCAGAACCATCCAACTCGCCCAGAAACTGGAAAAAAAATGAAAAACCTATCAAAACCGAACGCTTCCCAAAAATGAGTTCTTTGGAGGGAAATGAAGGGAATATTGGAGAAAAATGGGAAATATGACAGGTTAGGAAAATCACTACAGGAAAGGGCCAGGTTGAATACCATTCCGTGGGATTTCCCAAGGGAAGAAATTATTCTAGGGGTATTGGAGATACTCTGCACTCCTCAAAAATCAAAGTGAGCAGCTGCCAGCTGAAAAAAAAATAAACACCGAATGCTTTCCCTTTCACAGTCATTCCCACCGAGTGTTCTTTGGAAGGAAATGAAGGGAATGTGAGAGAAATGTGGAGAAGTATGAAAAAATGGAAATATGTAGGAAAGAACCAGTGATGAAGATGATGGTTGAACATCATTTTGCGGGAATCCCCAAGCGTTTTTTTTTTTATTTTTTTTGTTCAACCATTTAAAATTTAGATGAAGTTATGTCAAAACATAGTTATTCCAGGGTATATTTGAAGGCTTAGATTATAATTCGCATATTCCAATATGCACATCCGTAGGCCCACTGCTTAGGAAAATTATTCAACAACATGTTTTCTTTAAACATATTCCAAAACCTGGTTGATACCCCCGCGTTTTTCTTGAAGGGATGGAATATCCCCGGTACACCTGCGAAGGCGATCATGTCGGGTAGGGGGTGGTCCCAAAGTATACATATGTAAAGATTGGAGTCTCCGGAGGGGGGCAAAATAATTAATTCCCCAGGGGTTGAAATAATTTTTACGAAGGTTCACCACCGTCGATGAAGGGGAGGGGGGGGGTCTATCGTAAGAAATTATTTTACCCTAAAGAGGGTTGTTTCGTATAACAACCGAAGACACTATCAACCCCCTGAAAATAATTTTGGAAATTATTTTGAGGAAGGGGGAGGGGGGGGGTAGTTTAGGTAGGGTAGATATCTTTCACACACAACTTTGTCACACACCATGTTTCACACACAACTTTGTCACACACCATCTTTTACACACAACTTTGTCACACTCTCTCTTTCACACACATTTTTGTCACACACCATCTTTCACACACAACTTCGTCACACACCATTTTTCACACACAACTTTGTCACACACCATGTTTCACACACACAACTTTGTCACACACCATGTTCCACACACAACTTTGTCACACACCATCTTTCACACACA
>CAMXCT020002259.1:67500-107707 GCA_947184155.2 Cladocopium goreaui | reverse complement strand
ATTATGTTATACGATATCATTGAGTGGCCCTCTCACATCCTCTCACTGAACCACCTTGCCTCACGTCCGGCTCTTTCTGAAGGATACGTTTGATCCGGACCACCCGCGGCGGCCGCAGCGCCCGCGCTCGCGCGCGCGCGGCACGCTGCGCCGCCGCGGAAGTGGAGGGAACAACGCGGCGTGGCACGCCACGCGGGTTGGAGACGGCCTGGCAGCACAGCTGTCTCTCTGAACGGTGGCTTGTTTTTTTGAATTGAACATATTTTGGCTTGAGTTTGAAGATGTTTGCTCGTTTCTTTGAGGGCTTCTAGTGGGAATCCAATTCTTAAGATAGTTTTGGTTGTTTTTGGCCAACTCTTTATATAGTTGTTCTGGGAATTCCCCTTGGGTTTGTTTTTGTTGAAATTGTCCTGCTTGAAAATAAGTCGTTCCCCAATTTCCACGTACAGAGACAAATGGTTCCCTGATGCCTACAGAAGTAGCATCAGAAAGCCCCTCTCTCGATTTTACTGGTTCACAAGCCCGATGTATGGTGGTTTGTTGATCCCTTCCTAAAATAAGTGTCGTGTGTCTGATGTGGCCCAAACTCCATCGGAATCATCCAACCCCAAAAACACAAAGAAACAATTAGTCATGGCATTGTATGGCCATAGTCAAAACATATCCATACAGTTTTTTCTGCCTGCAGCTACACTTCTTGGAACATTTCGCCTGATTTTCACTGGCAGAGACATCTTCCATGCCATCAGTCTCCCCTTCAGGCAGAAACTTCTCCTGGGACGCGGAAAGGACAGGATCTGATGAGATGACGAATGAGGATTAAGAAACAATAAAAGAGGACATTTAACCATCTAAAGTGACTAAAGTGGTGATAAAAAATACAGTAATGGGGGTATATAGTTGCATGTACATATATATATATATATATATTACTATAGAGCTCTATATAAATCATATATAAATTATATATATAAATTATATAAATTATATATATATATATTATATATATTATATATATATATATATTCGATAAAACTACATCTGGTTGATGGCTGGGATCATCATTCCGAATATTGTTGGAGAAAAATGTCCAACCACCAAACAAAAATAGGATATGACAAAATGTTTCATCTCACAAGCGACAGCTGCCCGGTCAGGACAGCAAATTGTTGGTCTGAACCATTCTTTACACATTCGTCATTGGGGACCACCATACTACGTGGAAAATCAACAATTGGAAGCAACCAACCGCAGGATATGATGTTGTCCTGGAAACACATTGACAATCACCAACAAGAAAGGAACCTCAAGATAGGACTTTAATCACCAAACACGGGGACCTACTGTACAAAGCAGGAAAATCACCAGACATGGGTCTCAAACGAGACTGCAAGATGAGACATTGGAAATACCCCTATATCCTATCCGATCTCATTATGCTAGTCCGTTGATAGGTTTCCCTACATTGGCTATAAAAAATCCCCAATGACCTGTGCTGTTTGTAAAGCAAACGAACAATGTCGATCTATTTTTATTCGGGAACAAGGGGATCCCACCATGTATATTATGTGCGCATCAAAGACACCCAAAAATATAACATGTTCCATTTCATGGTCTGTGATATCTATTCTACGAAAGGTAAACAATAGGTTGTGGCTACTTTTTTTTTACACATGTTATTCATACATTAATCCAAACATTCATCTATCTATAATTAAACTGTATGTATATATAAAAATAATTAAATAAATATATATATATAATGTTATAGATATAACAGTATACAAATGTGATAATATAAAAATATAAAATATTAGTCAGGTGCTAAATATATAATATTGGGTCAGGTGACACTGTTATTGTATGAATATATAATCTCAACCGCCCTTAGACGAAAATTTCCCGCCTCGTCATCCGCCTCAGCACTGGCATCCGCGACATCTGCGACATCTGCGGCGCCCAGCGGATCCACCGGGCCGGACTTCCGCTTCGGGAAGCGACCCAGCAGGAGGTGCTTGGCGAAACCTGGGAGAACTGAAGCGATGGATGTTGAACTATGATAGCTCTAGTAACTATGGTGATAACTAAGTGGTAAATGTGGTGTTATAGTATTAGTATAGTAACTATAGTTAATTGAGGTAACTAAGGAAACTATGGTACAGTGGAAACTAATTGATTCTATGATATTGAACTATGGGCTTAACATTGACTATACATATATTTACTATAGGATACAATGGCAGCTATGGTGATATACCAGTAGCACCGCGCAAGGCGGTGGCGGAAGTTTCAAAAATAGGAAACCTATAGGAGAGGTTGGTTGTTGTGAATCACGGATGGCAGAGCGAATCCACTGATGGACCGACAAGTGGTTGGAGTTGTGATTTTTGGAGTGGTTGCAATGGTTGCAGAGGTAACCCACCACAACTCCTGGATGCAGTGTGGCGTAGTGCAGTTGTAATTGTAGTTGTAGTGTAGTGGAGTTGTAGTTGTATGTAGTGTAATTAGTGTAGTGTAGTTGCAGTCGTAGTTGTGGTGTGATGTAATTAGTGTAGTGTACTGTACTGTTGCGTACTCTAGTGTGGTATAGTGTAGTGTAACCTAGTGTGGTGTGCTGTGAAGTAGTGTAGTTGTAGTTGTAATGTAGTGTAGTGTAGTGTAGTGTTGTGTAATGCAGTGTAGTTGTAGTTGTAGCGTGCTGCAGTGTAATTTGCGCAGAGTAGCCTAATGTAGCGTAATTGCAAGTGTAGTTGTAGCTGTGGTGGTAGTAGTTGTAGCTGTGGTGGTGGTGGTACTAGTAGCAGTAGTAGTAGTAGTAGTAGTAGCAGTAGCAGCAGCAGCAGCAGCTGTTGTTGTCGTTATTGCTGTTGTAGTTGTAGTGTAAGTAGTGTAGTGTAGTGTAATTAGATGTAATATGATGTAATTAGGTGTAATTAGATGTAATTAGATTTAATTTAGTGTAGTGCAATGTAATTAGTGTAGTGTAATATACCGTAATCTATTTGCATTTGTAGTTGTAGTATGTTGTTGTAGTGTAGTGTAGTGGTAGTTGTAGGTGTAGTTGTAGTCGTCTATCTATCTATCTATCTATCCATCCATCCATCCATCCATCCATCTATCCATCTATCCATCTATCCATCTATCCATCTATCTGCCTGCAAGATTTAAAACGAAGCTATTCTGCGAGACTTCCTCAATTTTGAACTTGACAACATCAAAAACGAACAACTCCACGATACTTCGTCAATTTTTGAACTTGACAACATCAAAAGCGAAACAATTCTTGCGAGACGTCCTTCAAAAATGGAAAGTTGAGTGCAGAGCTGATGGCCTCGTATCAAGGCGTTCTGCGATTTTTCCATTCCACCTGTCTAAAGCACTGCGCCTGCCACGAAAAAGTGATGCCGGGTCATACGAAGTGCTGCACCTGTCACGGAAAAATCATCTTCCCGAAACTAACGACGTGATGCTCCAAAATGCAACCCCTCTCAGAAAATCAGCACCCGGACCTCCCAACATCTCTGATGAACATGTCTCTTGTATTGCGCCTGCCATGCGAAATGCATCTTTCCAGATCCTCTTCAAATGTCCCACGCTTGCCATCGTTTTTGGAAATACTACACAACCCTTACGTTTTGCTCATTTTTGACACGCTGCACAATCCCTTGCGCCTGCCACGCGAAACGACATCTGAACGCCCAAAAGTGGTCCGAACATGTGGTGCTTTTAACATTTTGACTTCGAAATGTGCTTTGCACTTTTTCGACATTTCAACTTCCAAAAGTGGTCTGAACCTGGTGTGCTTTGTACATTTTGACTTCCAAATGTGCTTCGCGCCACAACGGCGTGCATTTTTTGAACATCTCAACTTCCAAAAGTGGTCCGGCGTTCAGGTGTTTTTGGCATTTTGACTTGGAAATGTGCATCGCGCCACAACGGCGTGCAATTTTTCATCTCTCATCTGGCCAGCTGGCTCCGCACCCGCCGCTTTAGCGAGCCTACTTTTTTGGAAAAACACAGTGTTTCGCGACTTTCCTACTTCTCGCATCTGCATCTTCTTTCTTCTTACTCTTTCTCTTCTACTCTTTTTTCTTCTAATCTTTCTCTTCTCTCTGCCTCTTCCCTTCTCTGCTTTTCATCTGTCCATATTGTCGGAAGTTTGACTTCTAAACTTCCTTCGGTCAATTATCACAATGTGTGTGTATATATATATATACATCCTTCAGATATTTAGCTATTGGCCTTTGAGATTGGTAACTATGGTACAGTAACTATGGAAAGTTTGGTAAATAATTATTGTGACCATGTGGCTACGGTGAATTCAGTTAAATGGCTGGCTTTTGAGATTATTGACGTAACTATTTAAATATAGCCACTGTAGTGAATTCAGTGAAATGGCTGGTTTTTCCATATTTATAAAACATTATGCCACTATGACATCTAATCAGTACCATATCCTCAAATTACCCATGAAACATACAAGGTTGCACACTGGTAACCATACCATACCATATCAGCATATTCAAACTGATTATCTCTCATTCTGAGGCAAACCAAGGTGACGATTCCAACTGGCTCTGGGCCAAAAGTAGGGTACCCATGGCACCCATGGAACAAATAAACAGTTTATCTTTCTTTAATAGAACGCAAGTCATGTTCGGAAGTTGAACATTTTGAGCCATACCCGAATGACCACCAGTGCAAAAGGAAAATAATTATATAACAGCTGACAAATGATTTTGACCAAATGGTGGAAGCGTTCATTCGCTATGCCACATGTCAAATATACTGGGAAACTGCAGAGTAGAAGGAATCCATGCCTAGGAAACCAAAGAACCCCAGGGACTGGAATACGGCACATGTTGGTTCCCCTGAAACACAAATGAACACAACAAAAAACAATAAACTGTGGATAAATCATTCTAAGTTGCTACGTCCAATAATTGTTATGTTAATAGTAGCACCGTAGTATCAATACTATATCAATACTATATGCTGCTAATATTAGCCATCCTCGTCATTCTCGCCATTGTCCTCAACATCGTCGTCGTCCTCCTCCTCATCATCATGATCATGATCATCATCATCATCACCATCATCATCATCATCATCATGAACATCATCATGAAAACCATCATGAACATCATCATGAACATCATCATGAACATCATCATCATCATCATCATCATCATCATCATCATCATCATCATCGGTAAGTACTGGAAAAAACACTCAATTTTCACATGGGATGTGATCGCTTCAGGATTCTTCACGTCCATCGTCGGGGCGGAACCCTGGTCCTAGTCACAGACTTTAGTTATGCTGTGGGATTCTGGTGGTTGCCAACGATCTCAGGATTGAAACAAAAACATTGAAGTCAGTTGATGCAATTGGGTATCCTAAACAATTATATACAGTACATGTTTCAAAACCATACACATAACCCCCATCTGGAGTTGTCTCAACAAGGAACCCCAAATCCTGTGATTTCTCAGCATTTTCCGTATTCAAATGGCATCAAGGGGGCATCCCTCCGAACCCATCTGTGGGTGTCATCCCAGTCACGTTCTCGCAACGGTACCCGTTCTGATGTGGAGGACACGGTGCGCTCCATGGCATTGCCAGCGCACGACACATCTTCCTTCGACGATAAGGAGGATGTCGGGTGCGGAAAGCGCGGCACAGGAGGTTTTTTCTCAACCTCAGAGCAAGTCTTGGATCATCCGAAGCGTGGGGATGTGTACGTATTTATGTGTATTATAAGGATATATATATATATATACATACATATTTGCACAAATAAAATAAATAATAATGATAATAATGAAATAACAAAAATAATGATAGCATACATATACAACTATAGATTCAAGGTGATTCTCATAATTCCAAAACCTGAGCCACACTAAAAAGGGTGGTTTCCCTTATCTAGCCGTCATCTACAGTGAGGTGGCTGTGAGGCCGCGGCTACTGAAACCTGGCACCGATCATGTGGAATGACATGGGCATGGGCTCCGGCCATTTTCAGCAGAATATAAAGCATGTAAAAAGTAAAGATGTGATCCACACCCATGTGTTGTTTGCATGAAAATCTTGGTTCTCTGGGAGTTACTTCAGAAAAGTAAATGTCGAAAACGCACGAGATGTTCATCCCCATATTGGCATCTAATTTTGGCACATCAGTGAAGAGCTCCTTCCTTACACTACGCCAGGTACTGCTGTATTTTCTGTATGTGTATAAGACTGCATAAGCATTTTCTTTGGATATACAGAGTGATAATGAATAACAACTATAGATCATATTCCATATTTTTCAATCTTAAAAGAGATTTTGCGGCTTTACGACCAAAAATCCATTGCTTCCGCCAAGGACCCAACTCACCTCGTGGTGACTTCAGTACAAGGAGCTGTGACTTCCTCGATGACTTTTTGTCTCTTCTTTCGCTTCCTCAAATGGTTGTTCCCATGGCCGCTCAAACATATATCTGGCTGGTCATGGCTAGAAGTTTCAAACTGTTTCAACACATATTATATCAATATATGGCACGTTGGGGCAATCAGTTGGGGATTAGAATCCCATAGGAAATCGCAGGGATAAAAACACAATGAAATAAAAAAAACATGTTGGTTTGACTGGTTTTAGTCAAACTCTGATCCCTTCCAACGGACCCAAAATGAACAAACGACATGGCATGTTGGGATGTTTTCCTGATGAATCCTGATCATATACGTGTGGATCAGTATATGGAATTACACTGGTCATACACCGGTGTCAAGACTGTCCAAGCTATGCACAGGCCTGTTCTATAACTGGCTTGTCACACACACACACACATGTCTGGGTTGGACTGACAATTTGACGCACCTAATCATCCTAAATCATCCTAAATCATCCTAAATCATCCTAAATCATCCTAAATCCATTGGTCAGTCATCATTGTCCCCATTAAAATAGCTAGCTGAGTCTGCGTATGTCTGACATGATTTGTGGGGTGAGGCCACAGGGCTTCAGGGTGCAGCGTGCAGATGCTGCGATGTCATGTTCGGTAATGGGAAAGTGGTGCAACAGGAAGGGAAATCTGTGGCTACCGTTGACTTGAAAGTGGGAGGTTGCGCTCTATTGGTATGTATTGGTGGTAATTTCATCACTAATAGCTGCTTCGTTTATGATGATGCTTCACGATGTTATACAACTCCATGCCCCTAAGTTTGCTTGAGGCAATGCTAGGGTCAGCTTCCAGAAAAGTTGGCTTTAGGCAAACCCATGAGCCAACCCCAAATATGCTCGCTGTATATAATCCTAAACCGAGGTGGAACATAGAAATATGTCTCAAACCACCAGCAAATGACCGAGCAATGGTGCATACCAACAAAACATACGCTAAATACTGGCAACATAAGCAACATCTTTGGGTTTGTGGGACGGACATGTTGATCCATGCCCATCTCAAGTACAGTGTCTTCTTCCGCTTCTTTTTCTTCTTCTTGACGATGATCACTTGCTCTGTACCTTGCGCATCAGATTGCCCTTAGGCCCTAGCCCCTACGGAAAACTCACAATGGAACATTGGAACATGCAAATTCTAGCAATCAAATATGGATATATGATGACGTGTAAACTCATAAGCTATTAATTACGCGCCATTTAACTTCCGTGGGTCTCTCCAATCGACCATGACGCCATGAAATGCCAGCTGGTCTCAAAGAAGAGGCTGGTCTCATCTTCTCCCAAACATTGGGGGTCTCAGCATTTGGAGCGGCAATGCGCCTGTACAACAATTGCCTTTTGGCCACAAAATGCAATCAAAATGCTGAGAAAATTCAGATCCAACACGGATTCTGACCCATATGAGTTTGTCTGAAAATGATACGCCGTCCCTTCTTAAATTGCCATTACTTCGGGGTAACTCCACCATTTTCAGACACACCCAAATCCAGTGCTCAATGTTTGAATATGCTTAAGTCACACTTAAGTTCCTCTTCAGATGGCTAATTTTGTTAACTCCCAATTCTCACCATTCTTAATTGGTTAACTATTGAATCCCATATCCCGTCCCATATCGCTATACTTCTGGAGCAATTCAATTGGCTATTTTAAGGGATGGTTACCCCCATCATTCCAGTGACCTCACACTGTTATTGTTCTATGTTGAAAAAAATGTGAAATGTGACTTGAAAACGCAGAAAAAATCTCATGACTATCCCATGACTATCCATCTAAATGCCACTACATCCATCTAAATCCCACTGTAAATCCCAATCAATCCCAATCATCGCAATTTTCCCAGGGTTTTTTGGTGAAATCTCGAGGTGTCCTCCAAGCTCAGGGGCCCCGTGGGACGGGGCCCCGTCCGGGGCACCATCCATCAGCAGCAACTCCTCCACGCCCGTCTCGGCGCCCGAAGGGAGCTCGACGGCCTCGTCGCATTGGCCAACGTCCTATGGCTGGAAGGAACAAATCCTGGGATTTGTTTCCAAGACCTAAGTGTAATTAGTATTAATATGTATTAATTATAGTATTAATTAGAAATAATTGCTAGTAATTAGTTAGACTTAGTTCGATAGGTAGATATAGGCAGATAATGATACCGGGTTATTACACAATATTATGAGAGTTATACCTAAAGCTTCAAACGGCTGACATTTCAGCCGCAATTTCTGGCCGAGGGTCCAAAAGGATCCTTTAACCAACAAGTCTTAAGATTTAGCACTTCGGGTGGCTGTACGTATATTTGGATAGGGAGATACCAAATAGAGAGATGGCAAAATAATAGATAATACATGATACAAATAACATTGCATATTTATGTTTATGCGTGGCTCAACAACTAAAACTTGTGTAGCTCGAAGAAATCTCACAACATTATCTATTTCCCGCTTGGATGTGCATCCAATCAGCTTCAAACATGTGGTGATGACAAATTCTATCATATCGTTGCATTTACTTATGCCTAGGGTATATAATATATACGGATATCTTATATTATATATAATGTAAAATGTATGATGTATAGTGTATACATACAATGAATATTAACTAATAGTATATACACATAGAACCCGGTAAGTGGTATACACATATTATCCCAGTGACGGGTCCCGGTCCTCCTGGGTTGCTCCTGGTTGATCGCTATCCGAATCTTTGGCGAAGTCCAGGTCATCCCCTGCGGTGAACAGCAGCGTTTTTGTGAACGTGAACTGCCTAGGTATATCTAGTTATAATAAATAGTATCTAGTATATAATAACAAAGGATACTCATGATAATAACAGTAATGACATATACAACAATAGTAACAATTCTTGATAATAATATTGTTACTGACAATAAGAATAATACATACTAGCAGTAATAATATTGCCATATATTGCCCATTTGGTGGTGTTTACTATGATTTCCTCCCATATGCAGTGCCTGATTGTTCTATCCTGCTGCATCCCTTCATGATCCGTATAAAATGGTAACGTGCCATCCCAATCACATGCCACAGTAGGTCCGAAAAAAAAAAGAGGGATGTTACGTCATTGACGATCCAAACATGTAGACAATTTTTGCAAAGGTTCATCTTGTCATCCAATATGTCCAATTCATTCAAGCCAAGCCATCATTATTCATTCATATATCCAAGCTGGGGTATACAACGACAGCCTCTCCATTTCAAAGAATAAACTTTGACTATCATTTGGTTGAGCAACTTTTGCTAGCTCCTTAGCTCCCCATTTTTTGAGGAAGTCTGAAAGTTCTATACTAGCTCCAAACCACTCCTCCTAACCACTGTATAGTCAACCATCCCGGGTTGCAGCGCCTTCGTCCACGTTGTCCTCTGCTTCGGTTTCCAGCGCCCTGTCCTGACACGTCGAGTGCTGCAGGGTGAGCTGGCAGGTTGGGGGAACCCATTATTTGATAACTTATCATCATACTTGTCTACAATGTTTGGCCCCCCCAGCTATGCTTGTTGATCATTTGATCCGTAATCCATAAATCCAACAATTGAGTACACAAACCAACTTAATTGACATACATCGCATCTACATCCGAATGTTTCATGATCAAATCCTATATATCATTATATATCTATCATATCTACATAAAATCCTAGAAATCCAGCATCTTTGTTGGTTCGCCATGGTCCAGCAACCGGGTTCACCACCGCAGCATTGCCTCGTCCTCATCGTCGCCAGCGTCGCCGTCCAACTCTTCGACCACGACGTCCTCGAAGTCGTCACTGGCACCTGGGGCGGCTGGCAGCAAAAACGGGGGAAATCGAGGTATATATCATTAAAACAACATATAATGTATGATATATGTATGAATATATATATATATGTATGTATGTATGTATGTATATATTTATATGTGTATATTTATGTATATATATATATATGTTTGTAACTATGTGTATATATATATATATATTGTTATGTATCTATATATAAATATATCAAAGTACAACGTATATATGCGACATATATAAGAATATATGATAGATGTATAGCTATATATATATATACATAAATACATGAAAAAAACTAAAATGTTAATATATTATGCAAATTATGTATAACAAATAGATGTATATCAAATATCATTATATGTAAGAGATTTACTTGCATATACTTGGATGTAAATGTCACTGAAAGTTCCTGCACACTTTGAGGGACCCTCGAAATATCACCATGAGTATGAGTATCATGCCACTTCTGGAATGTCCCCACGACATGGATCCATACCCGATGACCCTGGAAACAGTATGCAGTGTGCACATTGGTGACGCTGGGTTGTGCCTTCTGCATCAAGAGTGAACGCTGGGTGCAGGTTGTTCCGTTCTGGTTAGATCCTTGTTCCGAAATCTGTGGGTTTTGAGATGCTACCAGCACTGCTAAAGGGTGATGTAAGCAGTGCATAATTTAATGGAACGTAGCATTGGTTTGACGTAGTTTCCTGACGGGTGCATAACCAACGGTGCGGGGTTGGAATGTGCACTGGGCGCACTTTCCTCAACTACAGCAGGAGTCTTCGCAATTCAAAGTGTTCCAAACAGCTCCCTTTCCATAGTCGAATCATTGCATGTATAAGCAAAAACATAGTTATAGAATTAACTGGTTGGTGGTTGACCTACCCCTCTGAAAAATATGAGTTCGTCAATTGGGATGAATATTCCCAATATATGGAAAAATAAAAGCCATGTTCCAAAGCACCAACCAGTATAGAACATACATATATAATCATATATAATGCATCACTGCCCAAAAAAACAATATGTGAACAAATCATTGTTTGTGCCAAACCAGCTCTCCCAACTGGGTCTCCAACTGCGGAGTTCGCTAAGAACATCCTGTCGCTGGAAAATCCCCAGTAAATGGAGGTTTACAGTTTACAGTTGGAAAAAAAACTCTATAAATTAGCTGAATCCCAAAAGCCTCCAGGGTTTCTGTCTATAGGAGCTGACGAGGGGGCACGTATACATATCCTAAGTGGCCGCGCATGCAAAACATATGTAAAACTCATATGAAACATAAATTTTTACGTTGGTGGAACGTATGTGATGCGTATGTGAAGCGTATGTGCAGCGCAAGTGAAAACATATGTGAGCCGTATGTGAAATATATGTGAAACATATGCGAAATACATGTGACATATTAACGTATTTTGGGACTGGATTGCGTTGTGTTTATGTTTTACTTATGTATACGTTTGTGAATTTATGTGTTTTTTATGTCGGAGGAAAAATAAGACCTTATTTTGTGCAAATCACGCAAAATAAGGCCTTATTTTGGAACGCACGTAAAGAGAACATAAACAAAACAAGAACGCAAACACATTTTGTAACGTTTGTGTATGTACATGTGTATATGGTTTATGTTTTATTTATGTCGGGAGAAAAATAAGACCTTATTTTGGGCAAATAAGGCCTTATTTTATCGCTTACGTAAAAGAAACGCAAACAAAACATAAAGAAAACAACTAATAGCCGCAAATTCTGGATATGTCGGGAATATGCGTTTTGTTTGCGTATTTGAAGCCGTTTATGTATGCGTATGCGCAGGCCAGTCCAAGACGGGCTCTATTGTGAAAGCCTTTGAAACCCTGCTAATCTATAAATATCCATAAATGGAATATTGATCACTAGTCACTGGTTCTTAGCTGGCTGGTGGTTTCAACCCATCCGAAAACTCTTAGTCAGTGAACCTGTTAGTCTGTTCGTCCTAGACTTTGAATAAATCATCCTAGTGTGGTTGAAGAAAACCAAACCACCAATGAATTTGGTTCCCCTGGCCTGCGACAGTTCCCTCGCCCTGATGGGTCAAACTTTGTTGCTGACGGTAGTTTGACATCAAGCAATGGCCTTTTTCCCAATCTCCTCCGAAAATTCTCAGTAATAACAACACAACCAAGTTTACATTATCAGTATATAATACTACTAATTGATACTAATTGTATATTGCTGTTCAAACTCCAAATCAGCAGTTGACATGAAAAGCTGCTGAAACAATCCAAACTACTGGGTATGAAAATCACTGGTCGTGCGATTCCTCTGGCGTGTCGACGGCCTCTGCAAAGCTAAAGGCCTAAGTTATGCCACGGGCAGATGCTATTCGGGTAATTGTTCAAGTGGTGTCAATGATGACTTCCCGGTAAGGATAGCCAAAGATAGCTAAACAGCAAGTTTGATGGATTTCCATTACGTAGAGAGCTTCGTCATCCATGACTCAGGAATAACTTGTCCAAAAGCAGAGGCAAGTAATGGCAAGGGGGACCCTGGGCCCAAAACAATGGGGATTTGACTTGGCATGCGAAGAAATTGAGATTTGGATGGATTTGGCACATTCATAGATCAACTAAGTTATCTATCTGTAATTAATCAATTTACTTGGTGGGCATCTGCGGACATGATCTTGAAGCCCAAAAATGAGTTCAGCAGGCATCGGAAGCATGCCAGGATGTGAATTCCAAAAGCACAGCGTACATTTCTGCCACTTCTCCCACAGTTGCTGCTGAGAAGTACGAAACCCCTTGTTTTCTTTTGCCCAACGGCTAGGTTAAAATTGACTCCCGCGGAATTGTCAGCATTGGGCCAGGGGTTGCCTTCTAACTATCACCTGGCGATCACATCAAGTGGATGGAAGGAACAAGGGCTTGAAACCACCAACAATACCGCCTGTCAGGATCTATCAAAGAACCAATAAAACATTTTCAACAGGAGAGATAATGTTAAAAGGGTTTCTTGTCAAATTTCCCTGGAAAACCTACCCAGTCCTCCCCATGATCGTCACCTCCATAAATCCCAATGATAGTATAATTTCAAACACGTTTTAACATCGTATTTGTGTGGACCAAATCCCATGTTCTTGGTCAACTCCCAATTTTTTGGTGCCTGAAAAGCCACCGCCGCCACCGCTTCCTGGCTGGTCCTGGCCGGTCCCACCGCCCCTCCGGTCATCTCGGGTCCCTCACATCACCCGGCAGCGAAATGGTGACTTCTTCACCTCAGCCCATTTCACCACCAGCTGTGTTATTTCATCAGCCCATGTCAGGAACCTAAATTGAAGGTACCTACAATCATTATATAGAGATATATATATATGTCTACAGTTCTATGTAAGGGCTATGTATGGCTATGTCAGAGGATGATGGAGGATGTATCCCCAAAATATGTTTTTTTTGGCACAGTAGCTGCAGGAATATGGTACCTGAAATGACCACTGAATTAACCAGCAAAATACTTGATATTCAACGTGCCCTCCAGTTGTTTCACCTGGATGTTTCTCGTATATCGTCTTGTTTGTCCCAGTAAAGTTGGGATTTCCGTTGCTATATCAACTTAGTCAATGTCAGACATATCCCATTCTATCCCCCTTCGCCATGATATTCTAATGACGGTAAAACCTTCCCCATGTCTGATGGTCAACCGCCCCAATGTCTATGGCCTTGCAAGGTGGCGCTCTCTTGGCAAGCTTCAACCTGCGGTTCCTCGGCCAACAAAGGCTGCACGGCAGCCTTAACCACGTCATCCCATGTCACATCATGATATTTGGAATCAACGGAGGGGATGACCGTACCCTACTATGGAGACATACAGCAAACCATCTTTTGACCGTGGCACATGTATATAATAGCAGGCACCGTATATTATATATAGATAACCCCCACAAAAAACCTACATGTTTACTATTTTTACTGGTATTTACAGTGTTTTTTTTGCATATTTTGGGGGATCTATTTTCAACGTTTTTGTAAATAAATTTGGACATAGTTTCGAGGGGGAGTACCATATATATAATATATATATATAACCGTGGATGTAGACAAATTTGTGAGACATGATGGTTCTGGCATCAAGAGGTCTTAGGAGGTCCTAGGACCTCACTGGAACCAAGAACCAAGATTGCACAGAAAGTTTTGGGGGAATCTTGGTTCTTGGTTCTTGGTTCCAAGGAGGTCCTAGGACCTCTTAGTGCTTCTTCCTGTCGGACTATGCCTTAAGTAAAGTTCATACTAATGTTGAGCTAGTATGTGATATTGTAAAGGTTGAGCAGTCTTAAGAGTATCGTTTACGTTGACTTTGAGCCAGCATATCAGGTTGAAATACTTGACTACGTCTTAAGTATAACTTATGATAATGTTGAGCTAGCATGTCATATTGAAAAGGTTGCCTATGTCTTAAGTGTAATTTGTACTAATTTAAAACAATGTTGAGCTGCTATTTCATATTGTAAAGGTTGAGCAGTCTTAAGAATATCATTTAGGTTGACGTGGAGCCAGCATGGGGGGTTGAAATACTTATGCGGCCGAGCACGCATCTCAAATATAGCATTTCCGATTAGACCGTTCTAATCCTCCTAGCTTGGCAACATGAGCTCCTTTCCTGTGGCTGGACAAGTAGAAGTACAGGGACGTCAGGCAACATTGACTTTGACTCTTCCCGACCCAACACCTGAGGCAAAAGTCAAAATGTGTAGGCCCACCACTGAGAACATCGAAGCCAAAATCGATGCAGGGACCATCAAAGTGCATCCTACACGCCAGCCTATCACCAAAAAAATGATCACCAATGCCATGGGCAACGTGCAACGCATGTTACTCCTACCAGGTGGAGCCAGTGGCGACTGGAACCCACGCGCACAAGTACGTCTAGAGGCACTGCTGGCCAAACCCATCTCGTCGAAGATTGCCAAGCCCTTGGCCCTTGGCGATTGAGGACAAAAGGACAAGACGGAATTCAAAGACGCAAAGGTGCTGGCCATCGAAGACAAGAAGTCCACCGTTGAGGAGAAGGTTGCCAAATCATCGTCTTCCGACTCATCCTCATCCTCTTCTGATTCTGACGACAATTCCATGCAAGTGAGCCCATGTGAAAAGAATGTTCAAACATGTCTGAGGCTTGCAAACCTGCTTCTGCAACTTGTTCATGCTGAAACTTGCCAAGAATCATGCTGCAAAGTGGATTTACATGTCGAGTTGTCTGTACCATATCTGCTGAAAAGACACAGGTTTTCACAAGGCATCATGTTTCGAGTGCAAGCTACTGGCTACAAGATAGCAAAAGGTAGCTTTTTTTGGGTGGGCTAGCATATATATATATATATCACATATCTATACTATAGTTGTGTATGTATAATTATAGAAAGTATATGCACCTTGTTGGACCATGTAGGTAGATCACAGATTATCAACGAAAAACAGAACCCATCAATGATGAGCTATACCAGTTGGCATCTCCATCCACAATGGTGCTGTCTTGCTCCCTCTCAATCTATGAATACCTATCCTGCTGTCTGTCTCTCCAGAGGTTTTTTGGTATAGATCATGATTCACCACTATCGTAGTAATAGAATGATGTAGTACCCATGAACCACCCCATATATTGAATCTACCTTGGTCTTTCTGGCCATTCATCAAGAAAGTGGTGATAAGGCATAGGCTCTTGGATTCCAGATTTTGAGACAACCCCATTTATTGACCGGGGTCATCATAACCTATAGACTTAGAATGTTAGATAAGTAGATTGCACATTTATCTGTGGCAAAGGTCTATAATGGGTAGAATCATCTATGTACTAGTATTGACTAATATCATCTAATATCTGTACTGTTCCGCAATCCATATCACAAAATAGATTTATCAAGATGTTAGTCATATCTTGATAAATACAGAACAGTACAGAGCAGCAAAGATATTAGCCATATCTTGATACATCTATTTTGTGATATTTTTCTACGATGATCCGATATGCAAGACATCTGCAATCGGCGCTCCGAAATGATGATCCAGCGATCGGACCATCCCACGGAAATTCCCAGAATCTGTTCGAAATGATATGATGGTCTGATGGCAAGAGCTGCTTACCGATCTGATGTAAATCTCATACAGAATTGATATAAATCTAAAATCTGATCCAATCTAATCTATCTATTTCATTCCGTTCAAACTCCCACATCGTGAATCGTGATTCGATAGTTCCCGAATGTTGGGTGAACATAGAACCTTACCTCATCTCTCCTCGGATCCATCGTTAAGATGACAGTACCCAAATCCAAGATTTTTGTCCATCTTTCACGGAAGAAAAATCAGTTCTTGATGGTCACGTCCTACAACTCTTGATGGTCAAATCATGTAAAATCCCACTTTGCCATTCGAAAATCTCGATTTTCCATAGTAAAATCCCAACTTTTTCCGTGAATGCAGCATTGCAAATCGCGCCCTGCCGGCCTTCTCACCACAGGTGCCCCATGCTGCTGCAGGGCCATGGCCTGGAGGTAATCTGATATACGGTGTTTTCCATTAGTTGTTGAATGTTGTGAATGATGGGATTTCGAGTTTGTTAATGGAAACCACTAAAACATATGATTCATTGCGAATGAGAGTTAAATTGCGTGAATGAAAAATAGATCCATTCAGTTGGTTATTTTCCCAGCTTTAAACCTCCGCTTGATGATTTATCGAAACTATTGATTTGTTTTATACATATTCAATATTATTCACTACTGTGATTCAATGGGATATTCCATGGGATTCAGTGAGTATACCCTAGATCCATTTAGTTTGTTCATTTTCCCAGCAAACTAACACTCCAAGGCTAGTTCAGGGAATGTCCAGCCACCCACGTTTGATGACACCGGATGGTATTGAATGTAGATTCTTAAGTACAAAGCGCTAAACTTGATAATTTCAGAGAAAATGTCAGACTCATTTATAAACCTTCAACAGATTCTCAAGTACCAAGTTTGATGATTTCAGCCTCATTTGATTGCTTAAATAAACTATTTCAACACTTATACCTGTTCATTGAGAGGTAAACGATTAAATCGCTGATCATTGCGGTGTCATTGTGGATCCGAAGAGGACATCCAAAGGGGGTGTGCTGATCTTCTACCATTTTTGCATGGAAATCTTAAGTGTTTTGATTTACCCATTAACATTATATTATGGATTTAACATGATTCAAACGCACCGTCATAATTCTGTATATATATATATATATTATAATAGATTATTTTAATATTATAAAAATATAATATATTATAATATATTGTAATATAACATAACATAATATAATATAATATAATAACGTATAATAACATATAATATAATATAATACAATATAATATAATAAACTATAATATAATTAAAAAAAATAAAATATAATATAATGTCTTAACATATAATATGATTTGATATAATATATATAATATAATATATATTAACATAATATATATAATATAAAATATTTACTAATATATAATATAATATACATATTATTATATATAATATAATATATATACTAACATATAAAATAATATAGTATATATAATATAATATATATAACAATATATATATATATTATAATATATATATAATATATTGTTATATATATAAATATATATATATAATATGTCTTTAGATGTTTTTCTCCCATTGAGACGTTGGAATGAAACAATTTTCATGTTGGTGTCCTGAAAGCAGCGCGATCCCACGCCTAGGTGAAGAGGTTCCACATACCTCAGCTGTGGGGCTTGTAACCCGCGTAGATTGGCGGCATTGCCCGAATTACAACTGCTAATTCATGGTGTCCACAGATAGAAACACTGGGCAAACAGAGGTTTGTGCGCCTTGCTTCCAGGTCTATGGGCTACTTGGGGCATCTGTGCTGGTCTTCTGGACCATGAAGCCAACAACAACATCGATTTTCGAGGACTCGAAAGGTTTCGAAGCTGCGGGAAGACATTGGGGACAAAGACAGATCTCTTCGGAATCCTTCGTCAAACGGGATGGTCCCAGTCAGTTAGTCGAATGATGAAATGAGGTGTGGTATAACCAATCATGTTCGGAAGTGATTGGTTTATGCTCCACTTACCAATTTACCATTCAAGTAACTTCAACTATCATCCTACTACATGCTCACAAATGTCATGTCGTAAGCACAGTCATCACAGTCGTCAGCCCAACCTGTGAAGCTTGTAAAAAATAAAAGTATGCTCAGGATTGCTCAGGTATGAAATCCCATTTTCATTTGCGTGCCTCAAATCATTGAAAAATCCGCATTTTCTTTGTCAAACTAAAACCTGTTCACTGCTCGCCATCATCAGTTGTCACTTAGGGCACCCTGCCGCAAGTGGGGGCGTTCCGCCTCCCACTCCTTCAAAAACGAAAGGAGCAAAGAACTGGGTTATAATATGTTATAATCTAAATTCCTGAAGTGGTGCTGAAGAGCTACCAAAATCCCATCTTGGCTGGTTTTTCATACAACATCACACATGTTTTTCGCTGGTATCCACGGTCAACCCCAAACTTAGAATCTAGATCCTTAGTTTGTATTCACTTTCGGCATTCACCAAGAAAAACTGTTTCAAGGACTCAGTGACCTGTAAGATTAAGTTGCAGTTTAGTTGAGCCTGACCTGTTGAATATGGTTTTCTTTGTCACTTTTTGGTGAGATGAAACGTTGCAATCGAGAGATTTAAAGTCGCTTTATGTGCCAAAATCCTGAAGAAAATATATAATTTGGATGTTGCACCCAACCAGTTCGCTTCACCCTACAAAACTCTCCACAGTTGTCAGTGCGGATGACTCCAAATGGGGGGCACTTGTTGAACATTTCCAAATATTTAAAGGTTTGGTCTGCACTGGTGACATCTCCATTGAAGCACATATTCGAACAATTTGTTTCTTCCTATGTTTGTACATATCATGTTCATCCAGATTCAACCCGAACAATGACGGTTATTTGGCTCATGATTTGCCACGTGTGGGGAAAGATACCCAAAAAAAACACCGGGGATGGGTTTCTCATGATCATCCCAAGAGTATCCACGTTCGGAATGATTCATCATATAATTTCAATCAACCCACTATCATCCTTATAGAATCCAAAATTATCTCATGAAAAAAACATGATAATTCTCTGGTAATTTGACATAGCTATTGAAAATGGCGCATTTAGTTCGTTGATTGACCTATTTAAAAAAATGTGGTTTTCCAGTTCGCACACTGTTAGTTTACCAAAGGGTAAACACCAAATCCTCTACAGTTAGGTTTATAAACCCCATTTACTATAGTTCTCTATAGTTTTCATGAAATATCTACCATAAACCATAGAATATCATAGAATTCAGCCACTTATATGTCAACTTAGCTATCGAACGGGGGCAGCATCCTACACAGCTCCCAGCTCCCGCCTCCGAGCGTATGTCATACTCCAGCGAAGATCCGGAGCAGCGAGGCAAGATCCTGGCGGCTGGCAGCGCGATGCACAAAGGGCGACAGAGAAAGAAATGATCCCTTGATCGTTCATACATTATTTACATATCATATCATATATATACACACTTTTTATGTGTATATATATATATATATCATTTTGTATATATACATAATTATATATATATATTTATGTTCTTGTTTACATACAAGGTGGTGCACCATAGGTAGCTAACTTGGTTGAACAAACTATAAGTTAAAGGGGATTTATGGTCATTGTAATTCTAGTTCGATGGATTAAAAGTGATAAACCAACTGATCACTAGGGGGCACCACCTTGTGTAGATTGCCATCTCAAGTCTGGAACGGTGCATGCACGGAATTATGATAATGGCAACTGAATCATTGTCATATTATCATATTATCCAAATGGTCAAGGAAATTACAAATTCTTACTATTTTGATAAATCCCTCAAACATATTATAAAATATTTTACAGTATATATGTTTACAATCAATATTATGGACTCATAGACAATGTATGACAATATGGTTGATTATCTGGATAATCAAAGTATGCATCTGCAATCCACGAACAATTTCATCTCAATAGACAAGTGTATCTTCCTAGAGTGGCTTTGTACAGGGGAACATGTGTTTCATTTTTGAGAGGAATCTACCATGCTATCTGGATACTTGGACATGTTTTCATAACGCCATGAAATCGTCCCATACTTCAAGCCTGTCGGGCCATGTTTCTACAACTTATTCAGCTAATTATGGTTGATCAATACATGCGGGCTGCCAAACATAGTGATCTTCTTCTGTCTGTAGGAGCTTCGAAATCATTATAAATCACTGTAAGATACTGCACTCTTCCATCCAAGTAAACATTACTTCCTAGTAATTTTCAGCTGGCTGCACCATTGGGATATAGAATCCAAACAAAAGCCTGGAAATAATTGAATAAATATAATATATTATGTCATCAATGAACAATTTGCTAGATGATTGAAATTCCCAACATGACAAACTTGACATGATTTTCAAACGATCCTGCTACCAAAATAATGCTGATGGCTGAAATTCTACTGTCAAATACATGGACTCATCCAACAAACCTTATTTTGTGATTTCGACATCGGCAACAATTCCACACTACCGTCTGTGGCACGGAACCTAGTTGAACTACAACTAAACTATACAACCACGTCTAAGGAACGAATGACATGACGATAAAGACTCAGACTTCAAAGATCTCACACACGATTCAACATCAATAGGATTTTTGGATTTGTCTCAGAATAGGGTAGCCACAAATTTGATAGTTCGTCTTCATTTTCCTTATCCCCATTTTACAGCCTGGTGATTGTAATTACATCCCCACTAACAATCCACATCAACATCACCCAAAGATCAGATATGATCAGATTCTCGATTCATCTCGGCTCTATAATTATCCCATTCAATCCCCATTCAACCCCCATTCAATCATCAACCATCACTATCCCAATCATATCCCCACTATATCAAATATATATATAAATATATCACCATTGGTTATCATAAATGTCCATGAAAACCCAATTAAATCACCATTAAACTAACATGAAATCCCCCATTAAATCCCCATTAAACCACAGGATGGTGCCCCCCAGTTATAAGTCGGCTTATAATCCCCATTAACTAGTTCGTTATATCTGCCATAAACCATAGTGAAATGGGAATTATGTGCACCAACTTAGCTAACGAACTGGGGCACCACCTCCGCGGAAGGCTTTGGAGGCTCGGCAGCGGACGCAGCTCAAGGCCTAGCGACACGGCGATAGGGAGATTTCACCAACAACCACAGTTCTTAGGGGTTGAACATCTAAAAATATATATATATATAATAATATATAACTGTTAGATACTGTTAGAGTTTTTGTTTAGCTACATTAGCTACATATGTCATACTCAAATTTAGCACACATTGGGTAGTGAAAATTAGTTTTTGACCAACAAACACGGGGTTGTAGCCCACTGGACAATTTAACCAACAAGCTTAAACACTGGGTAACTACTGTAACTTGTAATAAGGTGTCATGTAAGCAAGAAGATCATGGATGTTCGAAGCAACCATGCAAGGTATCTAATCAATCTATTTCGGGGGTGTTTGGCCCAAGACATGGCTATTCAACCAACCCCATTATTATTATTATTACTCGACCAGCATATATGTGAATTTGAAGAACATAGATGGAATATCTAATCCCAAAAAGGCTAAGACATAATTAAGATTTATAAGATTTATATCATCAGTGGACATTTCAGGACCCTAAAATGGAGCTACTGTAGCATATTTTGAGCCATATGTTTGGGGGATGCCCAGCCGTCATCATGGGTTAACCTATACCAGTCGTCATGGTCATCCACGACACCTCCATGTCATAGCTGATATTTTTTGGGACTTGCAATGGGCTACAACTAGTTACCCTCTGGTTATGTCAAAATAGCTATTGAAAATGGCCATTTATAGTGGATTTACCCATTAAAAATAGTGATTTTCCATAGCTATGTTAGTTTACCAGAGGGTATATAAGACCCACTAGCCAATCATCAGGTTCAGGGCTCAGCAGGCTCAGCTAGATGAAAGCACTAGAGTGGAGATGCAGAATACCATGTTTGCCACCAAAAGCACGGGCTTCTCTCAGTCATGCGTAGATTCAACCTGGTAGATACCCTCTGGGTATTTAACATAGCCATGAAAAATGGCCCATAGAAATAGATGGTTTACCTAGTAAAAATATGTAAAAATGGTGATTTCCATGGCTATGTTAGTCATAACCAAATGGTATGTGTTTTAAAGTTTTCTCCTTGGAGCTGCTGGTGGAACCTGGAACCTATGGAGCCTATGGATCAACACCCTGGCTGGTGAAGATTTAAAATAGCTGCCTACGGAGGTTCATTTGTCGTAAATGTTCATGGTATTATTGCTGTTATATAAGTTATATATGATTATTATTATCATCATTGTTTTTGGATTATTAGATTGTGTTGGAGGACAGCTCAGAAGTTTAAAGATGATGGAAATAATTGACTCATAGATATTACTGTTGCATTACTCATAGTGAATGCAGTATGTTAATCGGCTTCATTGTAGTAGACCAACATACAATGCCTCAGTTATCACTAATTCACCCGGACCAGGCCTGAAACTTTGGGCCTGCCGATGACCTGCCAAGAAAACTTGGAGAATTCACATTGCTATGTCCCAGGAAAACCATGTGATTTGTCTCATTTCCATGTTGATTTCCTGGAGGATATAATGATATATATATATATATATGACGAAATAAGGTCAATATGGAGATGATTATACCAATATAAACAAAAAGGTATATGATGTCCCCATATGTTTCCCTTATAGTTATATATATAATTATATATATTTGCTGTTAGGATAATAATACCATGATGTAACATTTCACCAACCTAACAGGGTGATTCTAAGGGATGATTGCCCTTACTGACTATTTTTTCAGACATCTCAGTGAGTTTCCAAATGGGTTGTATGCAGGACGAATCATGTACCATCTGTTAATCTAACACAGCTATGGGCTATGGTACTTAAATGACCCATTTGGTTTGATGATTTACCAGACTAAAATGGTGTTCCTTCTTCCATAGCTACTAGTATGTTAAATAATCGAAAAATCTATTCAAAAAAATCAACAACGAGGCAATCCAATGCTTGAGGGTTGGGAATTGTCATCTCAATCATGGATTCGTCCAGCACAGTCGTGAAAAGCCAGCTATCACCGATTTGCTGGGATAAAAAAACCTGGTTGAGTGTTGGCAGGATGGGCAACTATTATGTTATAATGTTCCCATTCTTTATATAATGACATTTTCCCACTCGAACGAGCAACTATTATGTTAAATTACCTGTGGGGTAGGAACTTGTACAACAGAGCTAAACTTCGTGGGGTAATTGCTGGGCAGGCTGTTGATCAGCATCAGGGTAGGTTGTCTATCAAAGCCTGCGCATGAAAAATCATGAGCACCTAGATATGGAGGTTTCCATGAATGGGGGTACCCCAATAGCTGGATCGTTTATAATGGAAAATACTATTAAAGTGGATGATTTGGGGGTACGCCAACTTATCCCGATTTTAGGACCCCCCCCCCCTATACCCTTCTCAACTCGTCCACAACAAAGGGTCTATGCGTCCTCATCCTTGGCTTGCCGGATTGCACACACCCCGCATGGCTTTAAATCTTATCTCATGATATCTCATGATATCTCATGATATCGCATGTACATATTCATATATGAATATATTTTAAATCATCTTAAATCACCATATTTGGAATGACAAACAACTTGGGAACGTCGATGACCTAACAAGTCCCCAGAAATGACTCCCACCTCCTTGCTATGACTGCGAGGCCTTGGGACGGAGGAGTCCACTGACCCAGTTCCTTGCGATGTTCCTATTGAAATATAGACCTTCCAGAAAATTTACCCAATAGGAACATTGAACATTTACCAGAGGCATATTTTCGATGTTCCAGAAATATTGAGGGCAATTTCGGGCATTGTTCCCAAGATCCCCAAGATCAGATCCACATATTTTATCATATTTTGCCATGAAATGGACTCGTAATCTTCATTCGAATTATATATCTTTTGTAACGAAGATAAACAAATCAGGTACCGATCCCACGTATCATGTCAAGTTGGTTTTACTTCCCTCAAGATCCCCATAAAATGGTTGGTTATAAATCTGCACAACTTTGTGGGTTATATATCCCACTATGAGTTGATTGTTCCCAACAGAACAGTTTCATTCGGGAAAAAATGGCCTCACTGGAAGCAACGGAACTTCTGTATGTTGATGAACTTCTGAAGGTCTATTCGTATGTGTTTTATTATGCAAGTGTTAATATATATATATATATATAGGATATATATATATATGTAAATAATTAATTTGTACGCATGCGTCACATACATGATTCTGTCCCAAATAGGTGGATAGTGGATACCCCGAAAATGGTTATTTCAAAAATTATGATCTAATATCAACCAAAAAAAATCCTGATGCTAGCTGGCCCCCCAAAAAACAAAACATATGAAACAACAAACTCTGAGCAACGCGCATCGGGGCAATTTTGTTTTATATTCTAATCCAACCCTGCCCATTCCGAATAGCTGTTTCAACTTCTGTTTTTTAATCAAACATTGAAATCCAAAGTCTTATGGTGTCAAATGCTTTCAACAGTCTTACTCGCGGGATACTGACCTTGCCCAAAGAAACTGCAGAGGTTCACTTTTGTTTCACCAGCCCATAGTCCCCATTATCCTCCGACCCCAGATGTCAACTCCTCAACACTAACTGCTGGTTTTCTGTTTGTCCATTTTTGCACGCAGATTTTCGAGAAGAACGATGCTTTAAAGAACGATTGTTCGAGAAAAATGCGCAAAGTTGTTTTAGACTCCCCTGAAAAATGCAACACGACCTATTCTTCTCAAAAATCCTCCTTCTCACTTTTTTGGGGTGAAACTGTTCTGCGAATTCCACTGAGGAATTTCTGGTGAGAACGATTGCTCTCGTGAGAACGATTGCCTCTTGTGCGAGAGAACGATGCCATGTCACTTCATAGGGGGGAGTTTGATCATTGTCATTTTTTTGGGGGCCAAACGTGTCCTCAAATGAGAACGATGGGTGACTTAACATGCATTTTCTCAGTGAAAATGTGTAATCACAGCTACGATTTATGTGGCATTTCGGGGTCGTTCTTCTTGTGGGACCTCCCACTCGTCCCCAAGTTGTTCTGGGAGCAAGTGGCATCGACCCAACCTGAGTTTTCCAGCCGGCGAGTCAGAAGTGAATTACAGTTCGTACACTTATGAAGTTATGACCCTGTACCAGTTATAAGCTAGGTATATTATGTTATATAATTAAAATTAACTCTATTTATAACTGGGAAAGGGCTTTAACTGAACTAGTTTGCTTCATGTTGCCTATCACACGGCTACTGAACAGTTCACCATGATTTACCGATGGTAAGGAATCCCAAGTTGGGGTGCTTTGGAGAGATCCCGAGATTCCTACGTTTTATGTTTTTATATGCATGTTTTATCGTGTTTTCGTTCTTCTTCACAAACTTTAGTGGGAATCTCGGGATGTGAAATCTCATTTGAATAAACCTTAATAAGCCACACTTGCCATAATATATATATATATATCATATTAAATAAAGTTATTTCTACCCCAAATCCCATGGTTTATCATCACTTCCGCTAGTAAAATGCAAGTTTGCCGGGATACCCCATTTCCAAACAAAGTAATCCATTTGTGGGTAATCAAAGGAAGTTGGGAGACAATTTTCCGAGTTACGGATGATTTTTACTCAATGAAGTGTGGTGTGAAACTTTACATCACATAACAATACATTCATGAAGGGCGCTGTGAGTTACATCGCATATCCATACATTCACAAAGGGCGGTGTGAGACTTTACATCACATACCAATACATTCATGAAGGGTGGGGAGGAAGCCGGAGCACGAAACCTTGTGTTTTTCAGTATAAAGTGGCTTCGGCCAGCGATGAAAGGTACCTCGTGTGCGTGGCGGGTGCGGTCCGTTCGTTTTGGTGCGTGAGTGGTTCCTTGATGATGTTTTGCAATGCTTGGTTCGTCCCGTGTGCGTAGTTCTAAGGTGTTTTAGAATCTGTGGTTGCTGATCGCATTGTAATGGCTGCATGATTGTTGTCATGTTTTGTTGCCATGTGCATATATACATGCGCGTTTGTAACATGGCGCTGCAAAATGCATTCTAGTGTGGCTGCACGGATGTTGCATAGGACTCGTGTTGGGGAGAAAGCCAGAGCACGAAACCTTGTGTTTTTCCGTGTGAAGTGGATGCAGCCGGCGATGATGAGCAGCTCGTGTGTGCGGCGGTTGCGGGTCCGATCGTGACGATGGGCAATCGGTTCCTCCTCTGTGTTCTGCAATGAGTGGTTGTGCGTAGGTCTTTGCGCTTGTTGAATCTTTGGTTGCAGATCGCAGTGTAATGGCTGCATGATTGTTGTCATGTTCTGTTGACATTTGCAAGCTTTGTAGTACAAAGTAGTCCTGGTACGTGCTTTGTGCAAGGTTTGTAGTACAAATAAGTACTGGGACGTACTTTGGGCAAGCGTAGCACAAAGTAGTCCTGGGGCGTGCTTTGTGCAAGGTTTGTAGTACAAAGAAGTACTGGGAAGTGCTTTGTGCAAGTCTTGTAGTGCAAAGTAGTACTGGGAAGCGCCCTGTGAGAGTTTTGTAGTACAAAGTGATCGTGCGACGTGCTTTGTGCAAGCTTTGTAGTACAAAGTAGTACTGGGACGTACTTTGTGCAAGCTTTGTAGTACAAAGTAGTAGTGGGAAGTGGCTTGTGCAAGGTTTGTAGTACAAAGTGGTACTGGCAAGAACTTTGTGCAGTAGTGGGACTTGCTTTGTGCAAGATTTGTAGTACAAAGTAGTACTGGGAAGTATTTTGTGCATGTCTTGTAGTAAAAAAGTAGTACTGGGACCTGCCCTGTGAGAGTTTTGTGGTACAAAATGGTACAAAGTAGTATGTAGTGCGACGTGCTTTGTGCAAGCTTTGAAGTACAAAGTAGTACTGGGACGTGCTTTGTGCAAGCTTTGTAGTACAAAGAAGTACTGGGACGTGTTTTGTGCAAGCTTTGTAGTACAAAGTAGTACTGGGACGTGCTTTGCGCAAGCTTTGTAGTACAAAGTAGTACTGGGACGTTTTTTGAGCAAGCTATGTAGTACAAAGTAGTACTCGGAAGTGCTTTGTGCAAGCTTTGTAATACAAAGTAGTTGTGGGATGTGCTTTGTGCAAGCCTTGTAGTACCGAGTAGTACCGGGATGTACTTTGCGCAAGCTTTGCAGCACAAAGTAGTAGTGGGAAGTGGTTTGTGCAAGCTTTGTAGTAGGAAGTGCTTTGTGCAAGCATTGTAGTACAAAGTATTACTGGGACGTTCTTTGTGCAAGCTCCGTAGTACAAAGTAGTACGGGGAAGTACTTTCTTCAAGCTTTGTAGTGCAAAGTAGTACTGGGAAGTACTTTGTAGTACAAAGTAGTACTGGGAAGTGCTTTGTGCAAGCTTTGTGTTACAAAGTATGTTTGAAAGGCTTTTCTGTGGAAATGCACCTGTGTCTCAAGCTTCTGTGTGCAAAAGCCTTCTGCGCCCAATGTTTTTTTGTGCAAGGGACTTCTCTCTGAGAGTAAGAGCTGTCTGTTGTGGAGAACAGCTGAGATGAGTTGAGAAGAACTTCGAGGAGATACGCTGATCAGTGCTCGGATGAGGTGAGAACAGCTGAGAAGAACTTACTTAGATGACATGTGAGAAGAGATGGGATGAGATGATAAGAGGTGAGATGAAGTGAGATGAGGTGAGAAGAGCTGAGATGAGGTGAGATGAGATGAAGTGTGGAGTGTGAAGTGCAAGTGTGAAGTGTGAAGAGTGCAGCGTGAAGTGTGAAGAAAGTGTTCGCTTTTCGTTGCATTGCGCCGGGGTCGCGCGCAGGTCATGTTCTTGGACAACAATGGTAACAACACCGCAACAGCGTCGCACAAAGCAGGCACGCACGGGCCTGGCTGGCGCACGGCGCATGCAAGTTCTATAGATGAGAGAGGTCTTATAGTATAACCCTAAGGCAACTTCCGCCCCGCCAGGTGCGGGTACTACTGGTACAAATCACCATGTGGCTTGGTTGAATGCCTATGTTTGACGCTTAAATCCACATGTACCATGGCCAAAACATGGCACATTTTGGTACATGGTGCATCCCATCATCATTAGGAAATCCTTATATATAAAAAACAAAAAACATAACAACGACTATTCCTGGGGTATGACCAGACCCCTATGTTTTGACCATGGTTACTGAAACCACCAGTTCTCCTCATCTTCCCCACGCTAGGCGACCATCGAGTGCTCAGCTGCGGCGAACAGGCTAACAAGATCCAAACGCACGCAGCAAGTCCTGTGGGAACATGGGAAATCATGGGGATGTATTATAGCAACCCATAGCAACCCCCAACAAAATACAGTAACGCTTAGTAAAGTCTGATTCTAACATAGTGGCGTATGTGTTTTCTGTTTTGGGAGTACTATGGAGTACCCTATATACTTGTACCCCAAACATGGCCCATTAATGCAGGCAAATTAGCCACCCATAGATGCCATAGATAGTATGGGGCACGGAAGAAACTCAAAGATCTCTTGGCGATCACAATTGATTTCTAGGGTTACCAATTGTCCCAAACACTTTGACCATCATAACTCAGACATATTTGACGTGTCCAAGACTATATTCCTGAATTGCTTAATATGGCCCCACAAAAAGAACATAGTCTCATTACATTCCCCAAATAGTGGATTAAATAAAACTCACCGACTCAAGAAATTCAAGGACCCACTTGGATAATCAGATCATTCCAATCCTCAGAGGCCTCCCCAAGAGGACGCACCTACTATACCCTCGAAGACCATGTAAAGCCTGATAAACGAAGTGACTGGTGGAGAACACACCCGGGTTCCCGCGTAAAGCACGTGCAGTTCATGGGGAGATCATCATTCCAGGACTGAACAATAAGCACAATTCAAAAAATATGCCCAAGAAAACTTGAATCACCAAGACCACCAAGTAAATGACAAATGACGTTGAAATCTGGCTCCACAATCCAAGTATATAAAGCATGTGCCTATTCGAAGCTATTCCACATTTTCCACCGATCTGAAAGTTACGCCACTGATGACAGACTTGGCTGCTGCCGCGACACATGGGGAAGACCGTCAACTTGGGATATTGTGGTAGCTGGAAAGATACCACACCAGTGGTCTGTGGCACTTGGTACACGATGGCCCTTGGAGGACACCCACATTGCTCCCAAGGTCACCCACGGTGGGGGGAAGGGGGTAAGGTAAACATAGAATTGTCCACCTTTGTCTGCCTTGTCTTGTGCCTATCACATCCTATCACATGTACTGGTTACTGGGGAGCAACGCTGTTAGATGTTGCATATCTAATTCTTCCGCTGAACAATGGGAGGCTACAGGGACTTGCAATCTGTTCGAGAAATTTGGTCACAATGATTCTTCGGCAATCCAGTTTGGCCGTTCGCACATGCTTGCAATCACTCACACCAAATAATGATTCAATCAATTCAGTCAGTATGTTTAAGCAATGCATGTGTATATAGATATATATATATATACATAGTTATATGTACAGTTAAATATATATATATAGTTATATATATATAGTGATAGATATATGTTTAAATATATACTTAAATTATTAGTTTAATTTATAGTTACATATATATATAGTTGTATAAAAATAGTTATATATAGTTCTATATATATATATAGATATATATATATATAGTTAAATATATATAGTTATATATATATATATAGTTATATAGTTATATATATATAGTTCTATATATGTTTACAGTTATAATTATATATATATATATATAATACAAAAGGTGATAGGCTTGAGATGACTAGCACATTTGACTCGTGGCTGGACAAATGTTGTGTTCCCAGCCACAAAACCAACCAAGCAAATGTCTGTGCTAAACGACATTGGCTTCGCGCATTCAAACCACAAACCAAACATCCACATCTGTCAAAACCAATCTGCCAGCTAAAAATACGTTCTAGTGATTTGGCCCCTGCCACACCCTCTCAGGGTTTTTGCCAAGTGTCCCATGTGGACTGATGGCTCCCGTGTAGCCGTTATATGTACACTTCCTGAGAGTGGGGACCAAAATTCTGCCCTGAAAAGGATAATTTTCACTCTCCAATTCCCCAATGTAAACCTTCACTCTCCAATTCCCATTTGTCTACAATGTAAACCGTGCCATAGCACATGTATATATATATACAATATGATATCTTATTCTCCAGTAAATGAACATATTGGAAAACTTGCACTGAAGGATTGAGTTGCCCTTGGTTGAAACAACCATGGACTTCCATATCGTTTTGATAACTCGTTGGAGGGCCATGCACCAAGCATCACCAGGGTCTGTCCATTCTCCACGGCAGCATACCTTGCGGATGATGTCAAAAAACAGGTCTTGGGTGGCTCGAAAATAGGGTATCAGCGGAGCCACACATGCATGTATATATATATAAATGTATATATTATACATATTATATATATCTATCTATCTATCTATCTATCTAGCTATCTACATATGTTATTTCTTTTTTACTCTTTCACATAGTTTCCCAACTAATGTAACAATAACCCTGGGTCACTATTTTTGAACCCCACAGCCTGCGGCCTGCATTCGACTACAGTGCTGTGTTGCAAACCATTGGGATTCTGACGCAAAAGGGCCAGGAAAGCATTCAGCATTTTCATTGACGCCAAGCATTGCATGAAAAACAATGACAAACATCCTCTGTAGGTACTAATCTCCCAAAAAACCAGGTAGTATAACCTCGTATAAAAACCAACAGCGGTGTTTTTGATGGCTCACATGGTTTAAACCACTTGACATAACAACTTGAGCTGTGCTGAGCTAAATTGATTACATTTAGGTTTGGCTAAGAGCTTCAACCAGATTAGGCAGAACTCAACTTGGTTGAAAAGGAACTCCTCTGTGAACCCATGTGAACCCCCTGAACATAAACCCTATTCCATTTCTGATACCTAAATTGACGAAACATGATCAAACCAAACCTGAAGAATCTCAGAATTCTGCATCTGATTGCCATTTTTGTGTCACTAACGATCAGGCTCCTTCATCTGAAATATCTCAAGGTGGAACACCCATAAACTTGACGGGAATTGCTTGTTGGTTTAGCGCAAACAAAACACACAACATATTTTTGGTTGTCAACTTTAGATTCTGGCTGAATCCAAACAATTCACTCACCAAAAACGCGTCGTCATTTGGGGATGATATGATTCCCAAAGGGTACCGTTTACAATGACGTCGACGATTCCAGTGGTTATATTTCAGCTAGATGACCATAGTAGTCTAACGAATCTGGGTGACATTTCTAGATTAAAAAACAAACAAAACAATGATAAAAGTATAAACCAACAAGCACAACTGGGTCCATTCGTGTAAGTCAACCTACCATTTTGCCTCTCCGAGATGCTGATGGCCGCGCAGATGCTGCTGACCTTTAAACATGTTTTCTGCACGAAAGATGGTAGGGTCAAGTCATTGGGTTTTCCAATAGCTGGATGTTTTTAGATGGTTGACATTAAACGACCTGCCAAACATAAATCCTAAAAGGTCCTAAAATCTCTGGTCCCTGGGGATTTCCAACTTCACCAGGTGACTTGATCCCCAACAGAAATCGCGCTCGCAAATCCCAGGCCTAACCATTTTTGACATATAACGGGTGTGGGTCAACAGTACCCCAATTCTTGGGTGCTGAAAAAACACAAAAAACTCAGACTTCAATAATCTAAACAATCTGTGGTTTTATCCTGAAATTTGACCCATACCCAATATATTTCAATGGACAAATCATCGAACTGACTAAATCGGGACTTGCTGAACGCAAAACCGTGGATCAGCAATCAATCCATGGGTCCTGTGTGAAACGGCCACTGCTCGGGGAAAAAAACAGAAGGGAATAATATGACACCAAGAGTGACAATGTGGTGAAACCAATGATAAACCATCTCCAATATATATATATATATATACATCTATATATATATATATATATATATCCTAAAATCACATAAAATCACTATCTTTGCGGGTGCTATGAACCATCCCCAAATGGTAGGTTTCTGGCATTGGGTTACCCACATTATGAGATGTCTGGGAGGCTGGCGAAGATCACCAAAAATTGGGCAGTCAACTACCTCAGGACGTCACTTCTACGATTCAGTGTATGTCTTAAACCCAATAATAAACAGTTCCCAATTCGGCTTTATGGAATTGGGTATGCCCCCTACAAAACGGATGATTGTGGGATACGGATCGCCGCCTTTGTGCATTCTAATTGGGACGGTTGACCAGACCCCCATATTCTCTTCTCAATCGTCGAATAGTTGACTAATACAAATACACAACATTACTAGCAATCGTCACAGTTTATACACCGAGTAAGTACCCAACTACAACATGTACCAATTCCATTATTGGGCTATCCACTTCTATATGGCAGTGCTCAAAACCTGAAATGTGATCCCTTTATGGTGGTTGGCTGAGAACCGGATTACCATTTTGTGCGCTACATATGTAATGTAATAATAAAATACAATACTATAACATAACATAATTTTAAAAACATAACAGAATCCAATAAAACGTAATTAAAGATAATATGTCATAAAATATTATGATGAACTGAACTATAATAGAAATAATAATTATACATATATATATATATATATATCATAAAAAAATAAAATATGATATAATACAATAAACTACAATATAATCGAAGGAAGTTTAGAAGTCAAACTTCCGACAATATGGACAGATGAAAAGCAGAGCAGGGAAGAGGCAGAGAGAAGAGAAAGATTAGAAGAAATAAGAGTAGAAGAGAAAGAGTCAGAAGAAAGAAGATGCAGATGCGAGAAAAGGTAGGAAAGTCGCGAAACACTGTGTTTTTCCAATGATTTGGGGCTCCGGAGGGTCGAAAAGTAGGCTCGCTAAAGCGGCGGGTGCGGAGCCAGAGATGAAAAATTACACGCCGTTGTGGCGCGAAGAACATTTCCAAGTCAAAATGTACAAAACACACCAGCTCCGGACCACTTTTGGCAGTTGAGATGTTGAAAAAGTGCACGCCGTTGTGGCGCGAAGCACATTTCCAAGTCAAAATGTGCAAAACACCTCAGCGTCGGACCACTTTTGGAAGTTCAGATCTCGAAAAAGTGCACGCCGTTGTGGCGCGAAGCACATTTCGAAGTCAAAATGTTAAAAACACCAGGGGTTCGGACCATTTTTGGAGGTTCAGATGTCGCTTCGCTTCGCTTCACTACACTACACTACATCACACTACACTACACTACACTCCATCCACTACACGACACTCCACTACACTACATTACACAACACTACAACTACAACTACACTCCACCACACTCCACTACACTAAATTACACTACACTACATTACACTACACTCCACTACACTACATTACACTACACTACCTTCCAGTACACTTCACTACATTACACTACACTACGCTCCACTACAACTACTACCACAACTACAACTACACAACTACACTCCACTACAATACACACCACTACACTCCACTACACTAAATTACACTACACTACATTACACTACACTCCACTACACTACATTACACTACACTACGCTACCTTGCACTACACTTCACTACATTACACTACACTACACTCCACTACAAATACAACTACGACTACGCAACTACACTCCACTACACTACACTACATTACACTACACTACGCTACCTTGCACTACACTTCACTACATTACACTACACTACACTCCACGACAAATACAACTACGACTACGCAACTACACTCCGCTACACTACACTACATTACACTACACTACATTCCACTACACTCCACTACACTACACTACACTACACTACATTACACTGAATGACGCTGCACCACAGATAGACAGGTAGACAGATAGACAGATAGACAGATAGACAGATAGACAGATAGATAGATAGATAGATAGATAAATAGACAGATAGACAGATAGACAGATAGACAGATGAAAGAGAGAGAGAGAGAGATAGATAGATAGATAGATAGATAGGTAATTAGATGAAAAAGAGAGAGAGAGATAGATCGATAGATAGATAGATACATAGAAGATAGGTTGGTAGGTACAGTAGGTAGGTAGTCAGAGAAAGAGAGAGAAAGAGAGGAGACCTCAAGCACCTTTCGGTCCATCAGCGGCTTCGCTCTGCCATCCCTGATTCACAACAACCAATCTCTCCTATAGGTTTCCTATTTTTGAAACTTCCGCCACCGCCTTGTGCGGTACTACTGGTATGATATAATACAAAATGATATATACAATATGATATGATATGACATACTGTGGTTTAATATCATATAATATAATGTAATATGATAAATACTATAATAATATGTATATAATGTAATATAATAAAATAAATTACAATGTATATATATAATTAGATAATTATATAACATGGTGAAAATATAATATGATATAATATGATGTGATATTATTTATTATATATATACATATATCATTTAATATAACCAAATATAAACCTATAATAATAGTCCACATTGACATTCTCTTGGATAGTATAGTCCCCGTACTCTACGGTAATCGAACATGGCAATTGAAAAACCTCTCTACAGTGACGTCACTATAAATGGAGGTTTATAGCTGGGACAATCACCTATATCAAATTCGGATTTTCCAGCCATGTTTGATTACCAAAGGGTAATAACCACTTCAACCAGGTTTTGGTCAGTGCATGTCGGTGCTCATATAGGTATGGGTCAAAAAATCAGCCCTATGAACGACAGATTTTAGTACATGTCTAGTATAAACCATCCGATTTAATTATTTTTAATTACAGTACCTTTTTATCTGGGCCACACCCATAGTGTAGTTTATTGATGTTTATGGTCTGTCGGAATTCTCCAGCTTCAAGGTCCCAGGCACCGATGTTGCTCCACGTGGCACTGCTTTCCAACAGTAAATCCGCTGAGCTCAGAGACCGTGTCAAGTATGGGAAGTCAGTGTCGAAGCAAATCGTGCCCGTCCTGGATGTCGATGTCGCTAGGCAATACGATTTGTAAACCTGAAAATCACCATGTTGGAGCATAGTAACCATAAAGTACTACAGGTAAATATAGATGGTAACATTTGGTAAATTCATGGTTGTAACTCATCAGGTTTAACATGGTTCGATAGCGAACTGTTAAATAACCATAGGGTAATGGTTTACTACAATAAATTGATGTTGTTTTATGTGTGTGGCTGTTAGCAATCTGTTTTTTTCTTGTAATTATTGTTGTGCGCGCTATGAGTCCTAACACAGATGTTTTTTGTTTCTTCCACTGCAAAGCTTTAGTGGGATCTAGCATGTGATATATCAGCGCATATCCCAAATGCACTATATACACTATCACTCTGCAGCAACGCGTTCAAATTCGAAAAAAGGACACGGTGGTTGGTCATCACTTCTGTCGGTATCATACAGAATGTTTATATACATGCGTAACTCACCTCGCTAGGATTTGGCCTGGCTAATACTGTCAGTGGAGTCGTTGACTGGAGGGACACCCATACAATCAATCAAAGACCATGTTCTAAGTAATTATTCATATATGAACAAGATTGCCAAAAAAAAATATATATATATACCAACATCAAAGACGTCCGCACAAACATGAAGCATTGAAATTGTAAGATCTTGTAACCATGATCCAGCACATCATTCTCCCCAACATCATACAACTCCATCACCACTAAGAGAAACAACAGCAGTGACCACTACAGTCTATACTTATCTGGTTGGTAGTTTCAACTCATTCCCAAAGGACACAGTTGAAACTTTTGAACCTCTGATCTGTGATACAGTAAGACTAACAACATACTCACTGTAGATAGATCTGTAACATAATATAGCATCATACAAAAACAACACATAAACCCAAGCACAACCATTTTAATCATCGGGTTGGTTCAGCAAACTCGGGCTTTATCTGCGCATATCGTTTTCCTGAAATTTATTTAACCGTCATTCCGCACCCCCGAACACAGAACAAACCATTGAATATTCAAACCGCTACTGGCAGTGGGTGTGTCTGACAATGGGGTAAACCCCGAAGTGGCAATTTTCATGGGATGATGAGAAAAGCCATGCTAAACCATGATAAACCACTGGATACACCGGGGTTACCGTCATTTTCAAGCACAACCATCATTAAAAAAACACTCATGTACATCATCAAACACTCTTCATACTAGCCATATCATATAAATGAACTCCCATCATATCGTCATTTGCCCTCCCTAAACTCATCAACTACTATTTTGTTTGTTAAACCACAAATTGCTACATATGTTTGGGTGTGTCAACGTAGAGACTCATCCCAAAGTCCAAACCATATAGTACTAATCCATATGGTTTATCAATTTCAATAATATATGAACATGGCATATATGTACATAATATATGAACATGGCATATATCAACATAATGTATATATATATATATGACGGTTTGTCAAAATGTCTGTTCCCGGTTTTGTTGATAAAACGCAATTCCATGCGTGCCGCCTCATGTTTGCCTTTAAAAAACATGACCTACCTTGATGACGTGAAAACGTGGAAATTCTTCGTTACCTTTGGAAATCTTTCTAAAACCACAGGAATCGGCTAACGCACGTCGGTTTTCATTCGCTGTCGCTGGTACTATCTCCTGAACTGTGTGTCTCTGTGTGTGTGCCTCTCTGAATGCAATATGCTTCTTGACATGCCTCCCGATCAACGCTGTTTCCTTACTGTAAGCTACCAAAGCGTGAACATGGCTGTGCCTCTGAATGGGCTGCGGGTGGACCGGGGCATGTATTTGCAATTTTCGCTAGCGCGTTGCTAGCGGCGATCTAGCGCGTAAAATACGTAAAAAAAAATATCGAAAATTTGGGAATATGTGGAAACTGACAGACTTGTAAGAAAAGCTGGCAAGACATTCACGACATGGAGGCCATGGCTGTCAATCAAACCTAGCGCAAACCTAGCGGGTTTGCTAGCGCTGCCTTGCAGAATTGCTGAATTTAGTTGCGTGCCGCCTCATAACGAAGAGGAAAAAAACAGTAGACCCAGATGAATTATCAACAACCAATACTAAACTTCTAAACAACTATTTTTGACAAATGGTCATATACGTGTTGCCTGATCACATAAACATATATTTGTTGGTGGTTTCAACCCCTCTGAAAGAATATGAGTTTGTCAGTTGGGATTATGACATTCCCATTTTCTTGGAAAGTCATAAAATTCATGTTCCAAAGCACCAACCAATATATGTACCATCTGGTTATTTAACATAGCCATGGAAAATCACCATGTATAATAGGTAAACCATCTATAACAGGCAACACCCCCATAAACTTGCCATAAACGTCATCCAAATCATCTCCCTCAGCGAGTGAGCGACACTGAGACGGGCTGAACCCCCGAGAGCTGCAGCGACTTCGCCACGCCGGGTGGAGCTTGGCCCGGACGGATGTCGGTCTCCACAAAGGGCACCTCATAGGTGGGGCATCACAGTTATTAGTTGAATCTATAAATCAATATAGTTGATATAGATGACAATATTTATACGCATATATATATATATATAGGGTAATATTAATATATATAATTAATATATATATATATAATTAAAATATACGTATGATAATATAGATTATAAACTTCATAATATATCAACTATATCATCATCTATAAAACAATCTGGAGGTTTCCATCATACTATAGCTGATAATGTAGTTGATAGATAATAATGTGAATCAATCTAACTATAGCTGTATCATCATGTAATAAAAAGATATATCAAATTACCATCAACTAATGATCAACTAATATGATCATATGGTTGATCTATAAATCAATCTGGAGGTTCCAATCAAAGGTGATACCCCTAAATCATCCATTTTAAGAGATTTTAATTATAAACCATCCATTTTGGGGTACCACCATTTATGGAAACCCCGATCTAACTATAACTGTATCATCTATATCATCATGTTCTATCCAATTACCATAGACCACAGTTAGCTTAGTTATTCTAAATTATAAACCAACTAGGGTGCTAGGATGCCCCCTGTAGGCATCAATTTGAGATCACAGTGGTCCCACTGTCCCAGACGCCAAAAGGCCGGATGGTTCTTGGCGTAGCTCATCACCGTCCCGTGGCGGGTCAGCAACTTGTACCATGACCTCGTTTTAAGTTCACCGCGGAAGCGGTGAACCCGGTGAACTTCACAGCAAAACATGGAAGTTTATCGGGTAAATGGTCTATCCCAAAAAAGAGACATCAAATAAGGGGATCACTAATATAAGGTATAAATATATGTATAAATCAAGTTCTTGGTATTTAACAAAATCCTATGGCTAAATGGCCAACAATGAGGTTAGTTAGAATCATTGGTGGCAAAACATACAAGTCATACAGGTCTTTATTGTGGGCATTTCCTCTTGAAACAATGCTGAATTGGATGATAATGGACAACCATAGTTCATGACAGTGTTCAACCTTCTTGGTTTCATAATGTTTCATACCAAACAATCTACGCACAGAAAATAAATCGATTCACCAACCTGATATGTTTGGTTACTAACCACTATATTTCATTCTATTTCATTGTATGGATGTCATTCTATTCCCATAAAAAAACGGTTCATTCTATACGCCCAATTTGGGGATGATTCCCCCAAGTCCCTTCATTGAGTCGTCCGTTTCCGTCTCACTTCAGTCACTTCAGAGACTGGGCACTGCTCGTTCTCTACAAAGGACAACACCAGCAATGCCTGGAGGAGTCAGCCAGCGGATTTTCTTGGGCAGGATTCTTTCAAAGAATTCAGTGATTGTTCTAAAAAACGATAATAATCATCACTGAATTGAGTGATAAGAAAAATGAGTTGGCCATAGTTTCTCACTTTTTGTTGTTGTTTTGCCAATCACTGGCAAACATTGGCAAATTCATCAGTGAAATATGGGAGGCCTGGCAAGGAAAATGATGGAGATTGGTTGGTTTGAAAAAATGCCTGAAATCAGCTAACATGTTAACCCATAGGACGGGCCTTGATCAAATGTTCAAGCCGATATTCATCCACAGATCGTTTTAACTGGTAAGGAGTGTCCATCCATTTTTGTACCACGATAAATCATAAGAATTCATCAACCTGGAAAGTTCCATCAATTTATATCAATTTGGGATACCCTATTGTAATCAAAGGTGACAATTGAAAATCCCCTAAAATTTGGAGGTTTGCCGGGAAAATCATCTCTGGTGACTTCCACTGTCACGTAGGGGGGGTAGTTCCCCAAATCCGTTCACCACCAGACGTGACGTCGCAGTGTGGCATCGGATTGCAAGATTCCCGCCTCAGTATGGTTTTTGGCATAGTGCTGCTGCAGAAGACTTTGATAGCCTCGCTGCGGAACATCGTGGATTGGGTCAACCAGGAGTTGATTTGTCCGGTTCACCACAGCTTTGCAAAAAGTTTTTTTTCACATCAAAAGTAGAGATGTCATGAATGTCATCAATTCAATCATAGACAAGCCCAAGCAACCGCTATTTAGGTCTGGGTATTTGGGTAAATGGCAAGTGGTACACCAACAAGCAAGAAGTGGGTCGGAAACCAACAACCCCGATTCATTGCTATAAATACATGGGAAAATGGTGATCATCTAATATGTGTATGAAATTTTTGGGGTATCCCATTTCATGTGCGCAACCATCCTGGTAT
>CAMXCT020002259.1:0-62500 GCA_947184155.2 Cladocopium goreaui | reverse complement strand
GTGATTTAAACGATTTAAATGGCAGTATATATATATATAAGATGTACCCAACACAAATTCGGCAATTCAACCAACTCATTCTTTTGACCATCAAACATAGGGATTTACCTCCTGACCAAGCAAACATGGATATGCATTTGCCTCCAAATAGGGAATCTCCCAGCTGGTCACCTTTCTTTGTGCTGGCTCAATCCGCATGATATATCCTATCTCACATAACTGATATCCACAACCTATGGGGATACCAAAGACAATAAAAACCCAGGTAAAAGTGAATACATCACCATAATAGGGGGTATATCCATTTATATATATATATATCCAACTTGTGGAAGTTATCACCATGGTTATACATATGCATAACCCCAGTTCTGCACCCCCTTCTCTTTTTGACCGACCCGCGCCTTCAAAGCAAAACCACTTTTGGGATTCACCCAGCGCTGCGCTGCGGCCGCGGCCAACCAGCTCTGCAGTCGATAAAGGATGTCAAGTGGTCAATCCGCATAATGATGATACTAGCTCCTAGCGAAATAATAATATCAATAAAACACATATGTATATATATATATATATGCATACGTGAAAAAACATGAAAACTACGTGTTTTTTTTGCCGCTGATATTCACTCGTGCCTAGTCTTGCATCACCAAAGAATTCTACTGTACAGGTTGGTAATCGGGTTTCATCTCGCTGCACTCAGTGCTAGCTGCCAGACGTGTATATATATATATATGTGAAAATCATGAAAACTAAGTATGTATTTACATATATATATATATATCGCATCAGTTAATCATACATTATAATATATCTAATGAATATAAATTGGTATTCATCTTCCAGGATTTGATGTCTTTGTTTTCTTTTTTCCACCGGTCAATGAGATTCATCAATGGCATTGATCAACCCTTGATTTTCATCAAACAAGGGGGCAAATTCCTCCAGCATCTCGAATGGTTCCACTATGTTCCACTGTTTGGTTGATGTTGATAGGTCTTCCTACAATGGATCCTCGTCTTATAGAGTCCATGTGGCGCCGCAATTTGCATGGGATATTGATGAAACTGAATGTTCCATCCACACAGTAAAATCTACGATCCAACCATCGCCTATGCTGAATGACGTCGGCTAGTGAGGTTGCTGCAACTGACCCAAAGTTGATGATACTTTTAGTGGAATTACATCCACCCTGTGTGATGCTTGTGTTGTTCCCCCACATCGACAGCATCGTCGGGGGCAAACATCCTACAAATCATCCCACCAAATGCAACCAACTTTTGGGATAGGAAGGCCATGAAAATGACCAGAGACTTGTCATTCGAATTCAAAAAGGTCATGGCCATCTTGAGCCCAGACTCCAACATAAAGGTGATGCTACTTCGGCCCAGCCAGGCGCAACACCTCATGGCACAACGAATCTCAGGAGTGGGACCGGGGGAACAAGTGGGCCAAAAAAAGGGGTAACAAAAATGCGGTACCACATGGGAAATCAATTTCATGGAGCTATCCGGAAGAAACAACTCAATTTCATCATATCTTATCCAGTTATTTCATCTCGTGTGGCTGGTAATCCAACCAAATTCAGCCATCTTTTCCACTCACTTTGTTGCAGGGAAATCGAGCCGAGGTTGCAGCAACCCGGGGTGAGGTCTCTTGTACTCTCCGAATTCCGTTCAAGCCGTTTTTCCATCCCCCAGTATAACAACATAAGAATCTTCTGTTGTTTAAACCGTTCGCATTCAAAAACTGGTGATGTTCAGTGATTTTCCACTTCGCAAATCCTGAAAAACACTGCAGAGTCATATCTTCTCTGCTCTGAGCGACTGGATGAACATCAGATTCTGCCCCGCCATGTTGTACGCAGGGCTTCCTTCGGAGCCAATGGGCAGTAGGATCGAGGACAGAACCCACCACACCTGCAAAGCCGCAGGTCGGAAATGGGGAGATTCCGAGTCAAGAAACATGATTAGCAATTCAATTTGGATATTTCTGGGGATATTTCTGGTGAATTATTGGGATATCTGATATATGATTGATGAGTCACGATTAATGGATGTTTTTTGAGAAAATCATGTGACATTGACAGATTGTTGACAGATTGAGTGACAGGGCTTGAACTGAAGGTGATATGGGTGGGACTCACTGGTGTGAGTTTCCATCCATTCAGTTGCCGATAATATGCCCTGCATTTCCCTGCCATATCGGGGCAGATCTTCCCTCTCATGAGGGCCCAGGAAACCAGCGAAACCAGCGAAACCAGCGAATACATGTTACCTTAAACCAATGCAATGATAATTTGTTGGTGGTTTTAACCATCTTGAAAAACATTAGTCAATGGGAAGGATTATCCCATATATTATGGAAAATAAAAAATGTTTGAAACCACCAACCAGATAAGTAGATGACACGTCTTCAATTCTCAGCAAACTACCCATAGTTAGCCTACGAAGTGGGTACATCACCTAAACTTGCCAGGCTGCGCCAACCATTGTGGCAGTTCCTAGTATCCCCCTATCAGCTCTGGCAAACCACCTGGATACGCAAACGAATCTTTGTCTATTGCTAAGCATTGCATCCAAAAAATCTCGAAGTCTGGGCCATCTGAGCTTTCCCAGCTGAGGAACTGTATTCACGCAGGGAAATGCCAATGTCACACCTGCCGGCAGGTTGACCCTCCCAAGAATCCGGGCCATCCTGTGGTTTTGTGGCTACCAATACCATTCAGGGTGCTTATTCAATGATACCATTCATCTCCAAAATCTGTAAACGCCCTGCCATGCCCTGCCAGATAAGCTGGAAGCTGAGTTTTCACAGCTATTTCAGGGTCTAGGGTCTAGGTTGATTGGGGGAGGGTAAGCATCGAACATGCTGCCAGTATCAGGTCCGAGGGGCTCCACAGCTCCGGGTGTCGGATGGTGAGCCTGGGCTTGCAGCGGAAGGTAGGCACAAAAAGGGAAAACCCTTTGAAAAATACAGAGCTACAAAGCATGTATCCAGTTTCCAGACATACCTATACACACATATACACACTGATATATCATGTAATTGTCACATTGCAATTTCAAGATATGCCAAGTAAGCAATGAATCTCCTTTCTGTATGATGGTCTTGAAGCCACTGAAGTTGTCAGTTGCACTTAAATGAGTTTGACCACAAATGGGGAACCAAAAAAAATCTGCAAATCGGCCCACTCTAAAATGGCCATTTCTGGCCAGTCATCCAGGCACTCATGCAGGATTCCATAGGATTCCATAGGATGTTCATAGGGCGGCCTTATAAAGCAGCTTACGATCTGCCCGGCCTTCGGTGCACCAAGTATGCACCAAAGATTGGGATCTGCATCAGCACCTGAGAACGTGCCGACCGTTCCTCTTGGGACACAACCCTGCCGAGAAATCATAGATTCATCCTTTCCAACCATGAACAAAAACACATTTCAATAGATGACACTGATTACCCTGACTTAAAACCATGATCGGTGCTCAGGTCATAAAGATGATGTTGGCTAAAGTCTACTTAGATCATCCTACATCATCAATGGAATCTCACAAACCATGCACATCATGTCATGCTATCCTGCTCTCAGGAAACTACAGGCGGTCAGTTGCACGGCAACTAACAGCAAAAAACAATCATACAAACGTTTCTCACATATAGTTCATTTCACTCCTATCATGTGCTTGGACAGCAACTTTCGAATCTTCCGACACACAAAATCAATAATATAAAAATATGACAGTATTATTTCACAAGTGTCAACTGCAAGTAACTCTATAGTTCCAAAATATGACATGTATAGTGAACATATATATATATATATATAGAGAAATTGGTATGCATCATCATAATTCACAATTCACTGTCTCGATATCTATGTGTATATATATATATATACATAATATCATATAATCCCTTGATATTCAACACCCCCCAAGAGTCACTTAAGCTTTTTGTAGGGGATGAAACCACATATTTGGGACTTGGGACTGTTCATTTTTGGGGGGTGCTAAAATATCCAAAATGAGGAGGGATCGGATTAGTTACAGATGATTAGTAACCATTTCATATTCCCCAACATCTCCCATGAAATCCATGTCAAGATGCACAGATGACCAGTGCAGCTTCCTGCAAAAAGCCCCAGGTGGAGACACCCATCACAGCACCTCAACGCCAAGGGAAAACACGCTTGTTTTACAGAAAGCCATGGGTTAAACCATGTATATGGTATCTGTATATGTGTAAACATATATCATACATCTTATATATACATATATTATTTCATATTATAAACTATATGTATGTATATGTATATATTTGTGAACTTGTTATAAATCGTATATATGACGGTAGTGTTTTTTGTTATCCTTGTCTTGCGGTTAGCAGGTAGCACAGGCAAACGGCGGCAAACGCCTCCGCTGTGCCTACGTGCCTACGCGGAGTTCCCGGTTGATCTCTATTTTCCGCATCAAGAAAAAATAGCTACTGATATGGATTGTGTATATTTATTAATGATTTACTCTCAACAATGAATATATATATATATGTATATATATGTATATATATACACAGACAAGTCGAATATGTTTTGCCAGGCTTGATTATGAGGAGGTACCATTCACGGGTAGTTTCCGGTGATAGCTCAACACGATTACAAAGCTGAAACCTCGAAGATCCGCGGACAATAGCAGTTAAAGCTATAGGACACCCGGCAAGAAACAAATAGAATCAGTCTCCACCTCATACCCTAGTTGTTTGCCTTGAAGCGAACAAGACTCAGATTCAATCAAATCAGTGAAAGCAGTGCCAGATTCTCTACTTTGCTCCAAATCTTCCTAAGTTTGGGTGGACTGTAGATGTCAGTTGAGATTACCCTTTGGTCAAAACCAAAGTTAGCACAGCATCAGGACCTTTCGCATTTATTATTTTTCACTGACTAGGGGAGAACGCAGCTTACCTCCAGGTTCACAAATTGCCTTTTCAAATACAACATACACACCGCGGAAACTTTAACGCTTTGCAGAAAATCATCCTTTGCAAGAAGGTCCTTCACCAGTTTTTGAATGCCAGCCCGGATCCGTCGTGCCTAGAGGTATCAAGGCCAAGGCAAAAATCCAAAGCCGCTGGATGCTCTGTGCCAAAGCGCAGCAACACCTTTGAGACATCGGGAGACCGGAACTTTCAACATCTGTAGCCTCCTGATGCCTCCTGTAAACATAGAAAAAAAATCTGGAAAACCCATTTGGTAGATCATTGTCCTACCCGGAAACCGTTGGTTTTCCAGATATTTTTGGATGTTTAAAGCAAACTGTAGACCCTGAAACTTGGAACAAGTTCTTGTGAGCCCAAACCAATCGTCTACTAAGCCATAGAGTGTTTTGAGCGCCGGTCATCTTGATCCATTCAATCAACCCAGCTGTCAAACAACAAGAATGGCGAGCCCACCCATCTCCTCAAATATGAGTCAACCACTTCCCCCAATAAAATCAGAGTCATAATGCCAAATATGTAGCTCCTTTTCGGTATGTTTGGAACATAGTCGTCGGTATTCTAAGTACACGCGCCCCCATATGTAAGATAAAAAGATAACAAATACGGACACATGATTTAAAGAAACACATCACACATATACAATCATATACATGCATGTATATATGCGCAATCAATCATAACAATGTGTTCATGTTCATGTTGCATCAATAATCTGAAATTTCGAATACTGTAAATCATAATAAATCAACAATCCCACACTCAACAACGACATGTATAGATCTCCCATCTTGGACACTCTTTTTTCGCCGAGGGAGCCCCATGGCCAGGGCAGACATGAAGGGCACCGCTTCCAGATTCGTGAAGAAGGTTGCCTCGAGGAAGGTATGAACGAATCATGCGTTTTGACCCAGGAAATTAGATTCTAAATTGACCATGGGGTTAGTTCAGTGGTCAGCAAGTGGCCCAAAATGTTGGGTCTATAAATGGTTTGTAACATCTTTTAAGCCACTTGGATTTCAAGGGTTCACCATTTTGTAACGTTCCCCCCGTGAAAATCCCGTGGAGCTGGTTCAAAGCCAAGGTAGACGTTTACGTAAAACTCCCCTGGCGTCATGTAAATGCTTCTATTAGACTTGCCGTAATTTGCAATTTCAACTTTCTGCAAGTTGCCATATGCCAGCCACCAGTAGAAGAAATCGTCTGTGCACTTTCGGTTGCTCCCTGTGATGCATCGTCAGCTGAGTCCACCCAACATTAGATCCTCATCACCTCATTTCCTCTATATCACCTTCCAGGAAATCAACGACCCTGAGCATTGCAGACAAGTGAAACTCATCCGCAATGTATTTGGCAGGGTATAATGTCGGTTCGGGGAATGATCAGCCGAAGGCGCTATGAGCCCAAAAAGGTACACCGCCCACAAGTGCTTGGCGCTTGCCTGGCACCGCCAAAAATAGGCAACCCATATTTCGACAAATCCACCGGTTACGAAACCTGCCGAAATGATCTACAAATGCTGGATTTTCCGTATCTTAATATATGTTAATAATGGTTGGGTAGAAGAAAGTGATTAATAGTGGTCACAATATGGATCATATATGGATCATATATGGATCATATATGGATCATATATGCCCTATCCACTTATCCACTGGCTAATTAATGATCAGTGTCACCCTTAAAAATGCAATGTGCCAGTTGACCAGCGGCTTCTGCCTGAATTTCCACTCCCCGCGTTTTGACGGAAATTCCTTTGAAACTGTGGCAAAAGAACAGAACCGTCATGTGTTTCTTCATAATGAAGTTATATTCCAAGGTGTGCTCATTAAGTCCCCAAAATTATTGGCGGATATCTCATGTGTGCAAGATGTTTACCTGGATGTTGAATTTGACCCATCACAATATTCACCACTTCAAAATCGTCACCAAAAGGGTTAAACTTTAAACATTGCCAATCATAGATACCCTGCACAAACACCTGGTTAGGAGATCCACCTGCAAACCGGTCTGTAATCTGGCTGAATTATAACATTCCAACCTGAAATCATGGCGACTCTTCAGCTGGTTGAGTTGTCTATATATGTCCCTCATAGATCCTCTATGGCAAACAAATGAAGGTGCTAGACTATCCACCCATATCCACACATGCTTTCCCCATATATCTATCATGACTGTCTCTTTTCTGCTCGCCAGCTCCCACCTTGGGCATGTGGACGTCCCAAGACCTTGCGCTATCAGGGGTATGGCGGAAGCATGTACAGTACAAGGTGGTGCCCCAGTGCGGAATAGCTCAGTTGGTTTATCACCAGTATGTATATATATATACACTGTATATAATCTAGCACAATACAATATAGAAATAATATCATATAATGTGATATAACAATATTTATATATAAGGTTTTTGGTAGGTATATATCTATACTTGAGGGGTTTATAAATCAACCAACGCAACTGAGGGGACCCGGGGACCCACCGGGTAGGTTTCATCAACAAATCACCGGGATATTCGAATCCCATCACAGTTTCAAAGGACTATTTCATGGTGATATTAGGGGGCTGGGATTGATGAATTATGCCAGTCAAGGACCTACAATCATCCCCAAAATATAGAGTATATATATATATATATTAGAGGATATATGTATATACATCTATATATATATATATACGTATATATATATATACATACATACATATATATATATATGTAGTTATATACGTATATATAAATGTATATAATATATATATATATATTACATATATATACACACACCCAATGTCGTAGACCATGATTTGGGCCTGGGATTGTGTGGCATCAGCTTTGACTCAACCCTTCCAGTTTTTTGGGTAGACAATTGCCCCGAAACTTGGATAAATCATGAAAATATAGAAAATAGATGAACTATGATGAAGTAATATCTAATAGATAAATAACAAATATCATCAACACATACTGTACAGGCTCTGCCCAATTCCCTCCAGGACCTATTCGCTACTCATGGTTTACTGCAGGGATGAACCCATGTTGCTCTTGCCTCCTTTCGACATCCATTCCTGTGCAGACGCAAGGCCCAAGGCGAAACTTGAACATCAGAACTGTGTTTGGAGCCTTGGAGCCAAACCATTTCCTCTTCTTGAGTGGTCAAAATACGTTCAAACATATGCCAATTAAAGATATTCAAACATGTGTAGTATCATGTAGTATCCCCTTCCCTCGATGGCAAAACAAACCAACGTCTTGGGTCTCTCTTCTCTGCCAGCTTCCAGCTTCACAAACCGGAAATTTTTACCACCCATGGTGCATGAAATATGTAGAACTCTGAGTGGGTGTCGATTAAACCATCCCAAAAAAGGCCCAAATCTTGGACATAAACATCCCGGCGGACCTGGCACCGGCCCATGATTGTCCAAAAATTGTTGTTTCGCTGTAGCGCCAGCGCGATTTCATGTGGCAAACGACCATCAAAAAAAACATCCGCTTTACTGTGGTTTGCAACCCTTACAGGGGTTTGTGCTGCAAAACCCGACGAACGAACAAAGTGGCCTTTTGTCTTCACAGCATGAGAGATCTTACAGCTTCGCCAGTTGCGGTCAGCAAGTCGGATCCAGTGTGTTCCCATCTCCATTGTTGACTTCGAATGTACTTGAACAACAAACCATTGCGTTTGCCTTGGACTTGGGAACGAATGATATCACACCCCACCCCACCCCACCCCACCCCACCCCATGCGTAGCGTAGCATCACATCATGTCTTGCAGTAATGACGTAGCATCACATCATGTCTTGCAGTACTGACGAATAATATCACACCCAACCCCACCCCATGCGTAGCGTAGCATCGCATCATGTCTTGCAGTACCGACGAATGATATCACACCCCACCGCACCCCACCCTACCCCAATTTGTGGGCCGGTAAAAGGTCCGTCTGCATAAACATCTCTGAACGAACATCTCAAATTTTGATCATCAAGTCATTTATCAGTTTATCTTTTGGGATCCAATCAGAGCCCTATATCTATATGGTCTCCAATTCTGGAACTCCAAAATACCATGGTTCATCACTATGTTCACCATGTTTCACCCGTTCATCCGGGTATCCCCCATTGATCAACCTTTCAATTTCGGCCATTTGCCAATATATCCCAGTCTATCTCATTGAATCTCTTATTATATGGAGATTTCCCAAAATGGCGCTACCCCAAGTCATCCAAGTCATGGATGACCATGACTTAGTATTGAAACAACCATAGTGACTCGGGGATCTCCCATGGCTTAAGAAACCCCCACGTCACATCATCATATCCCCAAAAAATGGTTGATTACAGTAATTACTGGTTGATTCATATCCCAGTATATCCGATATTATATCCCTATAAAATGGAGCCAAATATATCATTTCATATCCCTATTGCTATTGTGGATTAGATGCCCCCACATTTTGGGGATACTTCCAGTACAAACCCGCGTCATTTACGTCGCCAACCCGCCTCCGGCAGGCGCTGCCAGCAGCTGCACAGCGCAGCGCAGCTGGCCCGCTGAGCAAACAGAAACGCTACAACGGCGCAACGGCAGGAAAAGGTGAACTTCCGATGCGCTGGATCAGTGGGAATGTCATCCGGAAATGCGATGCATTAAGAAACAAAGTTTAATTAATTTTAACTAACTATATAATATTTATTTAAGAAAACATGGGGTTCAACCATGAACCATTGGAGTTGTTTAGAAACATAGTTTAATTACTGTAACTATAAATATTATATATATATATAGAAAACATTAGAAAACATGGGATTCAACCATGAGCCATTGGAGTTGTTTTTCTGATTTATGGGGATTTGACCATCCAAAATAAGGATTTAACAAATGAGTAACTAATCGATATTGAGTCTTGTCCAAAAATGGGGGACAACAGTATCACCTAAATTTGCCATGTGAATGGGGACATGAAGATTAAGCAGTGGTTTTGGGGATACCCTGTTCCTGCACAGACTTGTTTTTTTCCATTGGGGATATGCCATCATAGCTGGGCGAACGAATCATGGTCATGGTGCCACTGACTTCAACATATCTCAAATCTCACAGATTCCAGTATGTCCAGGTTGCGGAAAAGAAATGGCGGTTTTTGTACTTTGTAACATAAGCAAAACGCACACTGGACTGGTTTTGAGAATTGAAAAGCAAGTTTCTCCGCATTTGGTGTTTGAAGCGTCTCTACGGGTGCTCAGAAACAGTCTTTTTGCGTGTTTCTTTTAAGATATATTCTTCTCTGGCACACCATTTGTTCTCCTAGAAGCTAGGTTCTCATATTATTTGTGCCATGGCTTGAAGTATCCCATGGCTTGAAGTATCCTTTCATGCCGGCTAAACAATATCTGTGTTGGGATTGAACAAGAAATTGATCATCACATAGCTCACTGACACAGCACTGATGGTTGCACAGGCTGGGTAGGAATGCTTGAAGGCTTGAGTGCCAAGCCTTGCTTTGTCTGCAGTTAGTGATTTCAAAGCGGTGTGAATTCATTAGTTGGCTTGTCAGCTAAGCTGACAAGTCTAGTGGTACTATGAGTAAAATCAAAACATTATTCAACAAATCTACCAGGAAGGAAGCAATCGCTGCCATTGTACTACTTTAGGCCCGGTTTAAACCATTCGGTAGCTTAAATTACAGGACGCTTTTAGCTCCTTTTTGCAGGATGCTCTCAGCTCCTATTGCAGGAGCCTGCGGCTCCTTTGTTTTTTGCGGGTTGTGTGGCAGGAATTGGCAGGATGCCTGATGGCTCCTATCATAATGAAATGCAGTTGCTGATTGACCCTTTTTTCATGGGGCTCTGGTCTGTGCATTTTTTCGAGTTGACTTATGAGTCTGGCTGTCTGGACATCTGATACGCGGAGAAACAACTATCAAGTCTGTGTATCACTGATGAAAATGAAAACAAGGGCCGCTCGATAAAGAATACAAACTACCATGACCTGTTTCCTCAAAGAAATATAATTCCACAATTTACTCGTTGCTAAATATATGTTTGGTGACTGGCCTGGCCGGAGGATGTTCCAAAGCTTCAATTCAGGTGTGGAACTTCCGGCTTGGAGCCCAGACCTCGTGACATGGTCGTTCGTCGCATTTCCCGTTTTTTTTTTCAGGTAAATCAGTGATGCTGTCGGGGGCTGCTAGATTGCCAGCTTTTCTCCGAAATGTTAATCATTGGGTTGCAAAATTCCTGTTCGTCCGCCATCAGGACAACTTGCCAGTCGTAGCTGTGGCTGATGCCACGTCTGTGTTGAACTTGTTTCGTGTGGCTTCACGCTAGTGCATTGGATAAAATGTTTTTCCCTCGTCTACCTAGGAATAAAAGAAATTTGTTCAACTTATTTTGTGCTCCACAACATCGACCATTCAAGACGCAGTGCCTGCGCAGGTATTCAATGATTTGATCTCCGAAACATCAAAGTTGTTGTGACAAGGTGAAAAAAAACATATATCGTTTTTAATCGACAAAATTGTTGAATAAAAATATGTCTATGTGTGTGGCTTGCTGGTTAGATCAGATCATGAATACTCTGACCATTGCAAGTCCCTCTGGAATTTCGCTGGCATGCTGGCTGAGCCATTGCCAGTCTTAGGGGGTTGAGACACTGGCCAAGCACAATGCAATTCAGGAAAAAACAGGGCTGCGCAATGTGGTGCAGGTGGGCCTCTCTTTTTTGGGTAAAGATAAACGTTGAAATTTTGGGGATAGGCGATGCTTCACATAGTTGCATGGTCACATTCCTTTTTTTGCAGGATGCAATGTGCTCCTCTGTCAGGGCAGGTAGCTCCAAGCACCTTTCGTAAATAGTATGCAGGAAGCATTCTTGCTCCTTTACTCAAGGTTGGGGTTTTAAGTATTCCGTGAAAAACATTACTGAATTTGATTGCTTTGAGCCCATACGCGAAGCGCCGGGGCCACGTCACTTCAAGCTGGGGTGCTGATTTTGAAGATGGCTCTGTCGCGTTCCAAAGCTATGGAGCCTTTTCCAGACTTGCCGACGTCGGAGTCTGATTGCAGCTTGCCCTCTGATGATGGGCCTGTTCTTTCTGATTCAGATCCTCTGTGCGCTGTTCGCTGGGGATGCAGTTGCAAGGATGGACCATGCGTGTCCCCTCAGAGCTCTTTGGAAACTGCCTGCAAAGTTTTGCGTGAAGGGATGTCTCAGTGTGATGCTCAGCAACGCCGCCAGCGTCAATGGCTTCTCTTACGTGAGATGAGGGTTTCGCAGAAGGTGCCAGCTGGGCAATACATGATCCAAGGAACTCCAGTTTGCAGGAAAACATGGCAAAAGGCGCATTTGATTGGGTCCGGCACGTTGAAAGAGCTGGCGGCTGCTGTGAATGCTGACGGACCGCCTCCTGATGGTCGGAAGAAGGGATTGAACTGTCATCATGGCGCCTCCCAGTTGTCTACCGGACAGCAAGATGTGAACAAGTTTTTGTTCCATGCCTATAGCCATTGGGCAATGCACGTGCCGACAGAAGATGGGTCCACCATGGAACTATCTGAACCTGGTGCCTTGCCTCTGGAGGTGGAGTGTGACATCCCGCAGGATGATGATAGCCAAAGAACCCACGAAGCAGAGCTGGCTGAGCCTGTGGTCGGTCCGGAGACTTCTGGCAAGTTAGATTCCCGGCGCTACCTTCCACACTCCAGTTGGCAGGAATTCTATGAGATGTACTGCAACTGGTCCGACAGCCCGGTGCACAAGACTTCTTTCCGGCGGCAGTACCTGAAGTCGGAGTTCAAAAACTTCTTGCGCATTGCTGATGCCAGTGACCACAACAAGTGTCAGACATGTGAACGGCTCAAGGCTTTGCGCAAGAAGGCTCAGTGCGAAGTGCAGTTGAAACAAATTCAAGCTGCGCATGCCAACCATGTGCAGTCAGTTATGAAAGACCGTTCCTGTGATGCCCAATCAGAACAGCTTGGCAGAGACAGTGTGGGTACTACTTCGACCGGAAGTCCTTTGGTGACCAGGCAGAATGCAGTGCTGAACTGGACACAAGACGCCATGGACCAGGCGAAGTTTCGAGTTCCGAGACAAATCGCCCAGGCGAAGGCTTTGGCACAAGCGTGGCGTCCCCAGCTGGCAGCCCACGGTTTGATATTTGACGGAGTGCCAGGAGGCAAATTTTTGTTTTTGGTTGACCAGGACATCGGAAAAAGCGCGAATTTACAGTGCAGTGTGACATCACGAGCGCTTCAGGCGAGGTCTTCTGGGATTTTTTTTTCGGATTGTTAACTGACAGACTGGTTTAAATCAAATCGCTGTGGCTTTTTTGGCAGGTGGTCGCAGAGCGATTGGTTGACCGTGGTGTGGATTTGCCAATGCACTTTCGGTGTGTCTCCGACAATGCCACTGCTGAGACCAAGAACAACTGTTTTCTGAAGCTTCTCGGGGTGATGGTGGGCCGAGGCAATGTGACTTCTGCGGTCTTGTGCCAAGGCCGTGTCGGCCATACCCATAACCGGCAAGATGCTTCCTTCAGCCATGTGGCCACAGTCCTCAGCAAGGCCAAGGTGCTGCAAGATCCCGACGAGTTCAAGGAGAGGATCCACCAAAACCTCATGGACTACCATGTTGAGAGGGTCCATGCTGTTATGGATTTCCAAACGTGGTTGATGGCGGTTGGTACCCGCATCACTGGCCTGAATCAGACCAAAGAAGCTACCAAGAAAAACCTGGAGGCTTGCCATTCCTGGACATGCCAATCTAGGGTCTGGGTGTACTTTTTACGCCCAGGGTGTTTATTTTCAGAAGAAAAGCCCGTGGGTGTTACTTTCACAAAGAAACGCCGGCTGGGTGTTTATTTTAGCATACGCATGGATACCCAAGACAAAAGTACGCATCATGTATATAGCACGCCGGACAATGAGCGGCTGACCATGGTAACGTGGAGCCGTGACACCGTTGAACAGAAAAGAAATCTATTTTCAACTGTTGTTTTGTGGTTTTGCAACATTTGCGTTGCCGAAAACATAGAATTAAGTTTTGTCAGAATGATCACAAGCAATGAAGGCATGGAACAACCGATCGATTACAGATTCAACAAACGATGATTTAATTATTCTTCATCATATTTTCACAATCAGCTGCAGCCCCTCCATGCATGCGCTTTGACATGGCAGGATCATGCGGTACGTGCGTGCGTGTGGGTTTATACCATGCATGTGCGGGCTTTGGGTTCCTGTTTCATGTATGTTGTGTAATCCTCTGTGGGCTACGGCCCCTAAGGTTTTATGGGTGGCATGTTGTTTCATTTCGTTTGGTCACGTCAATCCCCTGTGGGCTACGGCCCCTAAGGTTTTATGGGTGGCATGTTGTTTCATTTTGTTTGGTCATGTCATGCATGTTTCACATTTTGGGTTCACATTCGCCGTGATTTGGTTCGTGGTTTGGTGACAGATTTTGGCAACACGTCAGCAGGAGATTTGCATGGCACTCTAGTTACTCTAGTTGCGAATTATGGGCAATGGCAAGCAGAAACGTGATTTGCAAACGATCATGCTGTGAGCATTTGAGCCATCACTTTCATTGAACCAACAAACATGAGTTGACATCCCGGCTGGGTGGCATGCTGCGCATGCATGTGCAGGCGGGCTTGGTTTGGATTGGGGCTGGGCACGTGCAGCAAACCGGCCATTGCAACACTGAAAATGGCAGGGTTGACGAAGTCGTTGCAGACACATCTGCAGACATATCAGATTTCCATTCGCTGCTCGCCTCAAGACCCAGTTTTTGAAATGCCGCCAGCGAAGAATTTTCAATTTGTTCGGCCTTCGCCGAAAATTTTGCCGAAAGCCATGCCTGAGAGACCCACATGGGAGAAGCATGGCATCAATCGACCGCCGCCGCCTGTTTTGCAGGTTGCTTCCCGGTTGCACCTGTGACAGTGTTGTCTCTTTTTTGAATGTTTGGTCTGAAGACTGGCCATTGCTGTTGTGTTTTCTGCAACCTGGCGCCGGCTGATATGTTTGATGCAATTTAATATTTTTCCATAGCTGCTGCACCTTTGATCAGGAGCCTCATGGTGGAGCGTGCAGTTCCCAATCTTCTGGCCCTTGGAATTCCGAAGTTGCATGGCGCGCAGCTGCGCAGATGGCACAGAGCGCAGCGCATGACTACATGGCAGCTGAAGCTGCAAAGCGGACAGCCCTCAATGCTGCCAGAGCTGCGCGTCGAACTTTGAAAGAGGTTAGCAGGTTGACACAGGACAGATGTGATATGCACAGTGATGGAAACACGTTGGAAAACATGTTCTGTATGTATTGGTTTCTGTCTGCATTATTTTCAATCCAAAACTGTTTTTTCGCCCAAAAATCTTTCAATTGAAGGACACGTGAATGTGACTGTTATATGTTTGTTTCCAATGACAATTTCACATGGCCCTGCAAATGCAGGATCTCGCTGAACGAGGAAACCATGAGATTGCTGGCAAACTTCTGTCTGCCAAGATGAGCAGACTTCAAGAGGATGATGACCGTACCCTTCTCCTGGGCGGGGAGATTCCTGTGACCATGGTGCCGGAATCGGCTGAGGCAGAGTCTACTTCACGTACCTTTCTGCCTGCAGGTATGTCCAATCCCATCGGTGCAAAGAGCTCAGCCGCTACTGTCATCGGGAATAAAGCTGCGACCGGAAAACGCCCTGCTTCCACAGCGCCGACTGTCATTGGCGCAAGCACTTTCAAAAACCGAAAGATGCCCATGGATGCCAAGACATTGCCAGCCAGTGACATTGTTTTGCCTTATGACACTGGTTCAGATGACCCTGAAGAGCACGTTAAGGAGGAAGAGTACGAAGATGTGGGGCCAGTGTATGGGACACCTGGGACGCCCGGGAATGATTTTGATGAACCCCAGATTCTGAAAGTGTCCAAGGGGTCGGTCAGATCGTCCGGACGGCGATGAAAAGACAGATATGGCCAGGACAAAAAAAGTACATGAGCCTTGCAGCAGATTTTTGACAAGGAATTAATAAATGCAGCACTGAAAAATTGTTTGCATGATTTTCATATGCACGTGCAGGCCAATCATGGGCGATAGGCTGGACAATTTGGAATTGAATCGCCTTGTTGACTTGCACTGACGTTCTTTGACACTTGATGCAGAGTAGTGGCAATCTGATATTCACTACATATTTTCATTTTGGGCATGCAGACTTGTCACAGGTGGAGCTAGCCGCATCCAACTGGGAATGGAGGTTGGCCATACAGCATGATCTTTCCTATCATGTTGCAAACTGACTTGAACCTTCAGAGGCATGTTAACAAAATAGTTCGCAGTGCAGAAGTTGTGATCAAACTGTTCGTTGAAAAAGTTTTTGTTTTGTATGCGTGATCTGCGGCTATCGCGTGCAGAAGTTTTGGAAACATAACAGAAGTGTCAATATGATCCGCTGGCAGGCCTCCAGCCATAAAGTGAACTCGTTGAGCCGTGCGCTTCTCGTGGAGACGCCATGCACACATGCAATTGCTTAATTATGTCCCTGTTTTTTCTTGCACTTTCTGCACAATGAGGTTTGAAGTCATGTCCAAGCGGCGCAAGCTCTTGCTGCAAGGACACATGCAGTGATGTTGGGTGGGGTTTTGTTGCCAGTGGAAGCGGACATGCAGAACATTTGTTCATTTTGACTGCCAGAAGATTTTCCTCAAGTGACATGTGTGCTGCGCTATCAGCATGCATGTATACCATGGGACGGTCAAAAGGGATCGTTGAGGTTCGTCTTGAACCTACCGACGTTGCTGATTTGTCCACAAAGATATGCAGCATGATGCCAGAAAAAATACAAGGCGCCTGCAGTGTAGATCCAACAAAACTGTTCGATGGCTTCGCCACCAACAGCATCTTGACTTAGAAAGTAAAAGGGATTTGCAGTTCACACATGTGACACTAGAGACTGGGTGGTGTCCTGTTCTTGTGTCAGTTTTTGCCATGTGGAAAAGTGGACTTAGGTAAGACCATGTCCAAAGACACGACCATAGCGGAATACTCGTGGGCGCTTCAGCCCCTCGCAACTCTTGTGCCATCCCAGCCCATTCACCAAGATAGCTTGCACGCCGTTCTGCAGAAGGTTATGCCAACAGCAGCCGAGGGAATGCTTTGGTTGGCAGTGTATGATTTGAAAACGTTGATGCAGCGTCTTGTTTCAATCATGCAATTTTTGCATGCACCGCAAAATTGGAGCTACGTCCTCTTGCTACATAGCATTGCTACTTTATATAAGTTCCTGCATGCGCTTTCAGCATCTAAGGTTCACCAGAAAGGTTTGGCGAAAGGCACGCCAAGGAAAAACGGATGATGGATGGCCAACCTGGGTCCGTGAGCAGCCGGTTGTTCAGCTCCTCTTTGAGACTATGCAGCCTTTTGTGGGTGAAGACTCCCAAGATGTTGCTAAAGCATGGAATATTGACGAAGCTTGTCGATGGATGCCATGTAAACAGCTTGTCAGCTACTGCTTTTAAGTATGGTTGGTTTCAATACATATTCATCAGGAAAAAGAATTGCATGAAGCTGCAGATGCTGAAGAGTCGCCAAAGCCTGGTGTTGAGGAGCGGCTGTTTTCTTTTTTCAAATTGTTGTGAACATTGTGGGGCAAGAATGCTGATCGAATCATTTGTGGTTCAGGAGTGGGAAGAATTGCAATCGCAGCGTCGCAAAGTTATTGCCCAACTGTCGGGGAAGTATGTGGAAATTTTGGATTCGGATGATGATCAGAAAGGCTTCTCGATTGTAATTTTGTGTCTGGTCCTTGCCCATATGACATTGACATACAAAGATGCATATCGGCGTTGTTTTGAGGCCGGTCAGCTGACCACAAAGGACATGCTGAAGAGCCGGGACGAGTTTTGAACTCAGCAGCCCAAAGCCTCTTCAGCGATGTTTTGTATGCATGGTGTTTTTCTTTGTGTCCTGATTAGGTGGGGCCCCGGCCTCCTTGCAACAACGCAGTCGAAGACGCTGCGCTCACTGACGAACCAGCTGATATGGTTAAGGACATATATGTTCACTCCTGAGGTAATTTATGTGAAATTTGCAGGTGCCCAAAGATTTGACACATGATGAATATATGTTGACAGGAGGTCCACGAGCTGTTGGAGAGCTCTGAAGTTCCATCAGCAGACCCCGCAAGATCTGACCTCAGCTTCTGGACGATTGCAAAGTTGGATACATGTGACGGTTCCCCTTGACTTGTGGATAGGTGATTGAAACCATGTAACATGGCTTAGATTCGAGAAAAAGTTTCTGCAAGATGCCCCATTCCTCAGGTCAACTGGCTCTGAGGAGGGAGTTGCAACCAAAACAAAAGGCAAAAGCAAAGGCAAAGGCAGCTACTTCGAAGGCCAGTAGTTCTAGGAGCTCTGTCGCCAAACGGCGATCCAGTGGGGAAGCAGCAGCAGAGGCTGAGGCTGCGCCTGATGTCAATGTACAGGACGCATACTCCATGAGAAGGCACAAGCGTAAGACCAGAGATGGTTACATACATGCCTTTGCCATTTACAGCAACACAGAGCAACGCCAGAGAGCGCAGTTGACTGACACTGCCCGGGATGATGCTGAAAGCATCGTTGCAGACCATGTTTCCAGTTTGAACAGTGGCAAGACCACAATCAAAGATGTGATTTCTGAGCTGAATGCTATGAAGTCCGCAGCTTGATTTTGTGACAATGTGCAATGCAGACGGCAGGGGTCAGTGAAAAGGTGCCAAATCTGTTCTGCAGATAGCGACGTTAGGAAGTGGTCAGTCATAATGATTTGGCATGTCGGCACTGACACTCAGTGTGCTGTGTGGATACTTGCAGGACGCTCGGTGTCTTCTGTTCCTGCGACTTTGAAATCTGCATCTATAGGACAGACTTGGATCGTTGAAAATCTGATGGCAGAAGAATGATTGTAGCAGAAAACCTTTTTGTGCTGATTCAAGCCAATTCATGTTTCTGGACTGACTTGCAGGAGAGCCAGCCGAATTTTCAAGCGTGCCATGTTCTCGGAAGAGGCGCTTTCCCGCCTTTGCAAGCTGCAAGGGACTACTCAAGTGCCCACTGGCAGTAAATGCAACTTTGCGCAAGTGTTGAGTGAAAATTTCACATCTGCATTGCTTGCAGTTTTGGCTCCACATCCATACGCCTGCAATTTCTACGTTTGATGGGTTTGAGAACATGGTGAGCATGATTCCTGTAGTTGTCCTTCTGAGGATGCTGAATTCTTTGTCCACACAGGAACTGAAAGATGTGTATGGGATGGTTGCGCTTTCAGTGCCGTGGGTCGCGGTGGAGCTGGTGATTCACGCCATGCTGATCAGGAGATTGATGCATCATGATACCCCGACTGAAGGTTTAACGTGTGTTGAATTTTTCAGTGGCTGCATTGCATCAAGCCAAGTGGCCAAAGCATTTACTGAAATGGGGCGGAGAGCACTTGCTTTTGACATTTCCAGACGCCTGCATTCTGAAGTTGTAACATTTTTCTAGCTTGATGAAGATTGCAAATTCCATTTGTGATCCTTTGCATCTCCCGAACCATGGCTGCGAACATGTTGGAAAGAAAAACAGAATGGTTCAGTGGGATGATGCAACATTAAAAGCTTGCCCAGATCTTCTGGTAATGTCACACCAAGGAAGTCTGACACATGACCTCACAACAACTTCTGGGATGGTGGCAGCCGTGATCGCATTGCTGTCCATCGTCATTGGTGGATTGGTCCATCTTGCTACTGTTTGTACCTCCTTTGTTTTCATCAACAGTGGTACGCATGGCAGAAGTATGTGGTGTCCAGAAGGGGCGGGGCTTGACTACGTCCACTTGGGCACAGTACTGGCTTCACGGTCATCTTTACTAGCCCTTGTGGGCTGGGCGCTTGGATCAGTGTGGGTTTTGGAGCAGCCTTCAACTTCATGTATGCTCTTCCTCCCTAGCTGGCAATCTGTGATCAAATATTTCCAAGACAGATCAAATGAAGGGTGGCCGCATGCGTTGGTGTTGCGGAATGCTATCTGCATGGCTGCATTCAGGGGTTCCAGTTTGAAACCTACCGCCCTTTGGTCCACTGAGTCGTTGGATCTGCTCATGAATATGCCAGTTCCTCCAAAAAGTGACCGCCCTCCAGCTCAAGCTCCTGTTTCCTATGTGTAGCTTTGATACACATGATACATGCATGCAGATGACAAAAATATGTAGTGATACTCCAAATCCTGCGCTGCTGCTTGCGCAGGGTATTTGAAAACCGTTTGTGTTGATGCGAATGGTGTTGTGCTGCTTATAAGGTACTATGACGCATTGGGGCAGCAACGTGTTTGCGGTGGTGCTGGTTTAAAGGGCACACAGGCGTACACCCCAGAATTTGGCCGGGGTATCGCTACGTGGTGGGCGACCCATGCTTCCACTTCCGGGACAGCCCCATTGCCGTCGTGATATTCCGACATTTCCCTGTGCATGTGAATATTCATGTTTGTCTTCCATGCGTGTGAGCATGCAGGAGAGAAAGGAGAAAGTGGTGCATGCTGCAGAGCGCACACATGACAGTGGATGAGATAAAGGCGGGTCCTTAAGGTCTCCTTCAATACTGATGGTGAGCACAAGATTGTGTCCTTCATATATGGGTCATTTGTTCGTTTGCTTCTTGACCAGGCAGCAATCGTGAACTACAGCCAAAAGGCACACGAACACCATTGCGATTTTGCTGATGGCCATGTGCCGGATTTGTTGAATGAATTGAGAACTGCATATACTTTGCAGCCGGGACATCCTATCTCGGTTGATTGACCCCCAGCTTTTCATTAAAGGACAAATGAGCTATATGTCATGTCTGAAAAAAGTTTGGCATGCTGTGAGATTTTCTCGTCGGATATGTGACCATGCTGGACCGTGACCGGGCGTGACCGAGCGTGACCAAAAATAAACGCCCAATATATAATTAAAGGGACGCGGCCCGTGACCAACCGTGACCAACCGTGACCAAACCGTGACCGGCCATGAGCCCATCCATGTGTGATTTGTTTCCGTACTTTTCGGGTGGGGGTGGTCATCTACGTGGCAGTGTTTAGACAACAGATGATGTGCTTCAGTCTGGGGCAATAAACATTTTGTTATTCCTGTTTGCCTGGGTTTTTTTGTGCTCACCGCAGTGGCCGGTGATTGGATCAAAGCGTTTAGTGTTGGAGACCATGAGTGGGCCTTGTAAAGAGGAGCAAATGGCCAGCCTTTTGGCGCCGCCAGAGGATCCATACCTAGTGGGTATAGCCCATGAAGCACATGTTGCCTTCCTGGAAACTCAGCCAGGCCCATGGTTTTGCATGCATGGATGTCAAGCGTGAATGGTAGACATGTAGCAGTGTGGTCATATCGTGAATGGTAGACATGTAGCAGTGTGGTCATATGGGCTCTACATATGCGCGTGCGTTTTTTTGCAATCTATCAATCAGCTCATGAGTTTGCAGGTGAAATCCTTGAACGTGCGTGCCCTGCGCCGGAGACAACGGCAGTGGTGGATGGGTTTGGGCCATGGTTTATGCATGCATCAAATCGGAGGTAACAACAGTGCTGATCGTCCTGGAATTTTCTTTTGTGGTGTCAGCCCAAGGCAAAATTTGAACCTGTCGCAGAAGCTGCCGTCGATGGAAGTCGGAGATACGCTGGCTACACAAGCCACAGTTGCAGAAGATTCACAGGTGATGCTTTTGATTTTTTGCTTGTGTGTCAGTTTCGGAAAAGAGTTCAGTTGCATGATTCCTTCAAATGGCAATTGCATCCCGGAGGTGCCAACTGAGTCGATGGACATGATGGAGATGAACAAGATATGGGAACAACATGATCGCATGGCCGAGGGGATGACTCCACCACATACCCCGCTGGGTGAAGGAGTTCCAGATGTTGCTGCGCCAACATCTTCTTCAGGTGTAGTGGCTGGTGACAAGTCAGCAGTTCCCAAGAAGCCAGACGAGTTTGTGCAGGCAACGCTGAAAGACATGAAAGCAGCTACTTGGACACCACGTCCCATTGCAACCCCCGTAACCTCAGCTAATGAGATGGCCAAGATGCTAGCTGCGATGGGCTGGACCGTAGCCGGACCCACTGGCATAAAAGAAACTGCACCACCAGCTGTGAACCCAGCAGCTCTTGAAGAAGAAGCACCGGCTGCAGCAATGTCAGTTGTGAAAGCAGCACCTGCTGCGCCCGTTGCAGAAAAAGCAGCACCTGCTGCACCGGCTCCAGAGGTTGTGAAAGCAGCTCCCGCTGTGAAAGCACCCGCTGCACCCGTTGCAGAGAAAGCATCACCTGCTGCTCCTCCAGCACAGCCAAAAGCAGCAGCACCAGCAGAGGTTGTCAAAGCAGCTCCCGCTGTGAAAGCACCACCCCATGCACCCGCTGCAGAAAAAGCAGCACCTGCTGCACCGGCACCAGGGGTTGTGAAAGCAGCTCCCGCTGTGAAAGCACCCGCTGCACCCGTTGCAGAGAAAGCATCACCTGCTGCTCCTCCGGCACAGCCAAAAGCAGCAGCACCAGCAGAGGTTGTGAAAGCAGCTCCCGCTGTGAAAGCACCAGCTGCACCCGTTGCAGAGAAAGCAGCACCGGTTGCTCCACCTGCCCGAGAGGTTGTGAAAGCAGCACCCGCTGCACCGCTTGAACAGGTGGTGAAAGCAGCAGCCGTCGTGAAAGCAGAACCTGCTGCACCCGTCGTTGCAGAGAAAGCAGCACCCAGTGCACCTGGTTTCATGACCCAGCCGGCCCATGCTCCCCAGTCCACAGTGCCTTTGACAGCAGATGCCCTGAGGCAGTTGCAACTGCAAAAGCAGATGAGCAATGCTGCTGGGTTGCATGCTGCTCCACCGCAGTGTGAACAGAAGGAGTACACAAGGAGGGCAGCAGCCAACTTAATCAAAAGGTTGAAGGAGAATCCTTCAAGGATGCAGGAGATGCCATCTTTACACAAGATGGTTTTCGATGACTCCAAGAAATCAGAATTGATCAGCATGCTCGTGGACAGCGACGGGGCTTTTGAAAAAGTTGGGGCTTCCTTGCAAGCCTTCGAGGAATCAAGCCGGGGTGAGTACAACCGTAAGAGAGCACTGCGGTGGACTAAGAGGGAGGTGGAGGAAAAATATGGTGCTGACGCAGAAAAGATCATGAAGCACAAGCGTGAACAGGGGCTTGTGGAGGATGATGAGAATTGCCCAGGTGGTGAGCTGTTTCTTATCTCTCGAAGGGAGGATGAGTGGGAGCATGTTACGCGAGGTGGAGCCTTGGCTACACATGTGTTGCTTTTTCCATGTTCCCCCCGCTGGGCTTTGGCCTGCAACTCTTTTCAGGGCATCCATGCTGCTTACATTCATACTATCACATCATGCATGAATTCGAACAAACAACCTTTTCGGATCTTTCCCACAAACCATGATCAAACCCCGCTGGGCTTTCGGCCTGCAACACTTGTTCAAAGCTTTGTATTTTTCATGTCACCCAACAAAATCACATTTAATATGGGGTCATGTATGCCATGGGCCATGCATGTCATTATATGTCACCATGACAATATAGCATTTTCATGTCACAGATGTGTCTCAACTGTAGGTGGCTGCCGCTAAAGGAAAAAGTAGCTGATTGAAAAATGCAAGCCGAGGCCAATGCGTGTCCACAGGAAGGATGGATGTGAATCGAAGCAATGCAGCTGACGTGGAAGCACTCATGACACTCAGCATATATGATTGAAATCTCTGTTTGATGGTCGTGCCTAGGGCTGTTCGATCATGATAAACGCAAAAGTGTGTTTTTGCTATCGCCGGTTTGTTTGTCCAGGACAAAGCAGACCGGACAGAAACGTGGGCTTGGATCACCGTCCACGCCATCATTGCTGGCATCAGGTGCATCAGCCCCAGGGACACCTGCTGGTGACATGGCTCCGGGGCAAGACAAGGCCGCGGGAAAGGGTGAAGGACGAAGGAAAAAAGCCAAGGTTGAAGAACCGCTGACGGCACTTCAGAAAGGTCGTGACATGGCGGGAAAATTGCTCAAGAAGAAATCGGACTCTGCCAACCTCGCCCTCACGCTCCAAAGCATCCCCTATGCAGAGCAGTTGTGTAAGGAAATGCAAAACTTTTCCGGTCTCTATGAGAAGCCCAGTCGCATTGCAGGGGATTTCAATTCATTAGCGGGTAGTCAACGACAAACGTGTTATGTGAGCCATCTGTAATCATCTCGGAACCCTGGCATGTGTTTTCCGCAAGGAAGCTTTACCTCAATGTGCAGCAGCTGGTTGCAGAGGGGAAGAACGAGGACAGTTTTGACTTTTGAGCCAGATGAAAGTGTATACGCGTGTGTCTTTTGGTTCTCACACTAACTGGCTGATGATGGGTTCCTTGCATTTTCTGTTGACATGTGTGACGTCATGTGTGAACATGGATCTTGTATTTTATGAACTTCATTTGTCTCAGTTTTCAACATGCCGACAAACATTGAAAGCTATAGTGCTTTCCTCGCTCGTATAGAATGTTTGCATGATGTTTTGACCATGTGCTTTCAGATGTGTTTCAATCAACCTGCAGGAAATGATTACATCCCATACGTCAAAGAGCTCTTGACACTGAACAAGGCTTTTGAAAAGCCTCACGGCGCGGCCACCGCGATTTTTCGGCAGGTAAACAGACCAGCCGGCAAGCGAGCAGCTAAGCCAAAGGCCAACGCTGCATGAGTTGAGTTGTGTGCAGCTGTCTTAAGTTGCTGCGGGTTGCCATGCAGAACCTAAGCTAAGCGTTGCTTGGGAAGCATGTGAGCGTTATCCGTAACGCGTTTGGTTTTGGTAGGGGTGGACGCTTTCTGGCCATGTGGTTGCAAGTGCCAAAGTTGTTTGAACAGCCTCCTCTCGGGAGCTTTCACAAAGAACTATAGAGTGTGCAGTGAGCATGCATGGCAGGAAGGTCTGTAGTTGACATGGTTTCATGTCAGTGACAGTTTGACGACATAGATCTTGAAGCACACCAGGGTGAAACAATAGGTGGCTGCTTGCAGAACACATCAGAGCATTGAATCACATATGCAGTTCTGCAGGCTTTGGTGCATAGCAAGCTGTAAAAAAGTTTCTTTCATTTTGCTCCACAGCACGCAGGTCAGATTCAACTTTGGAGCAGACGGGGCAAAAATATCGCAAGAAGATGTGCCTCTGCGCATGTATGTTTTGTTTCTTGCGTTGACACGGTTCATTGGCAATTGCAAGCATGTCTCAAGCATGCTCAATCTCCATGGAGGCATGTGGATGATATTGATTCTTCTGGCATGCGCAATCTGGCAGAGAAAATTGCGACCGGAAAGCTATCAGTTGCTGCTGCTGCTGACTGTGCGTCAGCATTTCAGAGAGATGGATCCAGTAAGGCTGGAGTAGCTTTGGTTATAAATAAAGGGTGACACAAGAAGTCATATATTTTCTTGTGCATGGCGAAGGATGGTCCTTAACAGCTCTGCAGGTGGGCGCATTGCAACTTGCAAAATGCACGCAGCGTGATTTCTTCAGATGGGTGAGACTTCCTGTCCCAATTACTACTGTGGAGATCCCTGTGTTGCTTGATGCCGGTGAATCTACATGTGGAGCTTTCCCTCAGCAAGAAAGCACAACAACAATTTCAGTCGTCCTGCCCAGTGACATGTTGTGCTCGCTTCACAAAGCTGGGCCGGAGGCTGCTTTGCTTCATTATTTATTTTTTTTGATTTGGGCAGAAATGGAATTTGGAATTTTGCCGCATCAGAGGCTTTTGCTGGTCTTACCTAAGTCCTAAGTCTCACGCCAATCATTTTTAGTTGGAAGATGTTGGAGTTGCAATGACTCAGGTCTGTGTGAAAGGTTTGTAGGTAAACTTAAATCTACGGCAAACGTTGGAGGATGCTAAAAACATAAAGGTTTACAAACACGATGCAAATCCAAAAGCCAAGGTATTGAAAGAATGCCTGGGAACTGACTCGGATTGGGCCGATCTGTGGCGCGCATGTGGCTGTGATGAGCAAGCAACGACTCATGTTCCTATAATTGTGCATGAAGATGGGGTGCCGCACTTTTCAGGTGCACCCGCCCATGTTTAAACACATTGTATTTTCAATATGCAGAATCGTGTTTAGCCTGAGGTAGCCATGCTGATTTGAAATTGGCCCAGGATCTACAGCAACAATTTGGAGCTGGTCGACAGGATGTGTGCGTGCCGATTCGTGGAAGACAAGACAATGCATTGCAGTGATGGCCACCTCAAAGGTTACTGACCGTACTCGTGAAACCATCTGCAAACTCTTAGCCTGGGACTTTGCTCAATTGCAAGCTGGCGTGTGGGATTTCCTTGACAGTGCTGGAAATTTTCACAAGTTGAATTCTGTTCAAGAAAGCCGTGCTGGGCAAACAATGCCTATCAAAGGGGCAACTTGTTGAGTCATTGTCAAGTTTCGTTTATGGTCAATTTTTTCCATGCTTTACTTTGTATGACTTGAGTCAACATATAAATGAGCAGGGATGAAACGATATATGTGAATTTTCATTTTTCGTCTTGGCAGGCATTTTGCCTCTGGAAGGGCGACATGGAAGCTCATGTCTTGTCGCACAAAACGGCAAGAAACTACCGCTGCAGTCTGTGTTGCGATCTTTGCTTGGCGGTAAAGAACAACACCAATCCCGTTATGAGCATTGGCAATTTGACCACGGATGCTGCATGGAAGCGCACAATTTGCTTTGTGGACCCCATGGATCCTTCACCGTGGATGCAAGTTCCAGGTTTCAAAAGCAAAAAGTGTAGGTTGCTGGACATTTTACATATCGTGCACCTTGGAACCTTGCGAGGCATTATACCTTCTTGTCTCATTGATGCTCTGGATGATGGCACTTTGGCACAATTCTATGGGTTGCAAGGGCAGAATGACGATCTCATTTTATACCGGATGAGTCAACACGCACACAAATGGGCAAAGGATCAGGGATTGGACTTGTACGTGGGAACCCTGAACCTCCACAGACTTGGACTGGACAACCGAAAATGGCCCTTCCCTGTGCTGGATTCACGAATCAAAGCAGCCCGATGCAGAACTTTATTTGCATTTGTGACCTGGTTGATGACACGACTTGCTGCATACCCTTGCCAAACACAAGAGCAACAGCTGAATTCAAGGGTTCGTGCTGTTTGCTGCTGGACGCTAGACTGCGCGCTTAGCATTTTCAACAAGAACAAAAAAATCAAGATGAGAGCATCCATCGTGAAGCAGACTGTGTGGCTATGCAGGATGCATTCAGCATGTTACCAGTGGCTTGGCGCGCGCTGCATTGTGCAGAAACGTCTTCTGTACAAGGTTCGTCCAAAAACCCATTACTTTACGCACATGGTCGACCACTATGAAGAAACTGCTTTGTGTTTGCTACACTTGTCGACATTTGGAGATGAAGATTTCATGGGCAAAGTTCGCCGCATTGCTCAGTCGTGTCACGGGCAAACTTACATGCATGCCTGGGCAAGGCGTTATGTTCTCAAACGTGCCATGCAATGGTCTGAGATGCGAGAAAAGGAAAAAGCGCGTTTTGTACCAGGAGACATGGGATAGCACTACAATGTACTGGCGTTAACACTGTGTGAAATCGGGTTTGTGGAATGCATGCGCATGTGACAGGATGTTTCCACTCACTTGCGTGTTTTTTGCATTTGTTTCCTTGATGCCACGAATAAGCCCAGATTTCCTTGCATACTTTTTCGGAGCATGTAAGTTTAGAAGCAGATGGATGTAGCCAGGCATTTGGTACCAACAGCACATGTTTTTATAACATCTGCCTGGGATGGCTGAAAATGTGAATTGGGCACGCTGGCTTGTAGGTCTGCTTGAAGCAAACTAAACGAGAACCCAGGATAGACAGATGGGATAGAGTTCATTGCAATTAGCAGAAATAGCGACTAGAAGAAGAATGTAGACGTAGCTGACACAGCATGAATTGTGGCCCCTTGTGCCCTTGTTTTGGGGGGCTTAGCATATATATTGGCTGAAAAGGGGGGAAGCCCAGACATTTTAGCTTCACATGCCACTTGGCCATGTGCTTGAGCCAAAGAAACGTCTGTGGGTGTTAATTGAGCACAAGAAACGCCTGTGGGTGTTTATTTTGCTTCTGGGTGTAAAAAGTACACCCAACCCCCAGATTGGCATGTCCAGGTTCCTACAAGCTCGTGCGACGTGAAAGTCTTCCACCCAACTTTCAAGCTGCCATTCAGGTTCCAGATTTCTTGAAAGGTGTGGAACAAAACAGCAGAGACGTCATCTTGCTGTCCAAACTGTACATGGCTTCAAAGAACCTTTCGCAGGCACCCATCGTTTTCCTTCCCTGGGCATGGCTCTGCAAGCTCAGCCCGCGGCCTTGTGACATTCCGATTCCCAGGCACAAATTCTCCGAACGCCAGAGCAAGGAGTTCCAGAAAACTGCCGAGCTCATGAAGCAGTGGGATTACATGAAAGCTCACAACTACCTGATGGAGCTGGCCACTTGACTTGTTGTTTTTTTTTTGCCTTTCCGGAACCCAAGCCGCCCTCCTTAAAATACTGGGTTCAAACCGTTGGCCGGGTGTGAGGCTTTAGAGGAGTGAGTCGCACCAGCAGCGAGCTTCTAGATTGAAGCGTCTTGCTGGCAGCCTTGAGGCCAACCGGCTAGAAGGGCAGCCGATGACATCAGGACAAATGGGCTAACGTGCCTGTGATGGGGCCCTGCGACACTCCTCTAAGTTGAATCGGGAGGCCACTACTTGAAATCCATCCTTTGTCATTTTTCAATTCTTTTTTGTTGTTAATTATTTGGTTCACTGCTTAGGTCATTAACAACCGCCATGGCCGAGCCGATTCTTGGATCTTGCCCGTGATTCATTGGGTTTTCTGCGGCCGTCGTGGACATTCTGTCCGTGAAGATGATTTAGGACCTCAGTTGGATTTGGGCTTTGCCTTCACTGGGCCTTTGGAGATTGCTGTGGTGCCAGAGACCAAACGCACGTCTTCGGCGCCTGCTGGTTCTTCAGTGCAAGGCGCTCCTCTTGGATCAGCTGCAATTGAGAAGGGATGTCCTCCAGGACAACATGCTGAAGCTGCACCGGCTGCACCTCGACCTGCTCCTGGCGCCGTTTGCTTTGCTGCAGCTCCAAAGGCAGCTGCTAAGAGAGCCCCCAGGGCAGCTGCCAAGACAGCTCCGAAAGCAGAACCAGGACAGGGACGAGGACGAGGAAAGGGGCGAGGGAGAGGACGAGCCGCTGCTGCTGCTGCTGCTCCTGCTGGTGCACCTGCACCTGCAGCAGCAGACGGTGTCTCGCCTGCTGCTGAAGCTGAGCCCCCGGCGCCTGCTGAGCCTAGTGCTAAGAAGAGGCGCATTAGCATTCCTCCTGGTGTCAAAGTTGGCTGCGGCAAGTGCAAGCATGACGAGGTTGGCTGCACGACTTGCAGGCCCAAGGCAGGCTTGGTCGAAAGTGACAAGAAAGGCGTCTGGATTTTGAAGCCCGCAGTGTAGGTCTGTGGCTTGCATGGATCTGGTAGACATGATGGACATCATGATTTCTGCTTCGGAAGAACAATTTTTTTGCGGAGACAGATGGGTGTAGAACAGTTGCCCAAAATTCTGAAGCCAGATGCATGTCGCCGCTGGACCGTTGCTGTGAACTTTTGAACACGACTAGGGGAAAGACAATTCTGAGTGAAATTGTCGGTGAAAAACATTTAAATATTAAATCATGCTGCATGCTTGTTGAATTAACAGTTACGGTGCATCAGCAAGCGGTCAAAGTATTGTTGAATTTCACACAGTCTTGTTGCTTCGGGTCTGTCGACACAGCCGAGAAAGGCAGACAGGGGAGGTCCATCAAGTGCATGGACGGAACGTATTTTGCTCAGCTAAAGATATATGACAGAGCTATGACGGCCAAAAATCATTGCCGGGCTGCTCATTTGTCGCCTGGTAAAGGTTGGGAATTTTCGAAGTAAGCTTGATTCTGTGTGCCTCGGTTTCTCCTGCGCTTTCTTGCAAGATCCAAGGTGCTGAGTGATGAATTCTTTGTTCCTGAAGCTGTGGCTCAAGAGCTTTGAAAGCAGAAGGCACTTTGGGCGCGAAAAGTGCCCCTGCTAGACTGTCGTCACAATGAGTGACAGCCTGTCAACGCGGCGCGTGGATGCCATCATGGAAATTGTCTCCGATGACACAGTGGATGTGTCAGAGCTCTTCAGTCGCCCACGCCTGGTTCCACGATGCCAGTTTTTCAACTTGATTGCGGGCGAGTCGTTTGATTGGAAAGATGACGAGGAGATGGATCTAGCTGGCGTCAATGGCCGCGCAACAGTCTGGAACCACATCAATTTGTATGCGCCCAAAGTCTTTGTGCTATCTCCCCCTTGCACATTATATTCAGCGCTGGTGAACATGTGGGGTCGCAAGGCCATGGGTGAAGCCAAGTACCAGAAGCGTCGAGAAGAAGCAGATCGTTTGCTGAGCTTTGCATGTGAAATTGGCCTGCATCAGCTGCAGTGCCGTCAGCACTTTGTCTTTGAACACCCTGATGGCGCATCCAGCTGGAAGACTGGGCCTCTACTTCATTTGAGCCAGCAACCGGATGTCATTGCGACACGCTTTGACCAATGTCGCTTTGGCCTCCGCAGCCCAGGTAGCCAGCAGCCCATTCGCAAGCGGACCCGTTTGCTTCACAATGTGCCTCAGTTATGTCAAGCATTTGGTGACGCCTTCTGCCAATGCACAGTGCCCCACAGGCGCATCGAAGGATCGGAGAATGGAGTGCAGCTGCTTGCCGAAGCTTGTTTGTTGCCCCTGTTGCCCTTTGATGTTGTTTGTGTAAGACTATTTAGTGCGCAGCCCCTCCCCGCTGCGCACGGTGGCGCCCTCCAGCAAACTAACTGGCGCCTCCCAAGTTAGGAGGCAGCTGGCTGCCTCCTTGACATTGAACGATTATCATGTATCAACCAATTCAAATTTAGGAGGCTTAGCTGGTGTAAGCTTCCTTGTCAGATGTAACTGGGGTTTCAGGAGACTTATTATTATTTAAGCCTCCTTGCCACTCTAAATTTTTAAAGCGAAGGAGACGACTAACCTGTCATTTTAAACTGCTGCAGGGACACATGCCATTCAAATCCAGGGCGCCAAGTAATCTGCATATGCACGGGCAAGTTCCGACATCGTCTTCAAGGCGACCTGTAAGTCATCTTGGAATTCTTCCAGGCGGCCGCATCTTTCTGCAGCCTTGATAAAAATGCCTAAGTTTCCCACGGCGGCCAAAGCCTCAGTCATGGATTGATCCCTCTGAGGCCTAGTCTGCCCAAGCTCATTGAACCGCACAAACATTGGTAAGTTTTCAAAGCCTGGTACTTCTCGATGTGGAAAACGCAGCACGGACATTGGGACTTCTTCCAAGTCTTCAGCCTGTGTGATGTGAGGAAGGCCAAAGCGCAAGTTGGTCAACACGTCGTGGCACAAGGAGAGTGCAGGCACAGCGCTGCCATCGCAGAGCTGTGCGGTGTAGTAGAGGCCATTGCGGAGGCGTTCCATCTCGTGCACCACATAGTCATCCCAATCAACGAACTCCCGCAAAGTGCGCCTTAAGGCCAGAAGGTCAGTCCACTTCATGGCTAGGCTCTTCAAACGAATGACACAAACATTACAGCCAAGGCTGCCGTGGGAGTGGGTACAGCCAAGTGAGGAGGAACCGTTAAATTATTTAAAGTTACTTAGTCGTGAGTCAGGCCGAGGCTGTGGCAAAACTTATTTCTGAACAGCTTTCACAGTGGCCACAGCAAAAAAACGCACACAACAGCTTTTATCCTCCTTTGCGCATCAGTCAGGAGAACAAACGACTTAAAGATCAAGATTGGCCAGCGCAGTGCTCTCACTGCAGGCTCCCCGCACTGTCACAGATCCAGTGACAATGATACTACCCGTCACAAGTTAATAGCGACGCCAAAAATATCTACCAGGCCATGCTCGACCCTGAACCGTCAGAGGCGGCGCCCTCGTCTTCGACACTTTTCTTCTTCGTCTTGTTCTTCGTCGTCTTGGGCTTCTTCTGCTCAGGCTCTTCGCCCTGGGCCTCCGCCTCCTCGTCACCGTCACCCGGCACCGTCTCATTCTTCTTGGGGCGCTTCTTGGTCACCGGCTTTGCTTTGGCCTTTGACTTGGGCTTGGGCTCGTCATTCTGGCTCTTGACCGTCATCTCAGGGATGTAGTAGGTGGATCCATCCCGCTGCTGCTCTTCGTAGATGTATTCCGTCAACATGATCTCAAGCTTCTTGCAATGTCCATCCGTCCCGCAAATTGCAAGACAAGGAGTGCGAGAAGACATCGCTGCTTTCAGGAGCTCTCCTGCAAGATTTTCCGATGAAGTTAAAAAAACCAATGACTTAAGTAACACGGGTTGCGGTCCTTGTGCTGGAGATGTGTCGACAATGCCGATGCAGCTCAGGGAATGGACCATCTCCATGTAGTACTCGACCGGCAGCATGGAGCAACTGAACACGCTCTCAAGCTCTCCAGCTCCTGCCGCATCCTCTGCCGGCTGGCCGTCGCCTTGCTGGCTTGAGTTGGCCGGAATGAACACGTGCCGGCTGCCAAGGATGTCCAGCTTGTCCTTCCTGACAATGGGGCAGCGAAGATGTTTTGAAAAACGCTGACTATATTTGACACGACAAACAGCTAAAGCTAAGAACCACCAGCCTGGGAACTCGCCAAAGCTTCGAAGGGCCCAAGCAAGAAATGTACCCGATGACGTCGCCGTGGCTAAAGCCGGGATAGATCTTGCGCTCAACCTCGGGCATGGTCAAACTCAATGGCTTCTCACTGTAGAGGTTGCACAGCATCTGCTGGCTGTAGGCGCCCGCTCTGACGATCTGCTTCCTTTCACGAACCGATTTCTCATTGAACATCAGCCACACAGACTGCTTGGAAGCTTCCTTGAAGAGCTTGGGGCCAACGCTCAGCGGGTCTACCACAGCCACCACAACCCCTTCGGCAGGCACAGAGCAACGAACCTTCTCCACTGACTGTGCCCCCAAGGCGATGCAAGGGCAAGCAGCAAGCTTCTCGACAAGGTCAATGTCCTCAGTCAGCAGCCGCTCAATAATATGAAAATTTTGAAACCGCAGTGTGGACTCTTTGACTGAAAAAAATGTCAAAAAAAAAATGAGCCAAGCAGCTGGCTTCCAGCGCTTGCCTCGGAGCTCCGCTTGGCAGTGAGGGCCAGAAGATTCTCCAAGCAGCGCGGTGTCGAGGTGCACCAACAGGGTCTTCTTTCCAATTTCAGGCTGCAGGCCAGTCGCTGCTTGCCATTGGGAAACTTGGAGCTGCAACTGAGAATCATTCTTGCCTTCCGTGACGAAGGTCAAGTACATCCTGACTGACTTGTTGGCAACTGCTCTCCAATAGCTCGGGCTGCCTTGCTTCAGAGTGTTTGGGGCCTTCCTGGCTTCTGTCAGCAAAGCCTCCTCATCTTGAGAATCTTCACCGTCGCTGAGCTCCGCTTCCTTTGCCTGGTTCTGGGCAAGCTCGTTCTGGCGCATTGCGATGACTTGCTGCCAGCGCTCGTTGATGGAGTCCAATTCCAAGACGACCTCCGGATTGGTGCTGACTCCTTTGCAAATGCCCCTCAACAAGTTGTCGAACGTTTTGAGGAAGACCACATCCCGGAAGAAACGCAAAGCCTCTTGCCCGGACCTGGACATGCTAGCCTGCCACTGCACGCTGTCTTCACAGGCTTGCCGCATTGAAGGACAATCCCGGCATCTGGACTTGATTGCCTCCCGGTCAGTCTCTGAGATCTTGGCCTGCAGCATGAGGGTGTCACAGATGTAGTTGAGAAGCTTCATCTTCCACTCCCACAACACCACGAGACCAGCCGTGTGCTTGTCTCCCAGCAACGCCTTCTTGCTGATGTCTTCGTTCTCTGCCAGCCCATGCTCCAAATGGTCCAAGAGCATCTGAAAAATCCAGCGCCTGGCAGCTTTGCCACTGGGTTTAGTGGCAAGCTTCTCAAGCTTGACCAAGCTGTTCAGGCAGCTGTCAAGTCCATGCTTGCTCTCCAAGACTCGGATCACTTCCAAGACCTCGTCATCTGAGCCAAGCTGCCGCATGACATGTCCAGCAGCGGTGAAGTTCCACTCTGTGAAGATGCCGCCGTTGGAATTCGCAGAAGTCTTCGCAGTTGTGATGGGGTAGGTCTTGACCAGGGCAGCCACTTCAGAGTCTTGGAGCCGACGGTTTTCGACAGATTCGAGCATGGCCTGCAAACTTGACGATGCTAGAAAGCCGCGTAAAAAATCTGGAAAAAACAAATCAATCACAACTGATTTTCGCAACACAGAGGCCTTCAAACTGACGAGCTCTGCGCTCATTTGGAAGGCTGTCCTCGCCATGGATTCATGCTCCTGCATGACCTGTTGCCTTCGGCTGATCGCCTTGTGCCAAATGTCCTTCTCAGCGCACAGCACCATGCAAGTGGGAATTCCCAACCTGAGGCTGGCATGGTGACAAAATGTTATGATGGTACAAAACACTAAAAAAATTACCGACCCCATTAATAATCAAAGTATGCCTCCCGAAAAAAAAAAAAGTTGGCTGTTCTTTGAAAATTAAAACCAAGCGGCAAAGTCAGCCGCCACTGCTTCCTCTCTTCCTCGTTGCAGTCGGCTTCTCTCAAGCGCTTTGCGCAAGCAAAGACAATGGCGTGGGCCTGTTCCTCCGGGCTGATCAGCTTCAGACCGGCTGGCCTGTCAGAGAGCTCCTCCTTGACCACGGCAACTTCGAGGACCGAGCGAAAGAAAGAGTGCCCCGAGCCGAAGCAATGGGAGCCCAAGTCCTCCACCCTCTTTCTGCAAAGCGGCACCGATGGATTGGATGTGCGATACAGATCAACCCACATCAGATTGCAGGCTGAGATGTACAAACCTTGGCCATCAAGGGCCTTGCCAGCATCCTCCAGGTGGAAAGGCTCCTGGCTGAGGGGCAATGCAATGGGTTATTTATTATATGTTACTTTGATTGATTACAGAGTCCATGCCTGGTTTAAAATGAGCCAGGAAAATATGAAATTAAACGATGTTAGGGGGTCGTCATGTCAGTCATCTTGTCATTTGAAGCTGCAGCATGCTCCTGCACTCCGCCCTTGTCATCGTTTGCTTGGACGATCGGGACGGGAAGCTCCGACTTGAGGTCGCCAAGCTTGTCTGCGATCACCTGCAAATCGTTCTTCAAGCCCTGCATGTAGGCTTCATTCACCCCAGAATCCTTCAGGCCTGGCCCAACAACACAGCTGCTGCCGGCTGGGTCGGCTGGATTCTTGGGAGCAGAGTTAGCCTTGGCGCTTTGCTTCTGCAAGCTCTTCAAGTGCTTGGCTTCCTGGAAAACCCTCTCCAAGCGCTTCTTCTCCTCTGTGTGCTTTCTGTCATACTCGTCTCGAGCCTCTTCCCGGAGCTGAGCATTTTCAGCTTCCCACTCGGCCAAGTCCTTCTTAACTTGGTTCTGCTCCGCCTTGTTCAACCTCCATGCTGAAGGGCCGCCCATGACCTAGGTCAGAGTCTAAGAACAAAGCCGTCGCTGTTTGAGTGAAAATGCTGCGGTATAGGTGAAAAATAATACATTCCGGCTGCCTCAGCCACAAGTGCAAACATCACAGGAAAATCGCGCCAAAGCAGGAGTGAAACAAAAGAACGCTGGCTGCTTTTCTTTTTTATACCGCTCACTTGGCCGCTTCTCCTTGGAAGGTGTGGTCAACATCTTTAAATGCAGTTGGGGATGCCCAAAAATCTGTCCTAGTAACTTGAGATGGCCACAAGCCGCTCGCAGCCAGTGCCCGACTGAGGACCCGTTGAAGCACATTCAAGCTCATTCCATCTCCAAATGCTGCTGCCACTTCGTTTTCGCATCTGGCCTGGGTGAACCTCTTGTCGTTTGCGTGCTCGGCCAAAAGTTTTCGAACCATGTTTCGGCAAATGCTGACTGGAATGCCTTGCAGCTGGGAAAATTCTTCCACTGACAGCCGCCGAGCCAAGCGGGGCACATAGTAGCCACGAGCTTTGCACCGGCTACGGGTGAGGCAAGGGCTCACCCGATGCTTGGGAATGCTGGTGAACCGAGCGGACGAGGCGACGTCCAGGATCCAGTAGCCAGTTCGAAGCTTCTCGGTTGCAGTGCTTGGGCCAAACTTGCTCAAATCCAGTACTTCATCTCCCACTTTGCCGACGTCCAAGATGGATTCAATCGGAGGACACTTCCCCAAGGCCTTGGGAAACCGGAATTCGGCAATGGGATTTCGCAAGGCCACGACCCAAAGACGGGGTCTGCTTTGGGGCAAGCCGTGGTCGCAAGTCTGCAAGACTTTTGCACGGACCGTGTACCCGCAAGCAGCAAATGTTTTGCGAAGCATCTTCTGGGCCAGCCAATGCTTCTTTTCCAAGAAGCCAGTCACTTGCTCCAGCAAAACTACGGGCGGCTTGTGGTAGGCTATGTACCGCAGCCCAGCCACCAATGGAATGCCTCTTTTTTTCGAATCCCGCAAGCCGAATCTGCGTCCCATTTTCGAAAATGCAGGGCAAGGAAACCCTGCCAGCCTGATTTCGGCACCTGGGGAATCTTTGGGGTCTCTTTGGAAGATGTCTGTGGCAAAAGACTCTGACTTACAGCTGGTCCGGCAGGTTTCGTGAACCACACCAATGAGACATCGCTTCACTTCGTCAATTTCACTTCCACCAACGATGGTGAAAAACTGCTTGAGTCCTAGTAGTGTCAAAGCGATAGTCTCAGCGCTGATTCCAGCGCAGTCAGAAAAAACTCGGAGCTTGGAACCTTTTGGCCTTGGTTGGAATGGCCGAGCTTTGTGCTCCTTCACGTAAGCCTTGAGCTTCCCCACGAGCTTCTCCAGCTTACTCTCTGCGACTTCCGTTGTCCGTGGCATGCTCTAAGTGAGTGAGGCCCTACGCTTGCACTGCAACACATGTGAGACTTCTAGCACTGCAACACAGAATTGTTGAATCTCAGTGTGAGTAATGTCAGGTGTCAAGACATATCGTAAATTACTACATTCCTCTGTGAGCATAGACATCGCGCAGGCGGCTAAGTTGCTTGCCGGGTTACCCACCCCTGCCTCGCAAGAAAAAGTGTGAAATTCTTCGCGAGGTGACCCTAGGGCATTAACAGGGCTTGCTCGCAGAGCCAGACCGGCCCGGCTTCGCGAGGGAACCCTGTTAAAAATCCACGCAACCCTGTGCGAGCCATTTCCCAGGGTAGCACCGATTTTTAACTCCCCTCCCTCGCAAGGCCAGACCGGCCCGGCTTCGCGAGGTGACCCTAGGGATTTAACAGGGTCACCTCGCAAAGCCAGACCGGTCCGGGTTCGCGAGGCTCCTCGCAGAGCCAGACCGGTCCGGCTTCGCGAGGTGACCCTGGGGGCACCTTGCCGCGAAGTGTGAGGAGGCCATGTCGGCCTGCCTTAGCTTTGACAATTTTGTTAAGTTAGGAGACCATGTCGGCCTGCCTTACCTTTAGTGGAAAGCACTTTGTCTCAAGCTGTCCTACTCAACTAGGAGGAGACCGCTTGGCCTGCCTTGATGATGGCTTATGTCTTAAAGTCTATACTTTGAAAAGACAATGCCTTGGGCTTTCGCTTTACTTTTATGTTCACCGTTCACGCTGCCGACACTCCGAAAGAACGACCATAGTCGATGCATGCTGCAGTTAATAACTGTACAAACTCGTCTTTGCTGTGCCAATGACCGCCTGCTCGTTTCAGCTGGGCCAGATTAGCATCGGTCTTGTCTTTGACAAGGCAAATCGTATTTTTCCGCACATTTTCAAGGGCTACTCCAGACCATTTTCTTCTCAAAAACCGCCCACCTCAGGAGATGAGTCATGGCTGGCTCTTGTTGCTTGAAGTCTGGCGTGCAGTGGAGCGTGGGCCACTTCCGTTTCAAAGACTCCAACTTCTGCAAGCAGTATTGAGATTTGATGCCGGCGCGCTTCAGTAGCAAGGAGTATGACAAAATGCAGCCCCCAGTTGCCACGGCCATGAAATAAGCCTTCGAGGGAATAGCTGAATCGTCCACAACAAAGACAGAGGCAGCTCGGATGTCCTAGGCATTTGAAATGGCCGAGAGGCAAAAAAAACAAACCCGAACCACCCATGCCTGGAAAGTAAAAAGCTCCGGTCCTGCTCCTGCAGCAATGGGGCGCACGCCGTGGGAGGCAATCCAGTGGCGAACCATGCCTTGGCTGGCCCTAGTGATTGCCATCTCCATGTGCGCGCATTCGTTGTGGAAAGGAGCTGGGATTCTTGCTTCTTCCGTTTCAAATGCATGGCCTGATCTGCTTTGGCGTCCTCCCTGGCTCTCTTGGCAGCTGCCTGCTCCAAGCTCAAGCCTTCCGCGGCACCCAAGCCGAGGAAATAGCCATCACGACGCGCCTCCACCTTCTTCTTCAGAAGCGTTTCTCGCGAGTTGGCAATTTCCTGGCAGAGGGTAGCAAAGAAACGACGACTTTACAGAAAGTTTTTAAGACCAGCCAGCCCTGTCCTTCTGAGCTTTCTGTGACAAATTGGCTATCGCAACTTCGTGGTCCACAGGTTTTTGCCCTGAAGTGCTTGCAGCGGCTGCCCTGACAGAAGCCCGCCTACGCTTGATCCAAGTCTTCTCCACGACTTTGCCAGCAAGTTTTGCTCGAGGACCTGTCTTGACCCCCTTGTCTAGGCGCTTCCTTTGGTATTTGCCAAGGTGTCTGGATACTCTTGCTGCATATAGAGCACGGGCCTTGTCCACGACAGAAGCCAAAGACGCTGCAGGGGAGTCATTGTACGTCAAGCACACCATCGCTCGACGCTCTGAATCGGCTGCCTTTGGCCCGAAATGCTTAGCTCCATGGCTCCTCTCAGCTTTGGAAAAAGCTTGCTCCACGCCAGAGCTAGAGGTTGTCCAGCAGGCATGCGCTTGAAGCAAAGGGGCCAAATTCTTGGTTTCATATTTTTCCCTCAAAGCAGAAGATGCTTGGCTTCTTCGGAATGCTTGTTTCCACGCATCCCTGCTAGTGCAATCTTGCTGTTCTCGGAATGCCATGGCCACTGGCCGCAGAGCGTCAAACTCGGAGACCAGCCATTGCTCATCAACTTGCAAGGCGACGGCTAGTTACTGAAGGCAAGCATATAGCCGGCCACCAGATCGCAGATCCAAGACGCTCATCGATGAGAAGAGATGGAAATGCGGAAACTCAGCCTCGCAAGCCTCATGACACAAATGAACCCACGGTTTGAAGGCTTCCAGGACAGCACGGCGATCGCCCGCAGACACCCTCAGCCTCTTCTGCTGACCCCTGTGCTTGACATAGAGTCCAGGCTCTGCTTGCAACAGGTCTAGACAATGCTTGCTGTATCCATTCACGTCGAAGACTTGCCCTGGCTGTCCAAATTGGATGTCTACATTGCGCAGAAAACTGTGGACCTCTGAATTCAGAATGGCCGGGTCTTGCGATTCATTGTCCATCAGCCGCAAAAATTCCATCACTGTATCAGCTGCATCAGCGGCTGCCGCAACAAGAAGCAATTTCTTGGCAGAGACGTTGTCCATCCACTTGTGCAGCCAGTCACAGTCTTCCTTCAAAGCCAAAATTTTGTGTAATACATCAAATATCGGTCTCATATTCAAACAAAATCTCCCAAGAGGTTTGGCAAAGGACGCGAAGCGGTGCTTTGCCGCCGATAAGCTGCTGGTCTGGGGGCCGGCACCTTTGGCAATGGCTTCTTGCAGCCAAAATGAATAGTTCGGGGAGTGGAAAATCTTTTGCGCCAAGGATTCTTTGTTGGTGACTGTGCTGCTAACAGCGTCTTTCACGTCATCCATGACATGCCAAGGCCGTTTCAGCAGTCTCATGCAAGCATGGCTTGCATCGCGGCCCAGCAAAACGATGTTTGGGAAAAAAACATCTCTCTGCAGTTCGGCTTGATCTGACCGGCGCCGAGATCTGAGTATATCCGACGCAAGTAATTCAGCTGACGCAGCATCGGTTACCATGATGTGAACATGGCTCCGAACGTGGCTGAGCAATGCCTCATCCACTGACCCACCAAAGCCAGGTGTGCAAAATAGTTTCAAGGCTTTCACTGTGGCTCTTGCGATGTGTTCCGAAGTCTTACCTTCAACCAGGCGAGGCTGCCCAATGCAGCCGCTGCAGACTCGCAAGTTCGCATCCACTGCCCTAAATCGCAGCAGCAAGCGGCCTTGTCTTTCCTGGGCTCGGAACGTCAAACTCTGAAAGTTCAAAGGATGTCTGGCCCCGATAATAATAAATCGACAAAGTAGAGTTAAATGAGAAACATTTGCTTGAAAATGCAAGATTCATCCCGCATCAGAGTGATGCTTTGGGCACTGGCCAGGAAGACGCGGTAAGCGTGCAAGATAGCTTCGGAAAGGCAATAGTGCATCAACTTGGTTCGGGTCGATGGTGTTCCGTCCCCTTTGTCGCGCTGAGAATGTCCTCTGCTCAGCTTGCGCACGAGGTCTTGCCATTCTTCAGCAGCAGGGGCATGAGAAGTTGGATCAGCTGCATGAGCGGCAATGTGGTACTTGGATTGGGCATGGTGCCGAAACCTCCAGCTCTTCCAAGTGACTTCGGGCCGAACTGAGAAAGTGGCATAAGGGGAAAGCTGCGAAGTATCACTCCCGGCTGCAGTAAACTTGGCAGCATGCAGCGCGCAAATTTTGCACCCCACTGTCAAAATGTTGCTATTGCCCGCAAAACCTGCCCGCAGCCAAGGAAATTTTCTCCTCCAAAATGAACCCTTGAGCAGCCAAGCGTTGTCTGAAGTCTGGCAACGCTGCCCATGTTCCACCAATTTCTTTGAAGACGGCGACACTAGCGTCACATCAGGCACGATTTTGGCAGGCAGAGCCATGACCCCTGGATGCCTCAATGTCAAGCCAGTCTGCAGCACACATCAGAAAAAATCTTCCAAGCAAGCGTGGCTGTTCTGAATGACGTGGAAGTTTCTACCCGCGTTGCTATACTACCCCCAACGCATCGCGGCTGTGGGCTCCCCTTTTTTTTCTCCCAAGACGGCTATCAAAGCAACTTTGGCCACTTCCGGGTGAAAACTCGGGGTGACTGCATCAGGCCATGACAAATGAATTAATAATCTTAATTTAATTAATTGTGCTCAATTCAACTACCGCACCAACTTCCCTCAGTCAGCGTCGACTCGTCATCGTCATCTTCTACCATGACGCCCCGCCGGATCAGCTCTTTTTCGATTTTTCTGGCCAGAGTTCGTGCCTGGTTCTTGAAAGGCGAGCAATTTTTGAGGTAGCCCCATTTCGCTTGGAGGCCCTTTGTAGACATGTTTTTGAGCATGTTCTTCTGTTTCGTCAGGGCTTCAGGATTCAGAGGAAAGCAGCTGTCACTCTTCAAGGGCAAGATTGTCGCTTCGTTCTTCACGGTCTCTTTGATCACTGTTGAAGACGGCATGGCTGCAAGATACTGTCTAAACACTACAAAGTCAAAGTTTCAAACTTCCCTGGCCAACCTGTTTTTTTGGGCAAGCAAAGCAACAATTGAATTGCAAGTGTGCAAATTTAGAAGCAAACCCGTTCGAATTCCTGATTCTAAACTCAGAGGCTTTCACCGGCTGTCCAAACACCGTCCTTGACCAGCGAAGTGTGAGTTGAACTCAGTCTCCTTTGAACTAGGAGACTGGCTGCGACTTGATTTATTAGCCAGTCTTGACAGCCGCCTCCTTTGTCCAGGAGATTGCGGAGGTCATATCTCCTTTGACACTGGCTGCGAAAAGCTTTGCTTTGACAGCCGCCTCCTTCGTCTAGGAGACCCTGACTTGAAGCCCGATCGTCTGCAAACATTGATGACGACTAAGCCTCCTTCAGTCATTGACCATTGACCATTGTGTCAGGAGACCGCCCTGATATATCCAACCCAGTGTCATTACCAGACCACGAAACCACTTGGCCGCTTTGCGCCCCTTTTTTTAACCACCCGCTGCTGTCAGTCTCTGTCACGTAGACACCCAGGACCAGGTCCAGCGCCCTCTTTCGTGGTGACCTCCTCCACCACCGCGGGACCAGTCTTGCCACCCATCCCAAAGAGGTTTTTTGGGTGGGACGTAGTGCCAGTTGTCGTCGTCATCTTCATCTTCGTCGTCTTCCCAATCCCACTGGCCCCGCTTGTTGTACCAAATTGTTCTCTGCCGGCCCTTGTTGCTCTTCTTGCGCTTCTTTGACGACGGTTTCCAGTAGATGTCCTGAGGGCGCATGGCGCGACCAGAAACAAAATCCATTGGAAGAAAAGGAAAAAACCAGACCTATTTACTGGGGGCCGCCCAAACATAAAAACTGCTAAATTAAATCCCAGGCTCGCAGTTCTTGTTGAAGCATTGGCCTCGGCCAGCGTACGTTTGCTTTTGGCACAGCTTGCAGATTCTTAGGTCCACCGTGTGGTTCATAGTCTCTGCAGGCGGCGGCGGAGCTGAAGTCAAGTCGACCACAGGGGGAGTCTCAGGAGTCTCCGCCGTATGGGAAGGGGCAGGGACAGCAGGAGGGTCTGGAATGACAGCTTTTGCCACAGGCGGCGCCATATTTCTCCACGGCGGCGGCCCAGAACTGCCAGGTGGGTCCATGTGCCCAGGAGGCGGTGGCGTCATGGGCGTGCCGCTTGGCAGTAGTGGCGGGGCTTTGGCTGCCAAACCCGCCTCGCCCATTGGTCCACCTGGTGGTCCGGCTGCCATGCCCGCCCCGGCTGTTGGCGCCATAGGCGTTGTCGCCATAGGCGTTGTCGCCGGGCCAGACCCCCCAGTGCCAGGGGCACTGCCTGTAGGAGGCGGAGGCCGCGCCAGGTAACCCCACAGGCTTGCAGCCAAGGCCTGGAGCGGGTCTGCAGGAGGACCAGGGGGAGGCCCTCCTTCAGACTCGCCTGGCGCTGCCAAGGCTATCACCATCAGCGCCGCCAGCCACAGTGCAGAGCTGCGCATGGCTACTTCCAGTCAGGTGAGGGACAGGGGCAAATCACTTGAGATCCAACAGCTGCAATGAAAACAAAATTTTCGAAGCAACTGCCAACGATTCTCTAGACGACGATTTGCTTAGCTTTCAGGAGACGCGCGCCGCCTTAACTTTAGGAGACGCGCGCCTTCCTTCCCATCTCAAACTCCCTTGTCAATGGACAGGAGGCGCGCGCCTCCTTGTCTTGAGGAGACACGCGCCTTCCTTCCCATCTCGACTAACTTAGGGCAATGGGCAGGAGGCGCGCGCCTCCGTGTCACTTGACATTCATGTCATCAGACCAAGGACCAGGAGACGCACGCCGCCTTAACTTAGATTGGTCAGGAGTCGCGCCTCCTTATTTAGGAGACACGCCTCCTTCACTGACCATCTGCCACCTTGTCGTGGACATGGGTCATGGATCATTGACAACCAGGAGACTGGCCATGGCGCCTCCTTGGCCAGATCCACGAGGTTCAATGGCATTTGAAAATTTTCAGGAGGCTTCAGGGCGCCTCCTTACAATGTCCTTTTAAACAAATATTATTTCAAGTAATCAGGAGAGAGCGGGCTGACAAACTCTGGAAGTCAGGTTTCACACGTTTGCTTTTTCTTACTTACCTAACTGTAAAAGCACAACATCAAAGGGCAACAGGGGCAACAAACAAGCATCAGCAAGGCTGTCTTCTTTTTGCGAAACTTATCCGCCATTGATGGTGGAAACCATGCTTGCAGCAATCCGCGCTGAGGTGAGCGTGGAATTCATCAACTAAGAGTAGATGCAACTGCACCATTGACAACGGTCAATGGAAATTCATTCCAAACATTCAGAACCACGCATTAGAGGAAAAAACGTAGTCGCCACCTTGGCGCTGCCTTTGCAGGATGCATACTGATGGCTCCTTTTACTGCAGGACGCTCCAGTCTATGCTGTGTAGCTCCTATCGTGTTTGTCCTGCAGGATGCTGTTAGCTCCTTTTCTTGCAGGCAGCACCTTGCGCCTCACCGTTTGGGGTACACAATCCTGTTGCCTTTAACAAGCATTGCGTTTTGGAGTTGGCATGATTGTACACAATATCATAACAACTGAACAGGTCATGGGAAAAATATCCAATCAAGTCACCGTGACTTTTTCAAAGTTCTTTGTTTAAAGGAACCGCCACATACTGCAATGAAAAAACAATAGTTTTTCCAAGCAAAGGCATTTCAGCGAACAAGGCACGGTTGCGTCATTGAACGCTGAAAGCTGCAGCAACTTAAGCGGTGAACAAGAGAAACAGACCATTTGCAATACCACGCTTTAAGAAACAATCAGTTGCAATTAAGACACGATGGTTTTATAGGAAACTGATGCGAGCACCTTCTTTGAAAGAGGTAACATCTGTGGATCATTTCTTGGTCTGAAAAAAATCTACACTCTGTGTGATTGAACAGGAAGTTTTCCTTGCTCATTCCAAAAGAGGACATTGTCAGGGGCAGCAAATACAGCTCTTTCACGACCCACTTAAACAGAAACTTTACAATCCAAACTATCATGCATCAAACGTTATTATTGGAAACTGTGCTTTCGAAAAACAAGAAGCTTCCAAATAGTATATATTTCTTTTTGAAAAGGAAGCATGGAAAAGAATAAATGCAAATCACAGCCTCCCACATTTCTGCTTTCTTGTTGAAGTAAAACAGAATCAAAATCAAACACATCTTGGTGAATGGTTGATGAAAAGATTACATTTTGCAATACTGGCGAAAGAGTGTTGGGCTGCATGTTTGATTCCCTGCGCTTCATCTTGGAATTCTTTTTGGTGATAAACAATTGTCGCGCATTCTGTGGTGTCAGAGACAGGGATTAAGATCAAGGCTTAGCAGTGTCTGACAAGATAATTTGACAACATTCCAAAATATACAGGGAAGCAGGCAATATATATATATATATATCTCACACTTGCCCACATTTTGTAATATATTTTTGGTATGCAAGAAAAGCCGTCATAGAAAAGATCTCGTCAGTTTTTAGGGACAAGGAATTTAGAAATATTGGGAACAGTCGTGGAATGAAGTATTTTTGCTCCGGGGCATCTGCACGTTTATTTGGAACTTGCTTGAATGATCAACACAATACCTAACATTTTTTACAACAAATAAGAAAACATTATCGCCAATCATTGTGCAGCAGTGCTTGTTACGAAGACTACACATTTTTTCACTGATTGCACAAAAAGATTCTAAAACAATGACCCACAGATACCTTCATTTTTTTGGTACGCAAGACAGGCAGCCAGAGGAACTACCTTTTTTTAAACAAACAGTGCCAGGTAGCACCTTGAAACATCACTATGCTACAATTTGGTCCTAGAAATTGGCCAAATCGATTGGTCAACAGCAGCAATATGTTCAAAAAACGAAAAAACATTATATATATACTTTTTAAATTAAAACATGTAAATGCTGCAAAGTCGACTGCTCAAATTGAGAGGCCAACATCGCAGCAGTTCTAGCGAACTGCTGAGATCTCCCATAGAAAAAACTTTTTGCTGCCAAGGCAGGTACTTATTTTGTGAAGGTGACTTCGCTGCAAAAAGTTGTTGAAGAAAGGGGATCGCAGCAGTTCTATCGAACTGCTGCAAAGTCCACTACTCATTTTGTGTAGGTGACTTTGCTGCAATTGCAAAAAATCATTCGAAAATATAATCTCTGAGTAAAGATATGAGATGTAAAAAATTATATTGTAGTTGTTTCTGGCCGAAACTGTTTCTCAAAAATGAATTTAAATTTTCGAGAAACAAATTAACAAATATAGATATATATATTATATATACACTATTTTCTAGACCCCATGACCCTCATGAATTGGAACAATTTTTCTTCTGCAGTGGGGCTGCCTCTGTTTTTGGTGTTTTAATAAAGAAGTTGTAGTGTCACAGAATATGACTGCCTCCTCTTTGTCATGGAAAAAAGCTACATTGCGTTTTTTAAAAGAATCAATGCTGTTACTAAAGTGTTTCACATTGGTTACTTGTTTCCTGTCGCAAGCATGTTCTGGTCAATGTTTCTCCTATTAATTTTTGTTTCTTGAGCATGTCTGAAAAATTAGGAAAATATTCCAAGTTACATGTTGTTGCATAGACTTCTGTGTGCTGAAAACATATTATACAATATTAGTCCAAACGCACTGGCAATAGAATTGTCCAGCATGTGTCCAAGCAATGCTAAAAAAATGCATGTATCCCGAAAAAAAAATCTGTAAACTTTGCGTTCACTACAATAAGAATAAAAAATGCCTTGGTCTATGTATCTATAAACATATATTCTTTTGCAGCAGAAATGCCTTTGCTGAAAGGAAGACAAACAATGATCCATGAATCATTGCAGCCACAGCGTTGATTTTTTTGACAGAATTAAACCACCTTGTGTGGGGCCCTGGAAACCGAATGCTGTTCCCCACGTAACGCTGAAAGCTCAAGGACAAGGGTTGGCGGTGATAGAAATACAGGAATCGCAGTAGATTTGCGTAGGAATGTCAACTGATGACAATTTGCTTACCTGTGCATACAGTTCATATACTTCCAAACTGTCCCTGCCAAATAACCAACATCAGAATATTTTGTGTAACTCTCCTGTTTCTCCTGTGGCGACATCGCCTCCTTGAGCCATGGCTGATCGTCTCTTGCATCTCACCCAGGGCCTTTTAGAGGTCCTACGTGAAGATGAGCTTCAAAGCCAGGTGCGGGCTGCGTCTGCGGCTGCTGGATGGCACCCTGGTATGCCGACGTTGCCTCCACAGATGCACATGATGCCGCAGTGGCAGGCAAGGCCACCTCGCATGATCGCGGGGATGCCGTCGCACATGCCCGGCACGCAGCTGATGGGTCCTCCAGCTGCTGCTGCTACTATGATGGGTCCCCCTATGATGGCCCCCCCTGGCTTCTGCCCTGGTCCAATTCCGGCAATGCCAGTGCGGCCTATGACTGTGACGCCAATAGTGGAAGAGCCTGATTCTGACGATGTCGCAGTTCCTCATGGTGCGACAGCTCGACCTGCTGCAGCATCTGCTGCTGCTGCTGCAACAGCAGCGACGGCCGGCACTGAGATGGAGGAGATTCCCGTGGAAGAGGAGCCGCCCCCGCGTTCCACTCGCCGTCCAGTGAGCCCTTTAGCAGGGCCAGGGCCAAAAATCGACCTGTCTTAGCACCCAGGTATGCGAGGAAGAGCAGCCCAGCCACTCCAGCTCCTTCCTTGTCCTCGACCGGACATGATGATGATGCTCCTGGCCCCGCTCCAGCTGCTTCCTTGTCCTCCCTGGGACATGATGATGTTCCTGGCGCCTGGCCCAAGTCGGCTCCTGACGCTGATCCACGCCGCGGAGTTGTTGGAGCCAGTCCTTCTGCTGCTAGCAGCTTAGCTATTAAATTGTTTTTACTTTCCCGTCCCTGAAAGATGACATCCGATTCCTCAAAACTTTCATCATCATTGCAGGCACTAGCTTCCGGGCACGCTCTCGCAGCCGCCGCAGACGCCGTGATGATGATGAAGGTCGCAAGAAAAAAAAAAGACGGGGTAGCAAGGGCAACCCGGAGAAGCGAAAGCGTTGGTACGCAGAGCACTACCCGAATGAAGTGCGACCAAGACCTCCTCCCCGTGACAGTTGCTTGACATTGATTGAATCAAGTTTTCCCACCTAATAGAAACCCTTGTGTGTTAAATGTTTTTATGTGACCACTCTGCCTCAAAGGCCCACCTGATGACCATGACGATCACACCCATGGCGGAGGTGGCGGAGCTGCTGGATCTGCTACAACTGCAGCAGCAACGTGAGAGTGGTAGCTCCATGACGAAAGCTGAACTCCTCCGAGTCTTCCAGAGAAAATGTCAGCAGCAGCGCAGTTCGCAGGATGCATTTTGCTCCTAACACCTATGCAGGACGCCCAACTGGCTCCTACACATTGTAGACATAGCATGCACATTAGGTCGGCACACTCTTAAAATAGTGAAGTACAACATGGTCACACCCAGCTGCAGGATGCATCATAGCTCCTTGTCATCACACACACACACACCGTGGTTCTTCTGATTCTTTACATGTGTTTTGCAGAAGCATTGAGTTGCTTCTACATGATGCTTTGACTGACAGTCAACACTTTGCTTGTCTCTGGGAAATGAGACTCATGAAGCCATGGCGAAGCCATTTAAGGCTGTCAGATTGCAACTGCCTCGGTTTCAGGAGACATGGAGGCTGCCAAGGTGGAGCCGCAGCCTGAGCAGGAGGACTCTTTCGTGGATGCAAAAGCTGAAGAAATGAGCACAGTGGAGGAGAAACTTGAGAGCCCCGTGTTTGACTCTTTTGATGACTCTGAGGTCAAGCTTGCGCCTTCAAGTCGCATGGGAGAAGTGATGCAGTCCTGCGAGGGGATCACCGACAGGGAAACCTTAAAGCAACAAGTGCTGACAGCTTTCGATGTCCTTTGCGATGACTGTGGAGGCCCTTCCCAATGGCTGGCTGAGAGATTCAAGGATTCAGAAGCTGACTTCCGTGCTTCTTTGTCATCCATGTTCCCTTGGATGGCTTCCATTGATTATGTTCAGCCTGCTGCCTTGGGAAAGAAGGATAAAGGCTTTGTCCATGTGTCTACGCTCTCCTTCAGCCCAGATCGCAGCACCAAAGGGTTTCCGTACCGCTGCACATGTCGACACATCCTGGAAGAGATTTTGGTGCATGGGTTCTTGACAGAAGCTGAACCATTGCTTCTATGGTGCAGCCCAGAAGACCGTTTGCTTTCGCAAGTTGACTTCCGCTGCCGCTATGTGAAAGGCTGTGCGCGATGTGTGTCTTTGCTTTCACTGCTGGCGCTCTTCCGGGACCTGGCCGTGGACGTCATGGTGCACTTCCCCCACATATATCAGTCTGTCCAGCTGATCCATGTCATGTTCCAATCCCATGCCAGCTTGACTTCTGTGGCGATAGCCAATGCGCACTTGAGTTGCTCCGGGTCAATCCGCCAGGCTCATGATGTGATGACCTGGGTGAACAAACTGCGGCTTCTGGAAGGTGGGAGTGACGCGCCTGCAGCAATTCTGGAGAAGTTCAACAGCAATGCAAGCGCTCGAGGCAAGGTGACTGGCAACCGCCGTGTGGCAGCACTGGCTCTTTTGCAGCCAAATTGCAGGCGGGGATGTGAGATGATGGTGGGTTTGCTTTCCAGGATAGGTCCCCGTGCCGTGTGGTGGGGAGAAGATAGCTTCTGCAATAAGAAGCTGCTGCCGAACTTTGCGCCGCGGACTGGCAGGAGTTCTTGGAACCCAATTCTTGTTGTAACTGCGGAGTCCTTTGAAACTTGGATTGCGAGCCTCAACAGACAGCACCTGGCCAAGAACCCGAAGTCGAGGCGAAGTTTGGAAAAATCGAGGTTGGAGGAGCATTCGCAGCTTTCTGCATTCTGGACATGGGCGAAGACAGAAGCCCAACACCATGCTGTAGATCCTGAAGACCTGGCAGCTGTGCATGAAAAATTTCTCGACGGAGATGTGACATTGTTGCTAGATCTCCAAAGCCTGCTCCATGAGAAGAAATCTGACATTTGCTGGAAGGATGTGCTCCTTGGCTAACCCACAGTTTCACTGTCTGGTCTGTCTGTTTAAGATAATAACTTGTCCAAAAAGAAGCTCTTGCTTTTCACTTTCCACGGATAACATCAATGACTTGTTTGTGAAAGCCGAGGACGATTCTGCGAGAACTCCACCAGAAAAAGCAGTCCTGCACAGATCTGGCGCTGCTGGGCCATGCAAAGACCGAGATCGAGGCCAGCAAGTTTGAGAAGATGGAATTGGAGCTTGTCCATCAAAAGATCAAAGGCGACATCCAGGCAGTATCGGTCTTTAGATCGAAGCTTGCTTGTCATGAGAGCCTCTTGTACCATGCTCGGGTTGAGCACCTTCGGAAGCGACGCATCAGTGCCAAGGAAGCCACGGCGACGCTTTTCACTGGACCAGCCGCGCAGTTCAAGTTTGTCTCTGCAGTCGAAGATGTGGTGGCTACTTTGGGGCAGCTGAGCCGTGAGTATCGCCTCAGCCAACCGCTGCCGGCTCTGCTGATTGTCAACTGGGCTGCTCCATCTGCTGTGCGGGAGGAGCAAATGTCAATGCAGCTGCAGACTATGACCAACCTCTTTGCTGCAGACTCCGTAGACCCCATGGGCATCATTTTGATGCCAATTTGGGAGCGCGCAAAAGGATCTCTTTACAAAACGGAGAACTTGCTGCTCAAATCTTTGAGCGAGAAAGACATCAACACCGATGAGAAAGCCTCCTTGAGTTTCGAGGACAAGTGTTTTCTCAGTCATGTCCAGGTAAGTGTACCTCATTTTTGCGTTTTCAAAACATGGGAAGGACAGAGCAGATCCCAGAGACAGACGTCCCCTGGAGTATCCACTGCGGCTGGCCTTTCCTTTGCGTAGTGGACCAAAAAATGTGACGCAAAGCATCTGGATGAGATCAGCTCTGTATGTCAACAACAGAACCAGCAGCAGGGCGCAGATGTTGCAAGTCAAGGACATGCGAGTGCCGGAGACTGAAGATGACTTGCCAAGCTCTGATTTGCAGGACCGTCTAAATCCTGCAGACAAGTATTGTCAAATCGGAGAATCTGCAGCTGCGGCTTTGATTTCCTCTACATTTGCAACTCTACCTTCTGGCCATGCCTGTGTGGCAATTGTTGATCTCAGCCCAAAGACAGGTGACCTGGCGCGAGCCATGCTCAGAATGCCTGCTGCATCCACCGCATTGCATTACATTGCTTTGGCGCCGGAGTTGCAAATGGAATGGGCACGCACTGATTTGCACGACTTGGCCATTGATCTGTTTTTGTCCCGGGCCTTGAAGGTGAAGGACTTTGAGCCGCTGCCGGAAACTCTGCCTGCAGATCAACAACCTGAACTTTTGGCGCCAGCCCTCAATGTGGGAACCGTGGATGGCCTGAACCTCCAGCTGCCGCAGAGCTTGGCTGCAAAGTGGGGCTCCAGCTCCTTCAAGGATGACTGGGAAGCACTTCTTGAAGAAATGAACGCAGTCATCCCTGTGAAGGACAATGTTGACCGGCCGAGCAAGCGCTTGCGCACCAGCAATGCCGTGGACCTCGTGGAGAACCCTGCTGGTGCGACCAAGTTTGAATTCATTCATGTGGCGGAGCTCGACATGACAAAGCTGCTGATTCAAGCGAGTTGCAGCAACAAGCTGAAAGGCCTGAGTTTCCAGCTGTTTCCCAGCAACCGCTTGATGCTTGTGAACACTACTCCCGCTCCTATTCCCGTGGTTGGGTCTTTGACATCATGGCAGAAGGGAAAATGGTGGCAGCCGAAGGAAACAACTGAAATGTGGGACACAGCTGTGGATATCATGTGGAAGTTTGAAGGAAGCTCTGAGATTGTCTTTATTGACAACCAAGCGCAAAGCCTCTTCCAAGTCATCGACGCCATGAAACGATCCAAGCCAGAGCAAGCAATCGTCAGGTACCACAGCCTTACCGAACATCCTCAGGGGCAGCATGGGCCTGGCGACTTCACCGTCGAGGTGAAGCACCAAGTTGCATGGCGGGCAGAGAAGATGACAGTTGAAGGAGGTGGAAAGGCCAACTACTTGACCATCGCTGGGCTTTTCCCTGCCGACTGCTGGGACTTGAGCAAGGTGCAGATTGTCTGGTCAACACGATTTGCAAAACAAGGCCTCACAGGAATCAAGCCAAGTGTCTGGCTGAAGGGCAGCTGCATCATTCCTCCACAAAGCGCGCTGGAGCTGACTCTGATGGCTGAATGACTGAATGAATTTTGAGAGCTGCTGGCTGCAACCCACCAAAACGGTGAGGGAATTTTGTGAACAAAATTAGGGAACACCGTGCTTAGGATTTTGACAGATTGCCAGCGTAGAGATGCCGATTGTCCGCAGAGAAAAAGATTGCGGAATTAAAGGAGGCCAATTCCTCCAGCTCACGGTGTGGGAGTTTTCAAGTGCAGGAGCATTTTATGCTTCTTTTTGGGCAGGATGCCTGTATTTTGGCTCCTTCGTGCAGGACGCTGTAAGCTCCTTTTTGCAGGATGCCTTTTGGCTCCTTTGTGCAGGATGCTGTAAGCTCCTTTGTGCACAGTGTCACGATCCTTTGTTATATTGTTGCAGTTTTTGGGGCTAAGCTTTGCTGAAACAGCCACTGCTTTCCGTGACCACCAATGGCGCAGAGCAAGTATGCGGATCGCATGGGTGACTTGTCTTCGTTCATTCAGGAGTCATGACGTGTAAAATCAGGGAGTTTTTAATCCCTTCCTCCTAATACTAAACGTCCCCCTAATACTAAAAACAGGCATCCATCTCCAATTTCCGAAAATTTCAGTTTGGCCAATTTGACTTTTAATTGATCCCCTTTAAAAAACAATTCAAAAATCAACCTACCATTTGTGGGTTCTCCCCCCTAATACTAAAAACTAATTCATCCCGGGGTGTTTAGTATTAGGGGGGCTAGTTTTTAGTATTAAGGGTTTTAATTTAGTATTAGGGGTAAGCTTCGAACTGCCATTTTTGGCAATATTTTAATTGCGTTATATAAAGAAATTTAATTGATTTTGAGATCGGAAAAAATAGTTTTTAGTATTAAGGGTTTTAATTTAGTATTAGGGGTAAGCTTCGAACTGCCATTTTTGGCAATATTTTAATTGCGTTATATAAGGAAATTTAATTGATTTTGAGATCGGAAAAAATAGTTTTTAGTATTAAGGGTTTTAATTTAGTATTAGGGGTAAGCTTCGAACTGCCATTTTTGGCAATATTTTAATTGCGTTATATAAGGAAATTTAATTGATTTTGAGATCGGAAAAAATAGTTTTTAGTATTAAGGGTTTTAATTTAGTATTAGGGGTAAGCTTCGAACTGCCATTTTTGGCAATATTTTAATTGCGTTATATAAAGAAATTTAATTGATCTTGAGATCGGAAAAAATAGTTTTTAGTATTAAGGGTTTTAATTTAGTATTAGGGGTAAGCTTCGAACTGCCATTTTTGGCAATATTTTAATTGCGTTATATAAGGAAATTTAATTAATTAATTAATTAACATGACTTCGATTTGGTTCCCTAATAATAAATACCGCCCTAATACTAAAAACTACCTGCCGTGTTTTGTATTAGGGGGGGGGGGGTTTAGTATTAGGAGGAAGGGATTATTCATGTCTAGAATCTACAAAGTTACAATCCCAGGTATGGACTGGCCTGATGGCTTGCCTGATCTCGACGAGTACATGTACCAGATGGAAAGCCCCTTTTGTGGCACTAAGCCATGGGTGGCCCTCAGCGATCGCACCTCAGATGTGCGCATGGAGAGTCTGCTGAGATGGATGGCCAACTACGAAATTCATTTCGCGGGTGACAGAGATGTCATTTGCTTTGAAGAGCTGGTCTTTCAAGTGCGAGAATATTCTATAAGCCAAAGCGGGCCGTGGATGGCAGAGGTTGAACTCTGGGGCGTTTGGGAGCAAGAGCAGATGTGCGTCAGGTTCAAGCTGACAAAGGATCACTTTGGCACCGACTCGGCTGAACAATGAGCGGTAGTGGACTGGCGGGGTCTCCATAGAATAGCTCACAGCCCATCAGAGGCTGCTGGCACTGTTAATCTCTTGCTCCTGAGAGTGAAAACCTCTTGCACGGCTGCATCAACAACTTGGAAGATGTTCTTCATTTTCTCGCCAGGCTTCCAAATGGCAAGCCTTGTAAGCCAGATGCTTTGTGTGAACGGCATACATTGTGTTCATGCATTTTGGCTTACAGATAAAAATGGTAAGCTCCAAAACATTAGGTCATTCCCATCCTATCAAATTAGTTGATAAACATAATCAGCTCGGGAATGGTCAGATTGATTGTTTCAAGCCACTTCAAAGTGTTCGCTGAGATGGGCTGATCTATGATCCAGAAGCTTTGCCACCCTGTAGAAGCTATACAGCGTTTAGACGCAGCTGCAGAATCACCTCTTGAATCTGTTGCATGTCGCGGCTGCTGGCGCCATCACCTCGATGCAGGAAGCTACTGCAGCTCCTTTTTTTCAAAGATTCGCAGCCTGCTAATTGAGCATGGCTGCAATGCTTGTAGCTTCACTGCCGGAACCAGCCTGCGCAACCATGACTAACCAACCAACTTTCATACTATCAGCAATAACAACCCAACAAATCACCAGTCCAGTGTACCTTTTACGTAGAATTAATTTGCCAACAAAAAAATGTAACACATAGATTCGAGATGTCACATCCAAAGAGCATATCATGCAAGGTTCCAGTGACATGTAAATGGAACACAAAGATTGATGTGATGTCATATCAAAATATCTAACCCTCAGGAGCTTATGTGATGACTGAGCACCACAAAAACCAAGAAGTCCAACTCCCAAAAAGAGACAACATGCTGTTTTTCAAACTCCGGAGCCCATGCTTCAAACACCGAATGCAGAGAAACTTGCTTTGAAGCTGGTTCCGAAGTCGGTGCTCCTCGATGTCCGAGTTGAGGTCGCAAAAGTGCCAAAACAACAGAATTCGAAACTGTGTGAATGGAAACACGGTGCAGCAGTGAACAGGAACAGAAATCAACAGTTCAAACTGGTTTGGCGCAGGTACGCACGGGTGATCAATCCGTGCTTCCTGGGATGCTTGCAAAGAGCTTCGTTGGGCAGAGCTTTGCAAGTCCCCTCTGCCCCCCTGCATGTTTGAAAAATGTGACGTCTGAATCAAAAACTGGGCCCTGTGCAAGAACGGTGTACACACAAAAAAAAACGTTGTCAACATGTTCTGGACATAAGGGGAGTTAACACATTGCACCAAACATCTGGTTTTGGCTCAAGACTGGAATACCATTTTGGACGCATAAATTGGCAAGGCATATTTTCGGTAGTGAAACACCCCTCAGGACTATAGATCTGGATAACTGGATACTCCATTAATTCCATCCAGTGATCCATCTGTCAATCTAGCCTGGCAAGGACAAATGATGAAACATAACATAACCAAACTTAATGTGTATATATGTATCTATGTATATATATATATATATGTATATATATCTATACATATGTATATGAATATACATATGTATATGTATATGTATATGTATATATATATACATATGTGTATATATATATATACATATGATATATTATATCTAAGGCCCTATCGCTACACAGTCTTTGAAATGCACTTTCCAGACACAAGGGAGCGCCCCCTATCACTAAAGTGCTTTACGATAGTTTTGACCACACCTCAGATGATTTTCCTATTTTGCTTTCCCAAGAAACACTACAATGTGGGGCCTCCTAGTTATAAGTTGGCTTATAGACACCATCAAGATCCATCAAGACTGTTCAAGTATAGATATATCTACTACAAACATTATATATATATATAAATAGATATGCTACAAACATACTATAGATATACTTAACATCATCAAACATCTACAGATATCTACTACAAACCATACTTAGCCTAGTTGTCAACCAGCTTAGCTCCCCAGCTTGGGGGATTTCCGACGCCATCCATTGGTTCCCGGACGGGATCACTTGGATCTGCCGCGTCGCACTAGGCAAACTGAAGGCATTACGCCTGCCAGAACAGTAATTTAAAATACAAATGGGATGATTACCCTCTGGTTATGACTAACATAGCCATGGAAAATGCTCCTTACAGATGGTTTACCTATTAAAAATGGTGATTTTCCATGGCGAACTGTTAAATAACCAGATGGTAACTTAACCACAAACATGGTGATTTTAATGGTGATTCCGATTCCAACTTGATGGATATTTAAATTGTTGTTAAAAAACATGGGATATTAGCTGGATAGTAGTGGTGATTTAGTATGATTTTAATGGTAATTCATTTGTGTTTCGATGGTGGTTCAATGGGAAATCAGCAACAAAATGTGAATGATATAATGATGAGGTTTTAATGGGATTTAACCAAAGCACATGGTAACTTGATGGTGATTTAATGGGATATTTTTTTCGGATGTTTTAGGGGGATATGATGGTGGTCAACCTTGAGGCAATCAAACATGGCATGCTTCCCATTGAAACTTCCATTTCTAGGGGATTTCCCAGCTAGCCACGTTTGATTGCCGGAGGGTAAGTGCTAAAAATGAACTAACATCTACGGTTCATTGGGTGCTGAATTTTGACCTATATATATGTATGTATATATATATATATGTATACTTATGTATATATGTATATATGAAGAGGGAACATTTACAATAAGCAGGGGTTTACACCAAACAATATGCCTTGGGTTTGTTTGAAAATTAGGTAAACTCCGAAATCTATGGCCATCAAATACTGGGAAAATGCGGTGTTGAACCAGTGATGGAATGGGGTACCCATGGATAGCCTATGTTCAAAGAAACTGTCTATATATATATATAATGTATACAATACTGATCGGCGACTTCAACCAATCTGAAAAAATGCTCATCATTGGATATCCTCATCCCGTATCTATGGTTGAACATAAAATATATGTCAAACCACCAACCAGCAGAAATGAATGAAGAATCATAGGATAGTCATGGGATGATCAAAATTGATTGAAGGGATTTGTTTCGGGGGTCAATCATCAAAAAATATGGGATATCAACCAGATCCAATTTGAATCACCATTTACAGGAAACCCTTTGTTTTACTCTCAAACATAGGGGTGAAACCAAAAAACATATCCCTTCAACCAAGTCGGGGAAATATGGTTCGTTGGTGATTGGACATCATGTGGGAATGCTTAATGAATAATTTGAACATTCATTTAATATGAACATTCATAGTAAGTTTGACAGAATCATGACATAACGCAGCGGCTGGTGATTCTAAGCCTAAGCACTCAATTGAACTGATATATATATATATATCTATATCATTATATATATATATACACTAATTGCAAACATTCAAATCTCTGTGAGGTGAAGCATGGAGGCATCATCCCAACCTCCTGTGAGCTGGATCCCTGTGGATCTGGTTGCTGGTTGACCAACCTACCCCTCTGAAAAATGATGGACTTCGTCAGTTGGGATGATGACATTCCCAATACCCTCTGGTTATGTCAAAATAGCTATTGAAAATGACCATTAATAGTGGATTTTCCCATTGAAAATGGTGATTTTCAATAGCTATGTTAAATTACCAGAGGGTATATTGGATTAATAAAATGGATTATGATTCCATATATTGTGGATTTACCATAGATGGAAAAATGAAAAATGTTCCAAACCACCAATTAGTGGATTATATCCCTAGTGAAAAATACGGCGGTAGTCAGTACCAAACGGCTCTGTGCTTGCTCACATCCAAATAGCTGGTAGGTATGCATGTTCATCCCCAAAATATGGTAAGAGGTTTTGACTCATCCCGATATGGGTGAGCACCCACCCCAAAAAAAATGTAAATGCTACTGAAAGAGTGCGAAAACTGACCTTTCCTGCATTTTTTCTGGGGTATATATAATTACATATATATATATATGTATATATATATATATACAATATATATCTATATATGTATATACACCTTATCATGAATCATATATTTAATATAATGTGTATGTATATATATATAATATAATATATAATAATAATAATAATAATAATAATAATATATATTATTGATGTTAAAAGCCACTCCTCCATACATGTCCCATCGGTTCAGCGCTTGCCGAGGGGCTGTGGATACTGATCTGACCAAGGCGTAGCCTGCGTGGTTCATCTATGGATTCACCATCACACATGGGATATCAAGCATTTTATATGTTTATACCCTCCAGTAAATTAACATAGACCCTGCCAAATAGGGCTTGGAAGATTAGTTTCCATTGAAAATTGGCGATTCTCAGGGTCTATGTTAATTTACCAGAGGGTATATGTTGATGATTGTTGATGGATATATTCAGATGTTGTTGGTGTGAAGTAATCAGGTTCAATCATGGGATCTTTACTGATCCAATTCATGGATTGCTTTCGGTAGCAAACTTTGCGGTGAAAACCTCAAGAGGTTTTCACCCAAGATCATCAGGGTTTCAACCATCAACAAAGAACATTCAACCAATTCCAGGATTTTTTTGGATGATTTTTCCGAGCCCAAGCGGAAACTCATGAGTCAACCTTTGGGAAAGACCCCAACCTATCCCCTTTGAACCAAGCGCAGCAAAGAAAGGCTGCACCGGTCCTGAGAGGTTTCACCTCCGCTTTCATCACCCAAGCATCGTTCAATCTCAAGCCACTCAAGAGTCATCTCAGTCATCTCCAAAATGCCAAATCCATGTCTGTAAGACTCTCCGCTGCGAAAAGATGTCAATATGGATTCACAATCCCGAGATAACATGGTATAACCATGGTATAACCATGGTATAACCATGGTAAAACCATGGTTCAAAGCCCCCTAAAACCCTACGCTTCAACACAGCTTCACCACAGCTTCACCGCTGTGCCTTGGGTGCCAAGCCTTTCACGGTCAAGAGGTCGCCGAGGCCCGCGAGACGATCCATCACTAAGGGTCTGCTTCAACGGGAAACATGAATGTGTATATGATATCATAGTACATGCTCATATGATATCCTATATCTATATATGTAAACAAAAGGGAACGGACTCTATTTTAAATTTTATATCATGAATTATGATAGATTGTGTTTGTTTTGTTCAAAAAGAAACTGGTTTGGGTGACCTGTTTGAAACAGAACGTACATGGTTGCAGCCACTGGTCACCACACTAACATGACAGTATCACGACAAACGCTCCACGCGTGCCACGATTTCCCTCCAAATATTCCGTACTAGTGTATATAATTATGTGTAGTTTAGGTAATTTCATGTAAATTCATGTATATTCCAATTATGAATTGATTCATATATGTGTAATTAGATAAATTCATGCAAATGAAACAGTATCTGTTAATACCACTTTATACCACAAATTGATATACATGGAACAAATGGGACCTAGAGACGCTTCGATTCCCGTAATGGTTCATCTTGTGTCTATGGGCAGCTTGTTCCTCTGGCCCGCTTCCACAGGGTGTCCCCAAACCCCGTGCGGACCGCTGAGCCAATTGGCACATGCAAACTCAACACTTGCAGACTATCAATGTGGTATATCCCCAGAGTTGCATGTCAATCTTGAAACATGCGAGTGTGGTTTTGTACGATTACAAATGTGTTCTTTTGTTTTAATGATTATATAACGATCAAATTTGGATGAATGGGTACCCTGTTTTCAGACAAACCCACATCATCCATAATACTTGTTTGGCCGTACTGGCTGGTTTACAGGGGTTCCCATAATGGGTCATAATGATCTTTCTATGAGTAAATCGTATAACTACAACTCCTTTAATAATCTACCCATTGGTATGTTGGGCACTGCTGCACTGCTCAATCATTATTGGTGGTGTTTGAACTCAGGGTGCCAGGTGATCATACATTTAGCAACATTTTTTTGTTGTCACTGCAGTCTCACTGCAACCCAACTTCTGATGCTTCTTATAAATGGTATGATCGTATCTTGAACATTTCACAGCACAATAAATGTATCTTTGGAGAAATCATGCACATTCCTACATGACACCTTCAGCAAGTATTCTATAATTCAAGTGCATCACTGAAATGCAGTGATTCAAATATCCAATCTGAGCAAATATGTGAGGCCATTCCAAATCCCTCCCATGTACGATGGTGACGTCGTGGAGAGGTCAATAAAAGCAGCCTAGGCCCAAGAAAGATCGAACAGTAACGTCCCATGGTGATTTTTTCCATGTGTTTCCCACCTTTCTTGGGGCCCTTCCATATATATATATATATAGATATAGATCTATAATATATATATATATATATATATGATAATTCACCTGTGATGATTGAGTATAATTCACCTATTCTATGTGTATATTTTATGTGTATATACAGTTAGTAAAATGTTCGTTATATGTAGTAATATTGTACTATCGGATAATTCAGGCGTCCCCCTTTCGCAACGCGAAACGTCCCCTTTTTTCGTTTTCACGTGCCAATGGACCTGGCAACGGAACGCGGTGGGATCAGGCAAAGGCACGAAACACCATGGGGGTTCAGGGTCTATCTGATTAATATATATTATAATGAATATATGTATAATCATATATATATATATAATCATATATGTATAATCATATATAAGTATATACAATATATTATATACACAATACTTGTATCCTTAGAATTTCCGTCCCTATCATTCGCCTTACTGTTACATCTGAGATTCTAATCTCCCTTTTCCACATGGCACACAGCGTCGCATGGCGCGCGCCCAGGGATGATCGAAGTGGCAAGCGTTGATTCATCGTCAGAGTTCCATAACAAACATGGTGAAGAACACACCATGTTGCGGGGACATGATATGATAAGTTTGATGAATTTTGGAAAATCAAAAAAACAGGACAATACATATATAAATAATATATATATATATTCATATATGAATGTGTATCTGACAATGGTGCATATTCCCCAAATGTCCATTGTGATAGGGATATTGATCATTAGTCAATGATGTTAGGGGTACCCTATTTTCAGACAAGCCCACCTGGGTGTAGCCCAGGTGGGCGTTGTCCAGAAAATATATGAGAAATGTGGCTACTATGTGCCATAATGAGATCATATAAACGTTTAATCTTGCAGGAAAACCCTCCCAAGTATTACAGGAAATGATTTTCTCATTAAAACCTAGACATTTCTAGGAGATTTTCCAGGCAAGGGTACCGAAAAATCCCTCTAGGTTAGCTTCAGAATATTTGAGACCTAGGTCCTATCAAACATCATATCCTGGGGTAAAATGACATAACATCAAGTTTTATCTTCCCTGCGTTTTCTAGGTTGTAATGATATGTAATCCGAAAACAAAATAACATGAGTTATTCAGGGCTTCCATCAACATTTCGAGGTGACTCTACAACGCTCGACGCTCATCCCATGTGAAACCTTCCTTCACCTGGCCTCATCTCCATCGTTCAGAATGTTGGACCACTTTTGGTTATATATATATATATACAAAATATATGTATATAGCCAAAAAGGACCAACAAACAGATTGTGGTTCTATGTTTCAGGCACGCATTTAGCAAGATCAAAGTTTGATCAAAGTGTGAAATTTGAGTCTTCGTGGCCAAAAGCGACATATTTGTTTGTGAAGATGGCACCTACACATGTTTTATTATGTGTGTGAAGTGTCTGCTGTTTTGCGGTGTCGTCTTTAAGAACGCCAGGATTCTCAGGTGTTGCTGGCCATAGATCTGACCTTTTCCAGACCTGAGACAGGTACGGTGGACCACCGAACGGTGTCTGATGGTTTATAAAGTTAAGCTTACTGAAGTGTTATGGTTGGTATAACATGTATAACTACAATTAGATGAAGATGGGTTTATGAATCAAATCAAATTGTAACTATGACTTTAGATATATCGATGTATCACAATGTATCCATATATATATATACATACATATTACTTAAAAGTACGGATCTAACTTTGGGTCCAAAGAATCTAGCTCCCAGATGGACATGGCCATTCCAACATTCACAAGGCCATGGTGACCCAAAACATGGCGCCAAGTTTCCACCACCAAAAGTCACCCGCCAAAGGTCTGTACAAGGGGAAGAAATCTTGAATGTAAGCACCACTCTGAATATAGTGGCTGGGTAAGATCGCCATCTTTCAAACGGGACTGGAATTGATGAAAATTATGGTGGCCAAATCTGGAACTGGAAACCCTTCGTTCTGATTGGCAGTTCCAACTACTAGCACAAATAATTGAGGACATCCCCCAGACTTTGAATTGGAAGAATGAAAAAAAAACTCCTAGAAATTTCTAAACAACCAAACATTTTTTTCTTCTGGGATTAACATGGGTTAACATTGTGACTGACTTTATTTGTGTCAGGATGCAAAGGAAATCAGTCTGGCAAGGACGCCCGACCAATCAGAAGTTGAGCATGGAGATTGTGAATATATAACAATATATATATATATATTGATTGAATCCAATGGACCGTTCTGGGAAATCTTGAGACCTAATGACATAATGGGGTCAAAAGGAAACCTAGAATCACCCAGTCATGGATGCGTAAATGCTGTCATGAAGCTAAACAATCATTGTCTACTCAGCAAGGTCTTAAGAATCTCATCTTGGAGAGGAATTTAGCCAGGTGCAGGTCTCGCGAGCCGAAACATGGAGTCATTGAAGCAAGCATACCCTCTGGTAAACGTTTACATAACTATGGAAAATAACAATTTTCAATGGGTAATTCCACTATAAATGGTCATTTTCAATAGCTATGTTAAATTACCAGAGGGTAGTCCATAGTTTAGACCGATAAGTATTGAAAAGTGATCATCAACACAATATCGGCTTCTCATGGCTTGTCTCAAGATTAGGCTGCCTTCATATTATCCACATATTATCCA
>CAMXCT020002258.1:646309-651096 GCA_947184155.2 Cladocopium goreaui | reverse complement strand
TATTATACCATGAAGTTATACCGATACCCATGTTTGTACAAGACGGTGCCCACCTACTTAGCTAAGTTTGTTTATAAGAAGGTTAACTATAGAGTTTATGGTAGATATATTGAGCTAGTTAGGTGAAACCAAGGCAACATCACTGGGTGGGCACCAGTATTCCCTGATGATCCCGTTATGATCCCATTCATTAATAATGGGATAGTAATGGGAATTTCATGGTTAGATGAATGGATCATATCATTAATTCCATTTCATAATATCCAAGACATCTAGCCATATGCATTATTCCCATTCATTCTTCCCATTAGTTAATTGCTTAGATGTCTTTAATCCCATCACAAAAGAACTACTCCTAGACCAACTGATGCTTCCCCAGTTCATTCTGCGATAGTGGGTGATAACGATGGAACCAGTTCCAAAAAATATTATATTGGGTATGATCCCATTTCTTGTTACAACCATGCACGTGGGATTTAACTATTATATGGGATATACAGAAATCAGCTGTACTAGCATTTTTATAGTTAATATGATATTAAACACAGTGTCACAGATAATGAAAATTAATATATATGGCATAATTAAGTGTGCTTGATATTCATAGCCATTCCGGGCCATTCCATAGAATGAATAGGATACCAGATCGCGAACATCATTCCATGTTATTCCATGGTATTCGATATTATACCATATTATACAAAGTGGTGCCTCCAAGATAGCTAAGTTGGTTTATAACTCCAATCACTATGGTTTTATAGGTGATATATCTATAGTTACTGGGGTCTATAAACCAACTTATAACTGGGGAGGGGCACCACCCTGTACCATATATACCCTCTGGTTATTTAACATAGCCATGGGATATGGCCCATTTATAGATGGTTTACCGAACTGAAAAATGGGTGAATTCTCCATGGCTATGTTAAAGAACCCGAGGATAAGGGTTATATTTGGATCCAATAACTATACCCTCTGGATCCAATAACTATACCTTACGTATATGTATATATATATATATATCCCATTCATTTCCCCCAGCCTTCCCAAAAATCCAGGTGATGTATCTCTCGCTGAACGGCGGCATCTTCTCGCAACAGGTGCGGGACGAGGGACGAGGGATGACGAGGGACACGCGCATCCAGCGCGGGTCGCGGTGAAGTTGTGGGTAAAATATGGGCCATCTATACCATGGCTATGTAACAAATAACCATCCACAATAGGGAACCATAGGGATTTTAGTGGGATATTTTAATTTCATGGGAATCATAGTAGTCTCAAAGATATTTACCCTCGGGTTATTTGTTACAGTTTGCCATGGTATAGATGGCCCATAGAAATAGAGGTTTACCGAAGTGACAAATGGTGGATCTTTCAATGGCTATGTTAAAGAACCAGATGGTAATAAATGTGGGTAAATTATAGTGACCTCACATCTAGTGCGATCTTAGAATTCTTAGATGGGTAGAAACTAATCCAAAATAATCTGTTGGTATCAATGGGATTATCTACGTTCACCATCCAAGAATCTGTCATTGTTTGCAGGGTATCTGGCTGATTGGCCATGACGTCGTAACCTCACTGGAATCATGGTGAATGTATACAATGTGAGGCCCCCCAGTTATAAGTTGGTTTATAAACCCCAGTAACTAGTTCGTTATAAGTACCATAACCATAGTTATTGGAGTTATAAACCAACTTAGCTATCTTGGGGGCCTCACATTGTAGGGGAATCATCCCAAAAATCACCTTATTCAGGTTTGTGAATTGTTGCAATTTACCGAGTAAATGGGTGCATGGTGGGTGGCTACAATGGAACTCATCACTGGGGGGTGCACGCCAAAAGTGACTTTTGAAGGTATCACAAGTCTCACAAGTTGGGATATAACATTCATAACTATGGTTATGGCGCCAACAATAGCCACTTATCGAAGGAAGTTTAGAAGTCAAACTTCCGACAATATGGACAGATTAAAAGCAGAGCAGGGAAGAGGCAGAGAGAAGAGAAAGATTAGAAGAAAGAAGAGCAAGAAGAAAGAAGATGCAGATGCGCGAAAAGGTAGGAAAGTCGCGAAACACTGTGTTTTTTCCAATGATTTGGGGCTCCGGAGGGTCGAAAAGTAGGCTCGCTAAAGCGGCGGGTGCGGAGCAGATGAAAAATTGCACGCCGTTGTGGCGCGAAGCACATTTCCAAGTCAAAATGTGCAAAACACACCAGGTGCGGACCACTTTTGGAAGTTGAGATGTCGAAAAAGTGCACGCCGTTGTGGCGCGAAGCACATTTCGAAGTCAAAATGTACAAAGCACCTCAGCGTCGGATCACTTTTGGAAGTTGCGATGTCGAAAAAGTGCACGCCGTTGTGGCGCGAAGCACATTTCGAAGTCAAAATGTACAAAACACCTCAGCGTCGGATCACTTTTGGAAGTTGCGATGTCGAAAAAGTGCACGCCGTTGTGGCGAGAAGCACGTTTGGAAGTCAAAATGTTAAAAACACAGGGGTTCGGACCACTTTTGGAAGTTCAGATCTCGAAAAAGTGCACGCCGTTGTGGCGCGAAGCACATTTTGAAGTCAAAATGTTAAAAAGACTAGCGGTTCGGACCACTTTTGGAGGCTCAGATGTCGTTTCGCGTGGCAGAAGCACGAGATTGTGGATGTTGTCAAAAGAGAGCCAAACATGAGGGTTTTGCAGCATTTCGACAAAAGATGGCAGGCATGGGACATTTGAAGATGATCTGCAAAGACGCATTTTCCGTGGCAGGCGCAGTACAAAAGACATGTTCATGAGAGAGGTTGGGAGGTCAGGGTGCTGATTTCCTGAGAGGGGTTACATTTTGGAGTATCACAGAAGTGTACGTTTGCTAAGATGATTTTGCATGATAGCTGCCGCATTTCGTATGACCTGGCAGCCAGTTTTCGTGGCAGGCGCAATACTTTAGAGAGGTGGAGCAGAAAAATCGCAAAACGAATTGGCACGGGGGTGTGAGCGCAGCACTGATCTTTCCATTTTTGGAGGAAGTCTCGCAGAAGTCGTTCGTCCTTGATGTTGTCACCTTAAGTCTCGCAGACTTCTTTCGTGACTTCTTTTGTGTCTGAAGCTGTCAAGTAAAAGAACTGAGGAAGTCTCGTCAAAGGAAAGCAGGGCAGAGGCAGAGAGAAGAGAAAGATTAGAAGAGAGAAGAATAGAAGCGAAAGAGTCAGCAGAGAGAAGATGCAGATGCGCGAAAAGGTAGACTCGCTAAAACGGCGGGCGCAGAGCCAGCTGGGCAGAGGAGATAGATAGATAGATATATGAATGGCTTGACAAAAAGATAGATAGATGGATGGATGGATAGATAGACAGATAGATAGATAGATAGATACATAGATAGATAGATCGGTAGGTAAGTAGGTTGATAGTCAGAGAAAGAGAGAAAGAGAGAGAGAGAGAGAAAGAATGAGAGAGATCAAGCACCTTTCAGTCCATCAGTGGCTTCGCTCTGCCATCCCTGATTCACAACAACCAAACTCTCCTATAGGTTTCCTATGTTTGAAACTTCCGCCACCGCCTTGTGCGGTACTACTGGTATAAGTGGATATGCACCCCCACGTGAGGCAATCTGTTGCCATGTCGAAATCCGGTATCCAGCAACCAAAACCACATTGTTTACATGCCAAAAAATATCGTGACACACAGATTTAAATCGAAGATTAGTCATGGTAGTATACTGGAATGTGCATCCCTTTTTTTCTGAGTGGGCAGCGATTATAACCAACCAGGACTGAAAAAAAACAACAATTCTTGAGGATTTTTTTTTTTACCAGCTCGTCCAGCAAATTCTTGGGTCAACAGGGCATAAAGGGACCATCCCACTGAAACCAGAAGGGATCGTGCCCCCGGGAGCTGTTCACGCGCCTAGGATTTACCCGGAATAGGAAACCATAGGAAAATGTGGGTTTAATATGGTTTCATGGGATTTATAGCTGATTTTTGTGAGCTTGCTAAGTTGGTGCGCTAAAAAAACTCCAATGCTCCAATTTCACTATGGGTTTATAGGTGATATATCTATAGTATTCATGGTGTATCTCCAATTTCACTATGGGTTTTGTTGGTGATATATCGAACTAGTTATGTCATGGTTTTTTGTTAACCAACGAAACCACATCACTCCGGGCACCACCTGGAAGAATCAAATCTGACAGTTTTTGGCCCTTGCCAGTAATGGGATAGACCTCCAACTGAGGTGAACAAGGTGAACTTAAATGACTTAAATGAGGTTTTCACCAGTCATAACTGGCTGCAGTGTTACAACTGATGTTGGTTTATAATCACCATTAAGTATAGATCAAACTCCTATAAACCCTACAGGATTGTGCCCCCCAGTGATGTTTGTTGGTTTGTAAAGCCCATGAACTAGTTCGTTATATCTACCATAAACCATAGAATTCACCAATTTAGTTAGGCGTCAACTTGTCGCGTGAACAGCTCACTGGGGCACCACCTTGTAGTTACCCTCTGGTTATTGAAGCCATGGAAAATGGCCCATTTATAGAGGATTTTCCCATTAAAACCTCCATTTTTGAGGGATTCTCCAAGGCTATGTTAAATAACCAGATGGTAACCATCAACAATAGGGATTTTAATGGGATTTTCATGGGCTTTTAATGGGAACCACCTTGTAGTTAAGGGCTATAACTGTAGTAATAAAACCCGGTCACCACTTGCGATTCCTCACAGTTACTCGAGCGCGCCGCAGGGCTCGAGTGCAGTCCAAATCAAGGAGAACTGCATCATTGGTGCGGATGCTC
>CAMXCT020002258.1:601309-641309 GCA_947184155.2 Cladocopium goreaui | reverse complement strand
AATTGATCAGGTGGCCCCAGGATTTTTAATTGTTTCTTTTGTATGAATTTGGGATAAAATGTTCTGGTATAGTCTGGGAAAATAACCATAGCATGGGAAAATGTTCTGTTTAAAAAAACAATACTATTGTTATTTTCCCATACTATAGTTATTTTCCCATTACTTTTAACATTTAACCATGCTATTTTCCCATAACTATGTTAATTTTTCACCACTTACTTCGACAGTAGCTACCAAAAAAAAACATCCATTTTGCCCATCCGAATTCAGCAAGTGCATCCTGTGTAAAAAGGACAATTTTTCGGTGCTGCTCCCTGTGTTTCACTGGAGTTTCATGGGAATATCGGAAAAACCATTGTCAAAATGGAGGTTTGAAATGGTGAAATCAACTCTGACTATGGTGACTATGGATGTTGAGATACAGTAGATACTTAGCCTCTGGTAAACATACAAAAAACTGATGGGAAAATTCCCATTCGTCATGGGAAAACTTGGGGAATTCTCACTGAATCTGCAGTATACCCTCTGGTATAAACGTTTACATAACTATGGAAAAACACCTTCTTTCATGGGCAATTTTCAATAGCAAACTGTTAGTTTACCCAGAGGGTAACATTACACATTACCTAGCCGCTAAAAGTCTGTTGATACCGGTGATGCTAAGAATTGGTGATAAAAAATGCAGTTACGCTGGTGCCCCAGGCTGTTCACGCGGTGTGTTGGTGCGTTAACAAAAACTCCAATTTCACGATGGTTTTTAGGTGTTTGGGGAATATATCCATAGATAATGCCAAGGTGGTGCCCAGTGCAAATAAGTCCAATAACTAGGGTTGATCAGGGTGTTATATCGAACTAGTTTTCATGGGGAGTATACACCAACGTTCACATCACTGAGGGTTGCACCACCTTGCATTTTTTTTCGGAATCCTAATTGTTACCCCGTGGCAAATTAACAGTTGGACCCTGAAAATGACCAATTTATAGTGGTTTCACTAGTCTTCCAACCGTTTTCTGGCAGGGTCGAACTGTTAATTTACTGGAGGGTATATATATATATATATAGTAGTTTTAATATAAATTATAGTTAATATAGTTATATGGTATATATATAATATAATTACAATATATATAGTTAATTTACTGGAGGGTAACCAATCAATTTAATGCTATGGGAAAACATTATATTTCTCATGGCTCATTTCAACGAAGTTGAAAAATAGTCGCAAGGCCTCATGGGATACTCCGAAGCATGGCCATTGTGGGTTTCCACATTGACATGGTGATTGTACTACATAATTCAGCGGCGAATATGATAATCCACAATAGGGCAACACCTTTACCAACATAATAGGATGCAATAGTTTTTTTGGTAATGGCTCAAGCGGATAGTTGCTGGACAAAAATGCAGAATGCGTGTACAGCAACGGAATTTAGCTGCTTCATTCCTGGACTCATAATTTGTAATGTTGAACTCCCAACCATACATGTATGTATACATGTGTATATATATAAATATATAGATATACAGCTACATCTAGATTTTAAGTTTGGTAGCATTAGTTGCCATTCACAAAATGTTCCAAGGACCTTGCAAAACGAGGACCAGATTGTGGTCCGTGCACTCAGTGAGCGTCGTGACTGGCGAATGGGTTATTTTGATGTGTTCATCCTTTTTCCTTAATTTTTCGTTTTTATTGTATATATATATATATATATCACCCATATCTATATATATATACACACCGTAAATATACCTATATGTATAATTATTTGTATATATATATATATAACTTCATGTATATTTATTTATTTATTTATTTATATATATATATGTATGTATGTACATATATATATATATACATACATACAAATGTACACACGTATGCAGTTGTTCACCCCACTTAGCAGGTAGTTTATGTAGGTTCTAATCCCAGGTTAGCCCGCTTCTATTCTAACGTGGGGTCACAATCCACTTAGTAACGAGGCTGTGAGTCCTTTCTAGGATCCCTTGACAAGCATCAACCCATTGATGCCCACAGGTTTCAATGCCTTGACTGAACGTGCAGTGGTGCCTCCAATCAATAGCTAAGTTGGTTTGGTTTAGGAGATTAACTACTGTAGGCAGGGCTTATGGTGTGTATATATATATTATATATATACATATGCAGTATCTACGATTAGACACCACTCAAGTTTTATTGCTCGGGATGGTTTGAATCGGGGCATGGGTGGGTGTCAGGGGTCCAATTGATTTGTATGACCAAGACCGCTTTCTTGAAAAGCCGCGCACAGAAGCGTGATGGCATCGGCAAAATTCTCCGAAGGCAGCGGGTCCTTCTTCAAGGTGGTGCCCCGGAGCTTCACGCGGCTTTGGCCCACGACCAACTGGCATGCTGAGCACAGCATCACCAAGCGGCCGCACAACTTGGACCACGGGGCGCACGGCTTCCCATCTCTTGGCAAAGTTACAAAGGTGGCTTTCATCAGCCAATGTATACAAGACCCTTTGGTCTGTTGAGATCGGCAAGGAGTTCATGAGTTCATTAGCCGCCAGCATTTTCAGGGTGAAGTTTCAGGGTTCCCTGCTTAACGCACCTTTTTTGTTACTCAAACATTGTAATTTTTGAGCCATCTTTGTTGGGATAAGGGCTTATATCAAATCGCGTTTTAGTGTTTAGTTGTATGACATCCTTGGTTAGATACTGTAATAGCTTAACCTTTTTGCTATAAATAGGAATATCTAATGGGTATATTATAATTTTATTAATTATTCCCGTATTTTTTTACAACTAAATAAAGGTGTGATTTACATATAATGATTTGTTTCCTATATCTATTAACCAACTAAAAAAATAGTTTTTTGGGGGTATCTAAGATTGGCAGCTGACATATTCCCATAAAATCTCGGTAAATTATACCAACCTCACTGTTCTCCCGAAGCCTGGAATGATGGTTTTAATAACGGCTAACTATCCACAGATAACACAATTTGTTAGGTTCGTGAAATATCAACATTTACCCCATGTATATATATATATATATACAAATATCTTCATTTTTTTTTATAATTCTATAATATTATATATATATAATATATTTAACAAATCTTCCCAAATATGATAGCTTACCCTTTACCCAGATAATTTTGGCCATGAAATCAAATTGCTTTTCATCTTCCCGTTGCAGCTGTGTCAACTCTGACTGTTCAAAAAAGGTGCCACAGTACGCTGGCATCCGCTTGGACGAGCTGCGTCTTGGCAGGGAGTTGTGACTGCCAAACCCCTTCTTGATTGGTTAAGTATCCATCTGGTTGGTGGTTTGGAACACGGCTTTTTATGTTCCCCAATAGTTGGGATGATTTTCTGCAATCTGACGAAATCATATTTTTCAGAGGGATAGGTATACCACCAACCAGCATCAGTAGGGGATTGAAAAATCACGATTTTTTTTAAAACAAAAAAAAGGTTTTGGAACTACAAACATGGGGAGATAGTTGATACATGATGGTTGATCGGTTTATTTGTTGGGCACTTACACTGGTGATCTTGGATCAACGAGGTGGTAATGCCTGGGGCACTGACATTAAACAAGAGATCAAAAATATGGCAATTCCTGGCACGCTTATGGTGGTGATCAACAAGATGGTACCCTCTGGTAAACTAACATAACTATGGAAAATGACAATTTTTAATGGGAAAACTCACTATTTCTATGACCATGCTCAATAGCTATGTTAAAATACCACAGGGTACTTCCTGGCTGTCATACTTCCTATTCGTTGGAGAGTATGATATACTGTAACCACTAGTTAACAGGAACCCGTTTTCAATTTTCAACCAACTAGTATTTCACGAGATGGGATAGGGATATTTTTCATGGCTCAAGTGATCAGTGGCTGCAAAGTAGCTGCTAAACCCTTCTTGATTGGTTGCTTTAGCGGGGTTTTAATGTTGCTTAGCCATCGATTATAGGAGTTTTATGGGGGATTACCGTTTAATTACCTATCAAACATGTGAGAGAATTGACCAATGGTGGTTGATTGATTCGAAGTTAGTTTAGCTTATATTTTGTGGAGTATCATGATCCATGAACTGGCACTGGGAATCCGGTTCTTAACCAACCGGTATGGAATAATGTTGCGGGCTTTGCAACGTGATGGTGGTTTGACCAGCCAACTTTTTGGGTTTAACCGGACAACATTTTGGGATTTACTCAACTAAATAGAAATGGAGATGTGTAAAATCCCAAAATGGGGGATGCAATGGGATGCATCAAAGTTGCTGGTTGATTTTGTAAAATCATGTTGATGCTTCCATGACTGGTTGGTGGTGACTGGAACATGAATGGATTATGAATTTCCATTCTTCCCAACTGACGAACTCATATTTTTCAGAGGGGTAGGTATACCACCAACCAGATGAGACTTGTTTTTCCCCAAATGTTCAAGCCTGGAATAGAAATCGATACTTGTTTGCTCACCGCAGTTCGTAGGTGGGTTACAACCCCAGTGATAAGATGGGTCTACAGATGGCCAAGATCTCGTAAGTAGAATATGACTGGGGCAAAACCCACTGTCTAAGTGCTGTCAATTACCAAGTATATAATTCACATGTGTCCATTATTTTCTTTGTGCACGTGTAAGTCTAATGTGTAACAGTATATATGTACAAATAAATTATATATGAACGACCTGAGTTTTGAGATGTTGAGTATGTGTCAAGACTGGGGTAGGATCTCAAAATGGCCGATTCTGCCACCAAGAAAGGCCGTGTCGAAACTAAGTTTGAGAAGGATATTGTCCACTACCAACATAACTTGGGAGCCTAACCTTGTACCCAGGTCAATCTTACATGGATACTGTAATCCTTTAGTCTTTTGGTATTAATGGGAATATTTACGTTCACCAGCAAAGAATTTGTCATTTTTGCAGGGTATCTGGCTGATTGGCAATGGTACGGATACAAATTACACACGATCCAATTTTTCCAATGTTTCTCAGTGAAACTGGACTCAAAAAATTGCGGGTGGTTTCACCCTCCAAATCTTTGTAGCCCGTAAACATACTACTCTCTGGTAAACTGTTACATAGCTATTGAAAATGGCCATAGAAATAGTGAGTTTTCCCATTAAACATGGTGATTTTCCATAGTTATGTTAGTTTACCGGAGGGTAATTCAAATGGAACATCCACAGGAAACTATGGAAACTGTTCCCATGAAGCATGAGGGTTTTGAAGAGAATCCCTAGCTCCTTAGTGAACACCTCTTTCGGGGGGGGGGGGTATAGTCCCAATTTTCCATGGCCAATTCTCAGATCCCTTTCAATCCTAGTGAATCCACATTTTTGCTAAATATCTTTTTAGAAATACCCTCTGGTAAACTAACATAACTATTGAAAATGGCCCAGTCGAAATAGTTGATATTTACCCACGAAAAAATTGTGATTTTCAATAGCTTTTTTGACATAACCAGAGGGTAACACATATTCCCAGTATTGCTTAGTTAAATCCCCAAGTCCCCAAGCTGTTTGAAAACAGTCAAGGCCTGTGCGCATGTTGGGTAATTTGGTCTCTGCTTCTCGAGACATGGGCTACTTAACACCTGCGTCTTGGCGTACGATGAGGTGATGAGACACATGAGTAACTGGCCAAAAATGGTGGTTTATATGTGGAGCTTGCGAATGCTAAGTTGGTGCGTTTACAACTCTAGTTTCATTTGGGTTAATAGATTTACCTATATTATTCCCATGGTTTTTGTTAACCAACTTATAACTGGGGTGGCACCATCTTGTAGTTTCTTAACCATCAACAGGGATTTCTATGGGATTTACCATGGGCATGTGGAAATCCTGGATCTGCTGAGGACACGTTTGAAACATGTTTCCGGAAACAAATCGAATCTATAGTTTTTTTTGAGGACGGCACCCCGTGGGGGAGTGAATATTCGGTAAAAATGATGACAAAACACTGTAAATACCGATGTTTTATGCATTTGGTGGGGCCGTTCTGATTTTTTTTGGGTGGTCCTGAATCAAATTGAAGTGTTGGGGGGGTCATAGCCTACGAAAACTTGCGTTTTTCATGGTCTGTAGATGGTTCGATGCAAGAATTGGAGCAGCAAACGAATGAAAGAATAAATAACCTGATAGTATACATATACAATGTATGTATATATATATATATATTCATTGGCCACGTGACTTTTTTCTCTTTATTAGTAAAAAAAATCTGTTGATTGCACCATGTGTGCGTTTAAACATGAGAGACTTCCCAAAATGGCCTCTTCGATAAGCTTCATGATGATGCACCATGGGATTTGCGGTGCCTACAGTTATAGCCCTTAATTGTTTGAACTGCATTTAGGTGATATATCACTTTTGTTCCAAGGGTTGTCTTGGGACATGATCGTACTTGTAAGCAAATTTTACCATATTTACCCTCCGGCAATCAAACGTGGCAGGCGGGAAAATCCACCATATGATTTTCCGAGCATGAAGCTCCATTTAGATCAGGGATTTTCTAGCGATGTTTGGGGACACCGGAAGGTAAATTCCCATATTAGCCCCCATATGTTTTCTAGTCATTGATATTATTGACCATCACTTCCATCAAGTTTTGCTTTTATATCACCAAATTACACAAGGTGGTATCCCCCTGTTATACAAGTTGCTTTATAATCCCTATCAACTATAGTTCGATATGACCCCCATAAAACCCGACATTGGACTTATAAACGCACCAACGACTTGCGTTCGCGATTCGTGGGGCATCACCGAACGTAGCTGTGATGCAAGGGGCCATATATGATGGCAAGGTGGTTGGTGGGTGAAATTCCAGCCATCCCAATTCTGTAAGGTTGGTGCCCCAGTTCGTTAGCCAAGTTGGTTCACAACTAGGTCAACTATGTTTTGCGACTTATGGACTTATGGGGTAGATACATCCATAGTTAATGGGTTTGAGAAACGAACTTAACTATCATGTTATCCACTATGTATGTATATATATATATACACATACATACATCCATACATCCATACATCCATACATAGATACATACATGCATACATGCATGCATACATACATACATACAAAGATACAAAGTTACGTAGATACATAGATACATAGATGCATAGATAGATTTATAGATAGATAGATATATATATATAGATAGATAGATACATAGATAGATAGATGGATGGATAGATAGATAGATAAATAGATAGATAGATACATAGATAGATACATGGATACATGGATACATAGATACATAGATACATAGATACATAGATACATAGATACATAGGCATATAGATGCATAGATACATGGATACATAGATACATAGATACATAGATACATACATACATACGTACATACATACATACGTACATACATACATACACCTACACCTACACCTACACATATACATATAGGCCGGTTGCATCAGGCGTGCCTCAGCTGGACTAATTGCAGATGCCGCAGCACCCCGTTTCTAGCGTTTGGTTGCTTTGGGTGCCTGGGGCCTAATGAAAATTGGGGCAACGCACCGTTGCACATCGTTGCAGCACCTCTCAGATCCGAGGCCGAGCCTTGCCCTCCGCGAGCCATCTTCAACAACGAGGCACACGGAAACATCATCGGAGTTTGGGCCCCCGGGGAGAGACAGGGACGGGACGCCAAGGGTGGAGTGCGAGGGGATGGGGGAGGTTTCCGGTTATAGATCAATAGATGCATGCCATATCTTCATATATTTAGTGTATATAGTTTGTATGTACATATATAATATATAATGCATAATTTAATACAATATAATATACTATAATATCATATCATATCATATCATATAATTTAGTATAACACAATTTAATACAATACAATATAATACAATATAATACAATATAATACAATATAATACAATATAGTATAAAAAAATATAATATAATATAATTTCATTTAATATAATATTATTAATATATATATATATATATATATATGTATATATAAATACATTTTATAATATAATATAATATAATATGATTTAATATAACATAATATAATTTAATTTAATTTAATATATAATATAATATAATTTAACATATAATATAATAAAATAATTTAATTTAATATAATAATATAATTTAACATATAATATAATAAAATAATTTAATATAATATAATAAAATAATTTAATATAATATAATATAATATAATATAATATATATATATATTTCACATGTATATATTATATTTATATTTATTTATGTATGTATATATAAATATATATATTAAGTTGAACTATTAGTTGGAAACAACATGATAGACACTCTTTGATTTCGGCTCATCCACTACGTTTGGATTGACCCATCCAGTCCAAAACAACATGTAACATGTGTCATAAAACTCCCCAACTATTGTTTTTCTCCTGTTTCACCTGAATCATAGTGTTGCTGATGTATACCATCAAGCCAAAATCCCAACGGTTGGTTTTATACCAGCTCTATTGTTACTTCTTCACCCTTTAAGTGTTCCCATTGTTGATGGTAAAAATTCATCAACATTTCAACAATGCCTGGCGAAGTCCCATTATATTCCACTAGATAGCCATTCGATAGTCCGTAGCCATCGATACCCTATTTGATGCTTCGATCCGTTGATCTCGTGGCAGGTAAACAACCACATTTTGAACCACTAAAAACATAGGGCCATCTTAAAAACATGGGATGTTAATGGGATAATCTTGGATGTTAATGGTTTAATGGATGTTAATGGATGTTAGTGGGACAATCCTAGATAGGTAGAAACCAATCCAAAATAGTCTTTTGGCAAAGGATTATCTACTTCCTAGCCAGCTAAGGATCTTTCATTCTTTGCAGGGTATCTGGCCATGAAAACACTTATCCTCAAATTTGCTGATCAACTTTCTTTTCGGGCTCAGACATCTACGACTGGGGAACCGGCTTCATATTTTGCAAATCCAGGTTATTGATCGCTATGAACTTTATAATCCCACAAGACCCCATTCATATGATTTCATAGCGATGAATGTGTCATGTTTCTAGTGACTATGATATCCCATTCACATGAATGTTTCATTAGAATCATCCCAAGGGAGTTTCATATTCCACGTTTCTCCCAAGGGAGTTTCTCCCATTTATCTGATTGGATTGGTTTAAGGGAAAATTTACAGGAAACCATAGATTTTCCCATGAAGATCATGGGTTTTTCCTGTAGATTTTGCCTGAAACCAATCCATTCACAATCCATTAAAAATCCATTGATCATATTGGATACTCAATCCAATGATCATCATTTAACCAATCCATTGAAAATTATTCCAACAATTGATGATTCATCAGCATTTCCTTTAAAAAAACTACATGTTTGTAGGTTTTTGCAGGTTTTGGGGATCCCCAATCCCCAGTAACCAATCACCATGTCAGTCGCTTAAAGCTCCTAGGTTTACTTGCTGACGCAGCGGGGATCGCAATGCCAAACCTCCAACCTTTGGACCGTGGGCTGACCTGGTGGGGGAAGGGGGTTTTGGAGAATGGGTGGAGAGAAAAAAACACGGAGCTATGAAGAAACTGTGTGTATAGTGATTATGAACCATCAATGGGAGATCTCCAGGATCCAACAGATGGAGGTACTGTACCATATGTTTGGCCATATAGTGGTTCATAATATGGAAATCCATCAGGATTCAATGGAAATCATAGGTTTTAGGATTCATAATATAGTGATTATGAACCATTGGAAAACCATCTGGAAATAATAGGATTCAATGGAATTTATAGGAATCTTAAACATAGGAAAATTAGATATAGACTATGAACGGTGATGAATGGGGTAAAAATGGAACATACTATAATATAAACAATGTGGCACTGTGGCACTGATGGGAGTGTCATGGTCATATGATGGGAGCATAATGGGGAATGGAGTTTTTCTGGGATTGAACCACTAATGGTGACTCAACTGGGGATATCTACTGGAATCTTACTGGATATATACCTGCAAGGTCCTAAGGTGGTGCCCCCATAGTTAGCTAAGTTGGTTTATAATTCCAATAACCATGGTTTATAGGTGATATATATATATATCTATATATATACTTAATGGGTTTATAACCCATTTGTAACGGGGGGGGCACCACCTTGTGGTAAATCACCCCAGTGGGGGGATCCAGCCATGCTGAGTAGGCTGGGTAGACCCTGGTGAATGTTAGTTTAGCACTTGAATGACTAGTCTGAAAGAGATATGATAGTAGTGATTCATGATACATATCTCTCTAAATGATACATGATAGTTTAGCACTTGAAATATTAATCTTAGTGATGGAGGAATGAACCCAGTTTTGTTTTACATGATATGATGTAATAGGCCAAAATATGGTGTAATGTAATGCAGATCTATGATCCGCCATAGGCCATAAGCATCAATCAAAGGCAAGCACGAACGAGCCCCAGCCAGCCTATTGGTCGCTACCCAGTGGCAACCATTGTTACAAGCCCTAGCAGCTGGAATCATCTGGGTAAATTATGGTGACCTGACTGCGACCGAACGGAATCATGGTTAGATTGCGGGGAATCATCTGCTGTCTGCAACTTTCACCAAAGGTTTCAGGTTAGTGTAATTTTAAGATGGTTTACCCAGAAGACTAATAGGTTGATTAATCACATTTAATCACCAACAACAACCAATTCAATTAGGGCTTGTTTTCTGGGAGAATAGTGGGATGCACTGCGACATCAAGGAGTGGCGCATTGTTGGTTGGGCCACTGTCGAGCAAGAAGCCATTGACACAGAGGATGATATCGACATGGTCGCAGTTGCGGATGAAGGTGTGTGCACAGAAGGGTGTGGTGAGGAAAGAGCGCTCCGCCGAGGCAGTCCAACAAGTGCAGCACATGTCTGGGGTCAAATAGCAATAATTGTCTATGGGTACCAGTAGTTGAAGGGTCTAGGTATGTATATAGCCAATGTAAAGACTAAAAGTGATGAGACTTCGGGGCAAATACAAGGTGGTTGAAGTGGCTCCACTCAAACGTAACATTTGTTGATTTTTACCAATCCAACGATAGTTATTTCATCCCATTGAGCCACTTGTCCCAACACACCAGGCCCCACAACAAAATGACTCGACGCAGGAGCAACCGAGAACAAACCCCTAAAGTACAACGTTTCATTCTTATGAGTACTTACCGCATAAGATCCTTCAATGTGGGAAGGGCCAATTATAAGGTTTCGGTTCGAACTCACCCCGTGTTCCGTCTGGGTTGTTTCGACCGTTTACCTTAGCGGGTTTGCCATTGAGCCCGCGGGCGCTGTGTGATCGCAGCAACCTTGTGCCCTGCCCTCCAGAGCAGGGGGCACCACCATCGCTCATTGGCTATTAGTACCCCGATTTTGTTCTACGTGGACTTGGCCTTCTTCTTTGCGTCGCTTGACCTTGTCGCTGCGCAATTTGGCTGGTGCACTACAACTTCGTGGGTGTCTACATGTTGCGAATCTATCTGAACTGGCTCGGCCCTGGCTGCGGTAATATCTGAACTGGCTTTGCCGTAGATTTTATCCGCGATTTTGCGAGTGCTCGTTTTTCTTTTTCCTGGTGGGTGTCTTCCTTGTCCTCTTTGCGTATGCCCTGGTGGTTTCTCTGGTTTGGCTTCTTCCTGAACTATCAGTATACGGCGTCTGCATCGAAAAGAAGATCGGATCGGCGCAAAAGATCCAGTGCACGACTTGCAATACACCTCCATCGGAAAGGGATCCGACCACTTTCAGTTCCTCGATTTCGTCACTTGTTTACGCTTCTCAGCAAGCACCATTCCAAGGACCCGGTATTCATCAGTCAGCTCAAGTTCGAGATGGCGAACCAGCAGCAAAAAGCCGGATGGTTGTGTGGAACCTGCAAGAAGATGAGATCGCCTTCATCATGGTTTTGCGAAGGGGGGAGCTATGCGAGCCAGGGCCCCGCACAGACAGCCCAACCGCTAGCTCCACCACCGCCGCCCCCTATCTCCGGCCCCAATGCAGTGCGGGCCCCATGGATGTCAATGCCAGCAGCACCAGGGACCTCAGCTTCTTCAGCTACGGCAGCGGAGAAACGACTCAACGAGGTCTTGGGATTGTTGAACAAGCAGGACCAGGATGCGTTGTCTTCAGATCTGCAAGCCTTTGTGCAGAAGGAGTCCGCCAAGCAGACCAAGGTGAATGCCAAACAGCTACACTCAGCAGTGGATGTCCTCACAGAGCCGGAGAAAGCCATGGATGCCGCACTGAATGCCAGGACCAACCTGATTGCCAGCTGGCGCACCTTTTTGGCGCGACTATACAGATCAATTTCAAAAGCAAGAAGCCCAATGCCAAGCCGACATTCAGGCGGCTCAGGAAGCGTTGAACAAGGCGAAGGCCAACTTCGATACGCAGAAGCCCAAAGCCGACGATGCCCACGTCATCTCAGACGACGAGGAGGCCAATGCACAGGCCGCTCAAGTCTCAACCACACGCATTCTGAGTGGTCTGGAGAGTATGACCAACAGTTTGACAGAATTGTCAGCACAGGCAGAACAAGAGCATCAAGAAGCGCAGAGGCGCAGCAAGCGGCCTCGACGAGACGACAACAAGGATGTCATCACCGTGGACATGGCAGAAGAGGGCGATGCGCCACCTTTTGGCGGGCCTGGTCATTAGCAGCCTTCGGGAGCAGTGACCGAGGGGCACCCTCCCTTCACCCCACTGCCCTGACATTGCAGTGGAATCATAGTGCAGTCCATCAAACCTGGTTTGTCTCTCCTTGGATGGCTCGTGAAAAAGCTCTTGGACTTCATCTTGAACTACATCCCTTTGACTTCAATGTTCCTATTGAGACTGGTGTTGAGTTGGGAATGCCAATGCCACGATTTCGAAGCTTCAAAGGACTTCGTGTTCATTTTGATGATCTTGTCCATTTTGATGACGCCAGCACCCAATTTTGTAGATTTCCACCTGAATCCAAAGATGCAGGCGGCTGCACCGCTGTGGAGCCACTACCTCTGGTGGTGTTGAGCCCGGCGATGTGCGCTCTGCCCGATGATGATGAAGGCCCTTGTGATTTTGGTGATGAACATGTCCGACATGGACCAAGTTGGGCCTCAGATATGAACGACCCCAATTTGCCGGCCCCTAGGTGGATTCCACCTATTGATGCATTACCAAGTTGGTGGCAAGACCTGCGAACCATTTTCGACAGAGAAGCCATCACTGAGCACCTCGATGAAGGTCCAATCCTTTACCTTTTGACTTGGTATTTGCACGGCCACCGCAGAAGAAGTTGTACTGTTCCCAAAGTTCTACGACTTGATCAGTTTTGGCACCATTGGCTTAGAGTCAGAGATATTCGTGAACTTTGGCAAGATGAAATTGACCCTTTTGACACGCTGAATCTGGGACTGGTACGGCCTGAACCTCCCTTGATGCCTCTGCGTTATCATCAAGGGCATATTATTCTTCATCAGCAGACTGACGGCCATGCTGTTGATCTTTGTACAACCTTCTTCCATGGGCAGTATCGCAATGCTTTGAACCAGCTTGCTATGATCACATTGCCATGGACTACCAGATCACAACTTATTTTGCAACTACATTTGCAGCAGCAATGCTCATCACCTGGTCGAGGTTGTGTCATCCAGACTGCCGATCTGCATTATCATCTACAGGATCCCTTTTTGGTCCATGACTATGATAGCATTGTCGTCCATGTTGACCATCCTGCATTTGCACCGCAACCCCTTGCTGTTGATGATGATGCGTTTTCTCTCCTTGCTGCTGGAGTACATCTTGGCGCTAATCGACCTGCACCGGCTCCTATCATGGACAACATCCAGGCAGTTCCGCCGCACTTTGTTGGCGACGAACCCATGGAAGAGATGATTGCACCCCATGAACTTGGGGTGGATGGTGCTGATGAGGACCATGATGATCCTGATACTGATTCAGAGAGCAATAGCGACGGCAATGCTTGGTATCCTTTGACTGCTTTCAGCCCTGACCACCCTGTTGGTGAAGGATGGGCCTGTTGGTTTAATCATGCGCTCTATAGGCGCAATGTTGCCCAGATCATTGGCCTGGAACTTGATCAAATCGTCCAGATCTATCATGTTCGCTGGCCACCCATCAACATTCGTGCAGCTGGACGACAAGCAGTGATTGTGGAAAAACGTGGCGACGCTCCTTTGGGATCTACGCACAAGTTCGTGCTCATAGATGTTGAATTCCATGCCCATCGCCCCAGCACCACTGTGGAGTTCGTCCGGGGTGCCTACATGGTCCCTGAAGCTTTTACGCGTCGGAACTTGCTGGTGTTTCTAGGACTTGCACCTTATTGTGACTTGAATCGCCACCGCTGTCTCATTTGGCGCAACCATGTCCTTGTACCACTACAAGACCTTCGACAAATTTGGCCTGATCATGGTGACTTCTTTCGCATTGTGATTCCACCTGTGCCTGATCAATTGCAACAGATCCCTACACGACCAGCAGCTCGATGCGCTCAGCTTGGAATCCCAGCCCGACGCATTGTCACCTACTATGAACACCATGACATTGAGAATGACTTAGATGCAATGCCTACTACTCACCCCGGAGGATTTGTTGATGAGATTGCTTTACAACAGATATCCATCACACCTCATCTGCGATGTGTCCCACGCCAGCATCGTCGAGAAGATGATCCAATGGAGCAAAGAGCCATCTATATTCAAGAAAGTCATGGTTTACCACAACATGATGCGACAGACTGGGCGCCACTGCTGACTGGTTTTGAAGGTGAAGTGCTTTTGCAATGGCAGAGTTTTGCTCAACTTGGACCAGGACAAATGGAATCCTTTGTACGTGTTCGTACTTGGTATAATGACCATGTTCGCTGGCCAATTTGTGAGAAATTTCGAGATGTCGACCTCTTTGAGGATATCACCACATGGCGACATGTTCTGCGTCAAGCATGGCGTGACCGGCTTGACCCCAATATTGACATTGACTTTGCTGTCGTCAATCCTGACCCCATTGAGGAAACGGACCTTGTCGCCCTTCATTTGATCCTGCTATACAACATCCATTTCACGACGCCAGGAGCATCTTAGTTTCTGTGAAGGATGATGCCATTTGGAATAGCATTCTGCGCAGATGGGCATTGCGTAGTTCTGTTGATCCCACTGGGCAGGAAATCATCGCCTTGATGGGCTACATGCAACTCTGCCCACCACATGTCATGTCTTCACAATGTCGCGTTTGGTATGATCATCTTGAAGTTGGACAAGAGGAACGTATCATTATGAGGCATGGGATGGCCATCACTATGACTGTTCAACGTGACATTCCTCAGGAGGCTATTGCCACTTCTTTGCTTCAACGCGCTGCAAAGCTTGAGCGGAAAGCAAGTGTGGTTAACAACCAAATCTGCTCCCTACGCAATGTCATTCAAGCAGAGCTGCTGACAGCATACAGTGATCTCCATGGCCCACACAATGCAACAGATGCGATTCCATTTGGTGAATCTCCCATTCTGCCGACCATCAGGCTTGATGCTGGTGAGATCGTGCGCGCATGGGACATCTATGACAACACTTATTTGCAGCCGCAGTTCTGCCTGAATTGTGATTTTGATGACCACCCATGGCTCTCAGTTTGGTGGGCTTGCCAACAGCCTGTCACCCATCTGCGCATTTATCATGATGGCTCGCATTGTGATCAAGGAGCTGGTGCTGCAGCGATTGCCTTTTTGTATCAGCTTGGTCGTGGCTGGACTTTTGGAGGTGCACTTGCGATCGCCCTACCCCTTCATATTGATTCCTATGGAGCTGAAGTGCGTGGTGCGCTGTTGGCACTTCAATATGGCATCGATATCCTCAAGATCATTGCTCTTGTTCAGGCAGCTCCTCCTGAATTTTCCATGATGCACGACAACATCACAGTAGGCAACCAAGCCTTAGGCCGATGGGATGCCAAAGCTGATGCAAGCCTTGCAGCGCTTGTCCGACATTTGACAGTCTATGCAGAACATCGATTTGCAATCCGAATTCTTGCACATCATGTTGCTGCCCACACTGGTGAAGTTGGCAATGAGATTGCCGACAACCTGGCTGGACGAGCTGCCCAAGGCAACCCAATTTCTGACCTTTCCCATTGGCTTGCTTTGACTGATGATGCACAATTTCGACAACATGCTGCGTGTTTTTGGTTGCTGTACAACTTCCAGATTTGCAGCTGAAACTGACATTGGCATTACTGGACCCACACGACAGCAGATAGTTTTCTCCCAGTTCAAGGAAGCGCAGGTTTGTATCTTCGCGCTCCAAGAGACACGCCTGCGCAGAATGAGTCCACAATTCGAGGATTACCTCATCTATAAGGGTGATGCAACACCCCAAGGGCATCATGGTGTTTTGGCAGCTATCAGCACGACCATTCCGTATGGTCACTATGTCAACAGCCAGGGACGCCAATGCAAGCTTTATTTCACCAAGCACGACATCTCTGTCATCTGCACTGGCGCCAGATACGTACTGCTCCGCATTTACACCCCTTGGCTGAGATGTGTCCTCATTGCAGCACATGCGCCCCATTCAGGCAACACTGTGGAGGTTTTGGACCAATGGTGGACGTCCCTTGCCTCGCTGGTTCCATCCAGACTGGCGGACTGGCCTGTCTTGCTCCTCGTGGATGCAAATGCTCGGGTGGGCGCTGATAGTTGCAATTTGATTGGTGATCTGGGAGCTGAGAAGGGAGATGAGAAAGCTCTACCCTTCACCTCTTTTGTGCGCTCGCATGGAATTTGGTTGCCCAGTACCTTCAATTGTCATCAAGGACCATCAGGTACTTGGCGGCACCCCAATGGCAATTGGCTGCGAAGTGATTTCGTCGGGTTGCCGACTTTTTGGATGGTACGATCATGTACTTCATGGGTTGCTGACAACATTGATGTCGCACTCCACCATGAAGATCATCGAGCGGCACTTGTGCACATCACAATGGAGGTTGCTTCTTCCCCTCACAATATGAGGCGAGCCACGCGGTGGAGACAGCTGATTTGACAGCTCTACGCACTGCCGAGAACATCGGACCTGGAATTGACGTGCATTCTCATGCTCTTCTACTACAACAACAATGACAAGTTGCAGCATGCTTGCCACGCCAACGAGCACGGGGTCCAGTTCAGAGGAAGACATCAATGTCTGCTGGTACCTGGGAACTTGTTCTTCAGAAACGCCAATGGAGGCAGGCTTTATGGGAAGCCAATGCGATTCAAAAAGAGAGCCAGTTGCATGCCGTGTTCTCCCAATGGCGCCAGATCGCCCTTGACATGCCTGAACATGATCTCATTGCTTCTGCGAGTGCCTTTCATGCTATTGGGTGAGCAAGATCGTGTTATTGCTAGGGCCCTTTTTGAGTTCCGTAATTTTGGTCGACGTGTGACCCAAGCAGCTCGACATGATGATGTCAGATTCTTTCAAGACATTTTGAGTGACGGTGCAGCCTTTTTGGACCCAGCCGCTTCTCGTCAATTATGGAAGACCATTAAGAAGGCTCTGCCCAAGTACCAGCAACGTCGTCTTGGAGTTGATCCTTTACGTCTTTTACGACTTGAAGATGATTGGAACCCACATTTTGAGACCCTTGAAGCTGGCTGTGCCATTACCCCTGAGACCCTCCTTCATGAGGCTCAATGCAGACATGTTGAAGCACGCAGTCCACAACCACCAACTTTTGCTGACCTGCCACAGCTCTTTGACTTTGAGCGAGTTCTGAGGGCCAACAGAATTGGACGCGCCACAGGATATGATCCTTTTCCCTCTGCGCTGTTTCATTGGCATGCGGCAGATTTAGCTGAACACGCTTTTCTGCTCCTGCTCAAGATGTGGATGTTGGGTGAGGAGCCTATACAGTTCAAAGGGGGCCCTATGGCCCTCATCCTTAAGTGCCCACAGCCGACAGAAGTGCAACATTTCCGTGGCATCTTGCTCTTACCAACGTTGGCCAAAGATTTTCATGCATTGATGAGGAAAGAAGTTATTAGCCTGCTTTTCCATCAGGGGCTGCCTGGCCAGCTGGGCGGATTCGCACAACAAGAAATCCTTTTCGGTTCTCAGACTTTACGAGTTTTGGGCTGTGCAGCGAAATGCACGAACTTGAACATGGGTGCTCTTCGTTGATCTTAGCAGCACTGCATTTCATTGCTTGGTACGAGAGATGGTAGTTGGCATTCATGATCCCAGCAAGTTTCAACATGTACTAGCTGCCTTGGATGCTGCTGCGACGCCTGCAGAGCGTCTGCGACTTGGACGTACCCTACCATGCTTATTGGAAGAGCTCGGAGCCCCTGCGCATTTGGTGCGTCTACTGAGGAGTGTGCATGACTCTACATGGATGACCATTGGAACCGATGCTTTCATCAGAACTCATAGGAGAACCAGACCGGGTTCCCCTTTAGCTGATGCGGTGTTTCATTTCGTTATGTATGATGTTTCCATTTCCCTCAAGCACTACCTCCAGCAGAAGGGCCATACTGACTTCATTTCCCGGATGGTTGGCATGGAGCTTGACATGATCATTTGGAGCGATGACCTTGCTATATCCCCATCTTGACCACGTATGCAGATGAGCTTCTGCCCGCATTGATTGACTTGTTGGATTTCGTGCGGATTGCATTTGCAGAACGAGGCTTCAAGGTTAAGCCTCCGGCATGACTTGCGATGGTTGCATGGAGCTGATGTTCGGCCTGGACCAATTGACGGAGCTGATCGATGTTTGGCAGCGTGATTCTGGCAGATGGCGCCGTCGAGTGCGACGTGCGGCGCAACGACATATTTTCCAGGAAGCAATGATCTTGGAAGTGCAGCAGTGGCACGCAGAGATTTTTGATGTTTTGCGGAAAACTCATTGTACCTTTGCACCTGACCCTGCACTGATGTGGATTCAACAGCATCTTTTTCCTTGTCCTGATTTGTCATCGTAGCTTCACCACGCCACAGGGTGTCCATACACATCGGCGACGAGCCCATGGAGTGTACTGTTTGGAGCATCATTTGCTGGATTCTGTGACATGCCCGGCATGCCTGTCTCCCAGCGTTGGTATGAGGATTTTTGTGCTGCTGGAAGACATCTGAGTGAAGCAGACCGCCTTCAAGATCGCTGGATTGACGTCATTGGACGGCTCCCATTGGAGTTTGAATCGTGGGCGTTGCGTACTTTCATCCTGTGGGGGCGCCATATCCTGCCGGACCTCATCGCTGGCCTTTTGGATGGCGAAATGGAGCGTCACTTTGACAATGAGTATGCCGAGTTTGTGTTCCAGTTCGACGAGTACCAGATTGGGGAGCGTATCACACGGCTGGCCCATCAAATCCGGCTATTGGATGCTCCTGCTCCGCTACCAGAGGCTCATCGACCTGTACGACCTCCACAGAGCAATGCGCAGCCGAGATCTGTGCCCATGCATTCAGTGCCTCGACTTTTCGAGGAGCAAGAAGATTGGCAGACAGACCTTCTTCGAGTGCAATGGCAAGACATGCCTCCGGACCCCAAGATTCCGCCTTGAGCCGCGGCCGTGTTTTGTAATTGTATTGTTCTCGGGCAGACGTCGAGAGCATGACATTCATCACTGGCTGGCTGCTTGGTCATCGCGCACCAACATTGCCCTGACGATCATTTCCATGGACACAGTGATTTCCCCCGTTTTGGGTAACCTGGACGTCCGCTCGGAGTCATGGTCCACATTGAGGTCACTTTACCTCCAGCACAAAATTGCGGCAACAATTTCGGGCCACCCGTGCGAGACGTTCTCCTCGGCTCGGTGGCATCCGCCACCGCCGGAGCTTGCGCATGGGAAGTGGCCGAGGCCGCTCCGCACAGCTATGCAGCTCTTTGGCATTGACCACCGCACGTTCCGCGAGATGTTGCAAACGAAGACAGGTACCGCCTTCTTCTTGCAAACTCTGTGGACGCTTGCGTGTCATTTAGCATATGGTGGACTTTTCGTAGAAGAGCATCCTGGACTATCACAACAAGGACACCACCCTTCCGTGTGGAGAAGTGCTCTTTCTCGACTTTCCGCCAGCATCCTGATATCACTTTGCATGAAATTGCACAGTGGAAGTTCGGAGCCGCCTCCGTTAAGCCGACTGGATTGATGACACTGAGAACTGAGAATGCCGTTCTTTAGACGCGATCTTTTTTCCCATGCTGATGCAAATGCCATCAGACCAACATCTCATTCCATAGGCATTCATGATGAGGGTCAATTCAGAACAGCTTGCCACAAGGAGTATCCACAGAGACTCTCAGCTGGCATTGCGTGTGCTGCAGCCAATCAGTTGCAAAGGAACATTCGGGCTCGAGCGGTAAATCTTACCGATAGCCCTGCACCACCCCTCGTACAGTGGATCGGCGAGATTGCGCGTGACAGTGCCGCAATCAGGTCCCAGGCCTCTTGGCTGCCTGATTTTCAGGGGTAGGCGCTCCTTTTGATCTAATTAGAGAACTATGCATTTGGCAGCAAGGACTCCCTTTGACGCCGGTGAAGAAGTGAAGAAATAGTGGGATACAATGGGAGAACATGAAAATAGTTTGGGTGTGATTACCCAGTGGCAATGGTGACTTCCCATGTCAACTCTGTTTCAGCTGTGCCAGGACGTCTACCTGGAGGATCGCCCCACTTAGTCATTGGTTAATAAGCCTGGTTCGCACAAGTCCCCATTCCTTGGATTATCCCATTTGGAAACGGGTTATAACCCCAGTTACTAACCAGCTACAAGTGTGGCCCTTCACAGTTATAACTGGTACAACTGGTACATCATTTGAGTGACATACCCTATGGATCCAAACACTGTCTGAGAAGGTACTTAACCCTCCAAATCATACCCCAAACACTTCCTAAGAAGGTACAACTGGATCCATAGGGATATCCATAGGGATATAAAAAAAACAGTTGCAGGAGTTATTTTTCATCCCATTTTTCATGCCCTAAGAGCCCTCGAGGTATGGAAAGCTGCTCACGTGGAGTCCCCAAAACTTTGGATGGGCTGGTTGTGATGCCATGGGAAGATTGTGGTTTCTATTAGTTTCAAACATGATCAAAATGTGGTTGTTTGAAATTAGGTAGTTATCCCATTTTTAAATAGTACTTTAAACATGTTTTTGGTGTATTTGAAGGGTCTAGGTATCTCAAACAATCCCAACACGTTACTTTTCCCTCGGATTGAAGGGCAAAACCAGTTGGGCAGCAAAATTAAAGTGATATGATATGACCTGCAAGGTGATGACCTTTTTATGATCAGTGATGTGAACGTTGGTTCAGGATGCCCACGAAGTAGTTCGATATCTACCGTCAACCAGAACCTAAAAATCAAGTTGCTTGCGTAAGCGTCAAAATGGCCATCGTCAACGGAGGCCTCACCTTGTACGGGTGAAAATATAGGCGGCTTATACAAATTTACTGACTGGCTTGTTGGCTGGACATGTTTCTTTACTGCAGGGAAGACATATATATATATACACATACAATTATATGTGTATGATACTGTACTACTACTAATAATATATATATATATATGTATATAATACCTATAAACATATTATATATCTAATATATATATATATATATATGATAATGTAAGAACCATCAATTATGAATATGTTTCATGGAATAAACATTTCACATAGGCCATTTCATATTTATGATAATGTAAGACTATAGTAATATACATACATATATCATAGGCCATAACTGGGATGAACACTGCCGTCGTCTTTAGGTGGGCATCTACTTGTCCGACTTTGCAGCGCCCCAGACAGTGATCTCTGATGTGGTGTCTCGCTGGGATCGGTGCGCCTGTCGTGAACGCGCCTAGGAAAGCCTGGGAAAACCATGGTGAGTTCGCTAAGTCGGTGTATCTAAGTTTCATTTCACTATATGGCTTATGGTACGGGCGGTGGTACTCCCCTAGTTATGTGAACGTTGGTTTATAATCCCCAACTAGTTCGATATAGGCCCCATTTATATCAACCCTAGTTATTGGACTTATTTGCACCAAGTTAGCCAACGAACTGCGGCACCACCTTGTGGATATATCGAACTAGATATTGAAAACTATAAACTTATAACGGGGGGGGGCCCACCTTGTAGGATGGGATTGGGCGGTGATGACCCGGTTACTTCACCAGTTACTAAGCCAGTTACTGCTTCGACAAAAATGATTGAATTGTGATTTATATCCACCTAGTTGCAGGGTTTAACTTTCATCCTATAGTTGTTAAGGGCCATAACTGTACAACAAATCTGTGATTTTGTGATATGGTTTCATCCTATAGTTGTTAAGGGCCATAACTGTACAACAGATCGTTATTTGTCGTTTGTTTTTCTAATTGTCTGAGAGGTGATCCGTTTTCATTGCTGTGTTTTTTGGGAAAACTGAAGAGGAAACATTTCTTCCACATATAGGGGGATTGCTGTCAACGCATTCCCCTAAAATACTCGGATGCTTCCTGGAAAGTAGGATATGTCCATTTAGAACAAAAAACAACATCAGCTGAGATTAGGAAAAGATCTTCTTCGGGTGCACTGAATGACTTGGGATTATTGACCTGATTGATGCATGTGTTTGATAGTTTCTCCATATCCCGCTTGTCATGATTCACATATATTCACATAGTATTTCAGCCAGATTCAAAGCCCCATGGAACTAGTATAGATGTGGAGAACCCACTACTTGTAGAGCATTTCCCAAACGGGAAACCACTGGTTTTCCAGATCTATGTTAGTCCCTGGGGTATCAAGTTTGAATCACTATTCAGAAGAATATATTGTGAGATGAAAGCAGGTCCTCCCAGTTTTTCCAACTTGGCTATTCCCAGCCAATAACTGGGAGATTTTGGGGTTGTTTGGCGATAATCGCAATTTATAGACAACCACTACTTAGATGGGCCATGGAGTTAGTTAAGTAGTTAGTAAATGGATTATTTCATTGGGATATTTTTGTAGTTTATAGGGCGCTTACTAACTAGTTAGCTAATCCCACGGCCCATCTAAGTAGAGGCTAAACTTTTAGCATGGATAGGAACGAATCTGTTCATCTTGTCCCATCCCTACGCCGCGTTTTTGGGCCTGGAAACCAGTTATAAGTTCGTTTTTAAACCCCACAAACTACCATAAACATCCATAAATGATGTAAATCTACCATAAACATCCACAAACTACCATAGGATACTGTTGGATGTAAATCTACCATCAACATCCATAAACCCTGTAGTTGAACTGAAGTTATTTGCACCAACTTAGCTATCGAAAACGGGGGGCCGTTTGTCCCTATTTAAGAAGGGCCCACTTCTTACCCATCAGTTCCGGCCCTCAACAGTTATAAATGGGAATTTAACACCTGCAACTTTAAGGGTATTGTATACATCAATACACATACAGAATATATCATACTATATATATATATATATATATAGCATCGTGGCTCATGGCAGGGCACCTTGCAATCTCGTTCGTATTCTTTTTCTAGCCATGTCGAAATCCAAGCATGAGACAACAGGTCTCACTCCAGAACCAGCATCTCGCAAGTTGAGAACAGATGATGACAAAGAAGTTGAGAAACAAGAAGAGGACAAGCCTGACCATCCTATGCATGCTGATCCAATGACGAGGCTTGTTCTTGAAGAACTACAGTCTGAGATGGCCGGCTATAAGAATCAAACAGCTTACCTTATGGCACAGCATTCGGACACACTCCGGGAAAAGGCCAAGAGAGAAATTCTAGTGGGAGGATGGAGCAGTTTCAAGCCTGATGGCTTTTCACCTGAAGAGCAAGGTTTTCAGCTAGAAGCACAAGCTGAGTCGAGAGAGCGCTTTATCAAAGACATAGCCAAACGAGCTGGCCTTTCCAGCTTCTACTACCAGGATTGGCGCTTCTCACACCAAACCAAAGGTGATGCGCTCTCACCACTGACTGTGGTGACAGTGACCCAACCATGGCAACGATCGAAACTTCTGGACTTCACCAAGAACCGCCTGAATGCAGACATGCTCAAAGAACGACACTTTGTCAAAGACCATGTTGAAAACAGCTGGGAGAAGATCCAAAAAGCGTTTGGGCCATGCCAAGACAAAGACCACAAGGCTCGAGAAATCCGAGTACAACCACAAGTCTCCCTATGGGATAGGACAACTGGACTACCGCTCAAGGTGGCAATGGCTGTGGTAGAAATGTGGGGAATCACTTTCCGCCATAGCTGGAGAGATCATACGCTCACCACTGCAGAGGGAGAATACATCCTATGGTGTCATTACTTACCTGCAGCTGGAAAGATGGTGCTCTACCTATCCAGGAAGCTGATCCAGGATCCAGAGAATTTCAAGGAGACGATGATCGACAAGTTCAACGAACTGCGCAACTACAATGGAAAGAGCAAAGGTAAAGGAAAAGGCAAGTCAAAGAGTGCGGCAAGCCAGGAAAGTGAACAGAACAGCTTCCCGGCAAACCACACATCCCACTCCACGAATGCCAAGTTCCCTTTTACGATTACCTTCGCTTTGGTGGCTGATGAAATAGATCACTGGGGAACATGGAAGGAGCTTTGGAATAGGGCCCTGACGAATGCCAACACGCCCTATCAGATCCATGTCCTCTCCGAAGACTTTTGACTAGGGTCTGCCAAGCAGACACAGTCTCAATCCTCTTTTCTAGCAAAAGTAAAGCTTTTGCATCAGAGGGGTGTCGACACTGGCCACTCGCACAAAGCCGCACGGGCGCAAAAAAGAATGGATGCTTGCAACCACTCAACCGTAGTTCAGGGTGGCGCACGCCACAAGGCTTTCGAGCCTCTCGAGGTAATCTCGTGGTACTCTCAGAAGAAGACGCATTCTAAAGTTAAATCTTCCCACAAAAATAAATTCCAACCATTGACTTTTCATAATCTTTCTCTTCACAATGATGCTAACACCCGAAATTACGTGGCTAAACCTTCACAACAGAACATGAACCCCAAATCTACTCATACCCTGCCAACAGGCCCTCACAGGGCGATGCGGGAAAGCCGCACGGCTACCGACAAAGTAGCTGTCAGCGGTAACCAACATGAGAGCCAAAAAACCTTGAAAAGAAAGTGTAGAAGCGTTACTGCCTTGATCAACAGAAGAGTAAGGCGCAGCTTAAAAAGGCACGACCAACGCATGCATTATAGACGAATCAGGGCGCAGTGCCATGACTTGGCTGGTCAGGCAGCTGCGTACAAAGCCCAAGATCCAACGGCAACACCATCTGCACACAACTCATTCCGCAATTCAAATAATCTCGATTCTGCTTTTTACTTCGATAATCCTGATTCGACTGACTCAAACTCCCCCCCTGACTCACTTTACCAAGATAACATTTTACTCAACAAAGAGTTAAAAGGCTTTAAGATTGCCTCCCTCAACTGCAGAGGACTCGCGTCAATTTCCAAAAGGGAAAGACTTGTTCACTTGATGGGTAAATATCAAATTGATATCTTATGTCTTCAAGAAACTAAGATTAATTCCAACTCAAAAGAAACACATCAGGGTTACGACATGTACTGGTCGTCCGATGTGGCTGACACAGACCGAGCCAACGCGGAAGCCTTAGCTAGGACAGGTCGGGCGTCCAGGCGCAACGAAGAACATTGTCGTATTTTTCAGAAGGCCAAAGAACACCTGGGAGTAGGTATCGTTTTCTCAAAACAAGCACAAAGATGTTTAAAATCCGTCCAACCTATCAGTGCTAGAAACATTGTAGGTACTTTTATCATGCAAATCGGTGATTTGGATATAGTTTCTTCATATGCCCCTCAAGCATGTCACACGGACCCAACGGCCTCTGACAAACATTATCAGGAACTTCACACCATTATGGATCAAAAATATGCTTACTCCCCCAAGATCATTTGCGGTGACTTTAATGCGCGTTTGATAAAAGCTCTACCCACGGAATCCTCTGTTATTGTACCGTTCACTTTTGGGGCAAACACACATGAAATTGATTTTCTAAGTGATGCTCAGTTTGAGAACCGATCCCGCTTAATCGAATTCTGCTTGGAGCGTAACATGATTATTAAAAACACTTTCCTTCAAAAAGCAGAGGAGCATCTCATCACGTATCGTGCTGTAGGTGTTCGTACATGGGAACCGCCCTTTACTTTCCATAAATATGCCCAGATGGACTATTTCCTGGTCAATTCGCCATGGAAGAATTCCATCCAAAACATTGAGTCAACTTATATCCACACTATTGATACCGACCACAAACTTCTAATTGCTGAGGTGCTGTTCAAACTAAAGGTAAAACCACGACAACATGCTAACTTACCAGTTCGTTTCCACAAGCCTACAGAAGAGAATTTGACCAACTATAACAGCCTTATTTCCTACGAACTCTCAAAACAGAAGGAAGACCTCGCCGAAGACCAACATATTTCCGTTCAACAAATTAACCAGACGCTTTCAATTAGCGCCAAAGCTTCTTTGCCACTTCGACACCCGAAACAAAAGAAAGAATATATTTCTGAAGCTACATGGCGCTTACTTGAACAAAGATGGTCAGCGCTGGAAGCTCAGGATTGGGACCTTGCTGCAACTATAAACATAGACATTACACAGCAGGTAAAGCATGATAAGGAAAATCACCTTCTTGAACAACTGGAGGAAATCAACTCGTCAGGTTATCAATGGTCAGGGTTAAAACGCCTTCGTTCAAAATTCACGCCGCAATTTTCAAAAGTTAAAGATCGTTTTGGCAATTACATTCCACTTGATAAATACGCCGAAGCAGCGGCCGACTACCTTGAAAATATCCAATGGGGCTCTTCCAACCCCGCTCAAAACCCTACTAGAGAGCATGTGGCATTACAGGATGGAAGTCATGTAGTTGATGATTCAATGTTTACCCTTGAAGAATTGGATTCAGTTATTGCGCGTATAAAGAATAATAAAACTCCAGGAGAAGACGGCGTCGTTGGAGAACTTTTCAAATGGTTGTCTGCGGACAACAGACAAATTCTTCTTGATGCGCTCAATCAATGCTTAGTCTCCAGTGTTTTGGCTCCTGAACATCTCCGAGCAGTGGTAGTATCCATCTATAAAAAAGGAGATTCTTCACAATTGGAAAACTACCGTCCTATCTCACTTCTTAACACTTGCTACAAAATCCTCGCAGCACTCATCAAAGACCGATTGGACAAAGGGCTTGACAAATGGATTACCCCTACCCAATACGGCTTCCGTAAATCCAAAAGCACAGCTGAAGCTATATATCTGGCAAGACGCCTTCAGGATTACTGCGAAAAATCAAAGTCTGCAAGTACGTTGATTTTACTAGATTGGGAAAAGGCGTTTGATAAGGTTCTTCATTCCAAAATGATAGAGACACTTCAAAGGCTCAAGGTTCCTGCTAAAATCATTAAATTGATTCAGTGTTTCTATTCCAATCCTGACTTCAAGGTTTCTGTGAATGGAATTGACTCGGACTGGAAGAAGCAGAAAACGGGAATAAGACAAGGCTGTCCCCTTTCTCCTTATCTTTTCTGCTTGGTAATGAGTGCTATGTTCACTGATATCAAATCTGAGCTTAACACACCCAAACAACGCCAACCATTCGATGGAATCTCCTTTACCGAAATTTTGTTTGCTGATGATACCCTCATTTTTGGAGCCAACACTCACTGTATCAATGTTCTACTTCACGCTATCGAAAGACATTCGGCCTATTTTGGGTTAAAATTAAATTATAGCAAGTGCATTAACCTGACTGCTAATCAAAGGATTTCCTCTGTACGATTTTCACCTAACGGACCAGCAGCCGGAGCATTAGTCCCACGCAAATCCTCCGCTACATACCTTGGCACTCTCCTCACAGACTCTTTCAATAATAAAGCAGAGGTAGCCAACCGGCTAAACGACTGTATAGCTACCTGCAACAGGCTGAAACTATTCTGGAAAAAGGCGCGTACCAGCATCAAATGGAAAATCCAGGTCTTCAACGCCATTATTAGATCCAAACTTCTATATAGTCTTGAATGCATTCAACTCACACAGGCGGAAATATCTAAACTAAACGGTTTCCAAAACAAGTCCCTCAGAAGGATTCTTGACATTCCCCCGACTTTCATCGATAGGCAATACACAAACGAACGCATGTATGATTTGATCAAGAACCAATACGGATGTCATTATGAGAGCTTTGGTGAAACATGGCGGAAAAGGAAATGCAATTTTTTTGGACATATCCTCAGATGTCGCAGTGATGACCCCCTTTTTCAAGTTACCTTTTCTCATACTATTTTTTCGTCTAGAACCCCTCCTCTACTGAGACCAGGCAGACCCAGAGCAGATTGGCTCATTGAAACATTTAAAGATTCTTGTTACTACTTATATGGACCAGACAGACAGTTTGATTTTAACGACAGACAATTGATCGCAGATATAAAACAAGCTGCTGTAAACAGAATAGGACCTTTCTCTACAAATAAATGATGTTTGTCGGGACTTCTGTCCCAAAGGCCTTTGGCCTCTCGAGGTACTGCTCTTGGTAATTCTCAGATGTTGCGCCGGACTTCCTATTTTCTCACTCAATGGCATTCTTCATCTTTTCTGATAGATCACACCCCCTCTGACAGTTGTAGCCTTGTACATTAAAACTGTTTTAACTGCGAGTGTCCTCCTTTTAGGAGAAGTGATTATTTTTCACCTCGTCTATTCTTACATCTTTTTATTTCGTGAAGCGGAATGGCCAATTTGCCATCAGTTGCTGTTGGGAGCCCATTTGTGCTCGTTGGAAAAAATATATATACATAGTATTTATATATACGTAATATTTATCTATACATAATATTTCTATATACATAATATATATATACACATACATATCACTTAGACTAGGTTATAAACCGGTTAAGACTGTTCAGTGCTATAGCTGAAGGTTTCATTCCTCAGCTTGGGGTCCCTTTTTGAAAACCGAGGTCGTTTCGGACTGTCACATGGGCCGGAGACCCTGGCGTCATCACTGGTGTCACAACTAGGCATCATGGGATGGTATGGGTCAAGTCGTGGATATAACATGATATCAATGGGAATTCCAGGATCCTAAATTGGAGGTACTGTACCATAAAGGCCACATTTTGTGGGGATATTCCCTTACATAGGCCTTACATAGGCCTTACATAGGCCTTATATATGGTAAGTACCTCCAATCTAGGATCCTGGAATGGCCATTGATGATATCATGATATACCCTCTGGTTATGTCAAAATAGCTATGCATATGGAAAATGACAATTTATATAATGAGTTTTCCCAGCTATAAAATTGTGATTTTCCATAGTTATGTTAGTTTACCAGAGGGTAATCAGTGGGAATTTCAGTGAACAACTTACTGGTGCGTTTTACGCAGGGAATGGATGGGTTGCTGGCGGTTGCTGGCGGTTGCTGGGATGATCATTGATAGTTAGCCAGTGGATCATTCCCGAACATTCCCTACGTTTAGCACCAGTAAGAAAATGATTGGAAAATACTGGTAGAGTTTTCGGGAATAATTATTATGTTATATGATGTATACTGTTGAAGATTCCAGAATTTCTTCTGTGAAGCTTGGAAAGCAGTACTTGGTGGTGTAGTTAAGGCTACTTTTTTGGGTATAGCCATGGTGAAAGAACCCCCATTTTAATTGAGCTATAACCCCTGCTTTTCTATGGTGAAATCTATCCACTACTTGAACTGCACTTCCAAGATTCCTCCATCTTTGTAGGATTGCGTTTGCCAGAAAAATTCGACAACAGCATCGGGTTTCAATTTTTGGTTTTGGGCTGGTGTGTAGTTTTTTTCTTTCCAACCTAAACGCTGGAACGGCACCCTAGAGTCCTAGACCTCTGGATCCTGCGGGTTGCAAAGCCGGGTGAGTTTCATTATGTTCTTCTTGCATTTTACTAGTTCATTATCTATTAATAATATGGTTCTATGATAAGTTTTCCATGATATATGTTCTATGACAGTTTTGATAATTATGACATTGTGTTTAAATGATTATATTGCAATGGTTGGACTGAAGTAGTGATCCAAATTCCCCACAGCAGTGCTGGTTGGGTTTCCATCTCTGGATGTCGGACTAGTGCATCATGGATGCAAGCCCCTCAAAGCCGGGTTCCGGGACCTTGGAAACCCTGGAACCCTGGAACCTTCAGTGGGTTGCAAAGCTGGGTTGATTTTTGCGCTGCATGTGCCATGGTCAAAGGTTGGGGTGCTTAAACAACCCCCCCAAAAAAAGGAGGTTGCCTACTTTGGCACTTGAAAATTTGGCTGCGCCTTGCGATTCCTCACCCTTCCTGTTCTGTTTTGATTCCCACTTCCCTTTGGGTTAAATCTTGCGACACTACAATTATGTGCATGATGCATGTTCTTATCGTATACCAACTCTTGGGGCGCTCTGATTGTTGGTCCTGGTCTTCTCTTGACCTTCACCATATTCAGTCACCATAGTTTCAAATGCACTGACCCCACCACCAGAGTCCGGGGCTGTCTCATAATGGACCTCTGAGTTCATGCGAGAGTCGAGTCAAAGGTTGGATTATACAATTACCCTTATTCTGGAATGTTCATACCACCATGAAAAAAATAGAATGGTCTCCTGAACAGTTCCAACTAGCTATGACCGGATTATAACCTCATTGAAGTGAAATTTTGAACCTTAGTTGAAGGAGTTATAGTCCCATTTGTAGCTGTTAAGGGCTACAGAGGTAAGGACTCCTGATTTCATCTTCGAATGAGCCCAACCCCTGTTGCTGGTGATAGAACGTGGGGACCTCTATATTATAGGTAAGTTGGTAAGTGGTTTGGAACATTTTTTATTTTTCCATATATATATATATATATTGGGAATACTTACTAACCCCAACTGACTAATATGTTTCAGAGGGGTTGAAACCACCAACCAGGGTAAGTTGGTAAGTGGATGGGTTGTAAACCAACTTATTTTGGGGGCAGCCTTGTGTTGCTTGATGACTTTACAGTTTGGCAGGAAAACCACTAAGCAAGGGGGATGTACACCAACAAAAACTTGGCATAAGCCACAAGCAAACTCATGGGCCACAACGGTTGCAAAGACGAGTCATAATATACCCTTATCGCCAAGCAAAGTGACCATAGAATTAGATGATTTACCTGTTAAAAATGGAACCTGTCCGTAGTTATGTTGTATGACTAGAGGGTAGAATAGGGTAGATATGTATATATATATACACACATATTCACATACATTTAGGTGGAACGAACATCCAGCTAGAGTCACCGATAGAAGTATACAAATGGCTTAAAAAAATGAACAACCCCCCAAATTTGGTGACTCACACAAGGAATCGTAAGTGGAATATAACCCCACTTATGTAGGGGAAGGGCTTGTCAGGCAGCAACTGGGGTGAGCCAACCCACTTCCAATTCCTGGGTGGGTCACCACCAAGTTTTTGTTTCTTTGTGTTTGATTCCAATATTTCAGTGACTTTTCTTGTTGACACAACCGGAGAATCCCATAGAAAGTTGATAAAGCTGGCGTGTGCGAATAAACCAACAGTCACCAGCTATGAATCGGTGACTAGACTCGTTGGTAGACGACCATGATTTTTTACCCAGAAATACTCAGTCTACGTTATAGCTACATTGTAGCTACTTTATGAGTCAGAAAAGGACAATATACCCATATGGAGGTTTCCAAAAATGAGGCTACCTCCAGTTCTCATCCATTTTAGATTGGGATTTTCCATGAAATAAACCATCCAGCTATTGGGGTAGCACCATGACTATGGAAGCCCCCATATACTCAATGTGGGCAAGTCATGGCCACAAGTGTCGAGTGGAGATGACTCGTGAAAACGCAGAGTGATGGGGCTGTAAAGCAACTAGCCAACTAATAGATTCTTAGATTCATAGATTGGTTTAGATTCTACGGGGCTTGAGTTGATTCTGACAATACCCAGGTGTTCAAGGATGAATCAACCAATCAACGGATGATTTGCCATCGCAAAACCTTCCTAAAAGGCAAAACAAAAACATGTCGGTAGTGTCATATGCCGTAAGTTTGCTTATTAATAAGTCTCATCACTTATACTTGTCCAACTCGTCACTGATATTTTTCGGAATAGCGAGTTAGCCACTGAAATGTGTCAATAGCGACAGCAAAACCAGTCCCGTAGCTCTGGTAAACGTTTACACTTTGACGAACTTGCGAACTTGAACGTGGTGATAGAAATAGTGGATGACTACCCAGCTATAAAATGGTGATGTTCCATAGTTATGTAAACGTTTACCAGAGGGTAACTCATTGTTTCAGCTATTGGTTGAAACTAAGTCATGTGATATACGATAGGTAGGCCCCCCTCCGTGCCGTTGGTTTATAAACCTGACTATAAACGACATCTATATTCTATATACATACCGTAAACCATAGATAATCTATATAGTCAATCTATACAAGGTGGTTTTCCCCTAGTGATGTTTGTTGGTTTATCATCCCCATTAACTATAGATTATTTAGATATATCAACCATAAACCAACTTATATCAACTAATTATATACCCTCTGGTAATTTAACGTAGCTATTGAAAATGACCATTAATAGTGGATTTTCCCATTAAAAATGGTGATTTTCAATAGCTATGTTAAATTACCAGAGGGTAACTAGTTTAGAACCCCCATTCATCAACCCTACAGATTAATTGGACTTACGCAGCAACGACCGTTCGCGTTCGCGAAATATTCAGGGCTAAAGGGCCCCACCTTGGAAGGTTTCATATGGCTACTGGCGGTGGTGCCCCAGTTTGTGAACGCTAAGTTGACGCACATAACTTGGTTAACTAGAGATAATAAGTCTACTTAAATAATAACTACACTTATATAATTGATTTATAACTTGGTTAACTGTAGTTAACTGAGTTTATGGGAAATATAACTACAGTTCACAAATTTTAAAAACCAACTTATAACTGGGCACCATCTTGTCCCGTAAACAAAGTTGTCTGGAAAAACGAACTAGAGGATCATTGTTTGGGATGTATGGAGATTCTTAAAATTCATGGGATTTCATACTACGAATATCATATAAGAAGTTGAGAAGCTTATTAACTAAGAATCTATTGACTAGAGGAATTCTAGATGAATTTATTGGATTTATGGAAAAACACATGTACTTCGAACGATTTACATGGGGTTTAGAAACGATAGTTCGATATAATTCGCTGATTGCTGGGGGTGACTTTCCTTCATTGGATTTCTTTAGCAACAGCGACTGATTTTGAATTTCGGCTGCCATGGCTGTCATCCGGATGCGGGAAAACACCAGGGTTTCCTGCAACGTTTTTGAACCCTTCGGTTTAATGAAATTGTCTGGTTGCTACAATGTGACACCCCCCCCAGTTATAGTTGGTTTATAAGCCCCAGTAACTATAGTTATAAGTACCATAAACCATAGTTATTGGAGTTATTTGCACCAACTTAGCTATTTTGGGGGCCTCACATTGTAGGCTAATTCTTAGATGGGTACTTTAATCCTTTAGTCTTTTGGTATCAATGGGAATATCTACGTTCACCAGCAAAGAATTTGTATTTTTTTCCAGGGTATCTGGCTGATTGGCAATGGTTGCAGCGCCAAGAACAGTCAAATGTTGTTAGAAAAACACTTTCAAGTTTTGCCAATACGCACAACCATCTTGACATATCCTGACACTTACTTTTTGGTGTCGCAAGAGTGTCCATATGTCTTGAGTTATCAGGCCAACGGCGCAGATAAAAGAGGGTTGTATAAACAAATAAAAAGCAACAGAGCAAACAAACAAAATCAAACTTGAAAACCAAAAACAAGAAAAAAAACAACATAAAAAACACAAAACACAATGTAACAAAACAACAACAAAAAAGACAAACAAAAAACAAAAACAAAAACTTAGGAAATCCAGGTTTTGATTTTATGTGTTCTTTTTTGTTGTTTTTATTGTTGTTTTCTTGTTCTTTTTCTTTTTTTTTGTTGTTTTCTTGTTATTTTTCTTTTTTTCTGGTGATTCTTCCTGTTGAGTTGTTTTTTTGGTGATTATGTTTTTGATTGTGTTTTTTTTTTGTTTATGTCTTTTGCTAAACAGTTTTTTCTCTGTTGAAACCGGCCTCATAAGTCATGAGTTTGGCTAGAACATCAAACTGACAGCCCCTGCTTCGCGTGTCGATCTACACATGTGCGTATGCCGCCCATCATTAAAGCAGCAGTTGCCGCGATCTTCGAAGAGAAATTGCCTATAATTACAGGATGCTTCACTGGAACCATAGAACTGGGACAATATTCGAAATCGTGCGGAAATCCTTCCAAAAACCAAAGATTGCGAATAGACACTACAGAAAGACGTATGCTTATTTTTTTACAATATAACTAAGTCATACTACATCTAAGGTTTGGGGTTGGGCTAGCCAGGCTTTCCAGCCTTTTGCGATCCGCGGGATGATCCCGCGCGAAATGGCGCCGCATAGCCACTGAGGCATCTTGCCCTACATGAGCATTGGCTCTGCGTTTAGGCCTGGCCTTAGCAGACGAAAGGACCAAAAGAAGATCAACACAGGGTTACATTGATGGCCCGAAGAGCCAGTTTTAAATTAAATTAAATTAGTATAGTATAAGTTAGAGTAGCAAGCCACCCCATTTATGGAATGATACCCCATAGAACTGGTAAAGGGCCATTCAAGGGGGTGCCAAGCACAATAGTTTGTTCAATCTATATTCTGCCGGGAAACCCCACAGTTACCAGCCAGGTTTTTTTGCTCGATTCTCTTCGGGGAAAGCATAGAGGGGGTGAAGGTGAACTGGTATGTGTGCTGAAGTGGACAAGCGAATGAGTGGCTGCGGAACACTTAGATCCCGGAAGTTTCTAGACTTGTGGTGTTGGGGATCATGTTTTGGGTTAATTTTTTGTGTTCTCTTTTGTCATACCTTCACTACACACCATCAGTGGCTGACGAGTTTGCTGTGTAGTAAGAAAGCAGCCAGGTGATTCTTTGATCATGTGGCTAGAATGGTACGCCAGCCGAGGTGTGTTTTTTTTTTGGATGCGCCCATTCGCACTGCATACAACAAACAACCATGATTTGCGCATTTACATATGCAAAATGTGCTCCAACATGTTCCAAATGTATTTTCGTCACCATTTGTATATATTTATTTTAAACATGTCCAAAAAGAAGACGAAAATCGTCCAAATCCCTGTCTCTTGCGTCTGAAATTTTATTTGACCCATACCTACATCCCTTTTGAACTCCCAGTTTTTGTCAGAAACCAACAGTTCCAAGGTTCAATCTGTAGCCACTACATGCCTCCAGGCGCATTTACATCCGAAACTCTGTGATTATGGGCACATCACCGGCCGGTACCAATTGCCAGGGGGTCCCAGTGAAATTCTGGTGAAAAAAATGGTTGGGATGTTGGGTAGGTGAATGGGTCAGTGTTACTTCCAACGATGAATGTTTTGATGTATGCGCATATATATATATATATATATTTATTTATTTATATTTATATTTATTTATTTGTTTATTTATTTTTTCAATCATTTTCAACCGTGTAACAAATATTCAATTACATTTTCAAATTATTCATTTTGCATGCATGCATACATATACATACATACGTACGTACGTACGTATGTACGTACCTACATACATACATACATACATACATACATACATACATACATACATACATACATGTATCCATGCATACATCCATACATACATACGTACATACGTACATACGTACATACAAACAGACAGAGAAACACAAATACAAACATACAACCATACAACCATAGTGCCATACAACCATACAACTATACAACCGCACACACCTACACACATACATGCATAAACACATACACGCATATACACCTCATATACACGCATCCACGCATCCACGCATCGACGCATCGACGCATCGACACATACACGCATACACATGTCGACGCATACACTCATACAAACATACACGCACACACGCACGCATGCATGCATGCATACACCCATACACCGATACACACACACACATACAAACACACACACACACATAAATCCATGCATGCATACATGCATACATACATATTTACATGCATGCATACATACAGGCACCTATATATATAATATTATATAATTCTATATGTACACCTAGAATATATTTTTGCTGTTTATGCGTTTTTAGGGCTGTGTAAAGTTAATCATGCAGCTACCTGCATAGATTCACGGATGAGGTTGGGACAACCTATGAATATGAATTGCAGGGAGTTGTTGCCAGATGTGAAACCCCACTTGGATGCGCAAGACCCAATTAAACAAAGGGATTTATAGTCCACATATCACTGCATATAAACTGATATACACCTGGGCATATGCAGTATTTTTGATTGGGGTATTTTTCAGGTAATTACGCACTTATTTGAGGCGAGGGCTACTTACAGGTGTAAGTTGGTTTTGTTCGAACCATCTGATTGGATTGATTAACCTCAAAAAAATCCATGTTTGTTCTTCTGTATAGTTAACCTATTTCAAACTATAACAAATCCATCTGGTGAGGTATGTTCAAATACTATGCAATCCAGGTTTGTTCATCAAACTATACTGATTTATTTTTGAAATCATCCCGGTTCCACTTGAGAGTTTAGATTTAGATATATCCTGTACAAGGTCGTGCCCCAGTTCGTAAACGTAAGTTGGTGCAAATAACTCTAATTTCAACATGGTTTATGGTAGACTATTTATACTTACTATGGTTAATAAACCATCTTATAACTGCGGGGGCACCACCTTGTAAGCTAGCCTATAACTGTTAAGAAGTCTAATTTGAGGGGACAGGACTCACTCCCAAAATCAACCTCGCATCATCAAAGAGTCAGAACCCCCAAGTGTACCCACACCTATGGACCTTTTTTCGCCAATTACAGATGGGATGAAATACCTATTGCAACTATATGAGGCTCTAAGTCAGTTGTCTTATCAAACATTATCAATCCTGGCATAGGAAAAATAATCCGTTCTGAAAGTTCTCAATGGGAGAAAACATCAATTTGCACAAGAAAAATGGATGTTCCGGTTTCGCGAGGGTAGATTACTGTACCAGGGGCTACACTCGCTTGAAAGATCGTCAAAAAGTCACCCTGTTGGGGTTGTCCACTCGTTCTTGATCAACGGAGCCAACACATCAAATCGTGATCCTCCCAAGGGGAGGTTAAGCATCAACGTGGGTAGATAAAGCAACAGATATTTTTTGGTTTCCACAGTCCTGGTACGCCAAATCATCCAAGTTATTAGAGCATTGTAGTATTGAAACCCACGGGGTTCTCTGGTAATTTAACATAGCTATTGAAGATGGCCATTTATAGTGGATTTTCCCATTAAAAATGGTGATTTTCCATAGTTATGTTAGTTTACCAGAGGGTAACTTGGGGATCCCCAATTTTTGGAAATCCCCATCTTCCGGGCAAATTCGGGACTTGCCATCCTTCTGACCTTGCGGGATCTCTGAAATCTGAGAAGAGCCTAGGTGACAAATCTGCGTGGTGCCGAACGCAAACCCTCACCGATCCATACATGGACTCTTGCCAGCAATTCTCAGGGTGGGTTGCAGATCCTACCCGGTGGTGCTCCATATGATAAAATATAGGAAGCAAATGGTTTATATCGAATTAACTAAGGAAAATGGTGATTTGCATATATATATATATATATATGTATGAGTTAGCTAAGTTGATGCAAATAAATCCAATAAGTGTTGGGTTTATGGAGGTTGTATTGTTCATGGGGACTACGTCCACCAACAAACATTACCGCTGGGGGCTAAATAGCCAAAGTGGTACTGGTAGTGAACACGCAGGACATCTCCATGAACTTACGGAAAACAAAGATATTGACTGCAGATGGCCCATTGAGTGCGTTGATTTACCCTCTGGTAAAGATACAAAAAACCATGGAAAGATCCACCATGTTTCATGGGTAAGTCCACTATTTCAGTGGGCCATTTTCAATAGCAAACTGTTAGTTTACCAGAGGGAACATTTACCTACAAGGTGGTGCCCCAGTTCGCACATAATTTGGTTATTTAAATGTTTATGGTAGGTAGATATAGTTATTTAAGGGCTAACGCCCCTCGTCGGCTCCGCCGGATTTCTCGGCCCTCCATTTCATCGCAGTGTGGGGGCTGGAAAGCTTTTGGATGGGGACCTGCTTCAGAAACATATTCCTTACGTTTTTTGAAAAAAAAGAACAGGAACTTTGTTGGAAATAGACGGCTTTTTTGGGGAGCAAGTGAGTGCCCGAAAGCTCCTGCCAAGGGTTTTTCCCGAAGAACTGCTGCCAATTTCAACTTGTGACTTCATGTCAAGAGCCTCTGTGCAAAGACTTCTCTGTGTAAAAGCTTTTGTGTGTAAAAGTTTCTGTGTGTAAAAACCACTTTGTGTAAAGACTTCTTTGTGTAAAAGCTTCTATGTGTGAAAGCTTCTCTGTGTGAAATGTCTGTGGAAAGATTTCACTGTGTGTAAAAGCTTCGGTGTGTAAAAACTCTCTGTGTAAAGTGTAAAGGCTTCTCTGTGTAAAAGCCTCTGTGTGTAAACGCGTCTGTGTGTGAAAGCTATATATCTGTGTAAAGACTTCTTTGTGTAACAGCTTCTGTGTGTAAAGGCTCCTAGACGTTTGTGTGCAAAAGCTCCTTGGAGTAAAGACTTCTCTGTGTAAAACCTTCTGTGTGTAAAAAGCTCTTTTGTGTAAAGACTTCTCTGTGTAAAAGCCCCTGTGTGTGTAAATGCTTTTGTGTGTAAAAGCTCCTCTGTGTAAAGGCTTCTCTGTGTAAAAAAAGCTTCTGTGTGCAAACACGTCTGTGTGTAAAAACCCTCTCTGTCAGGCCTTCTTCGTGTAAAAAGTTTTGTGTGAAAAAGCTCCTAGACGTTTGTGTGCAAAAGCTCCTTAGGGTAAAGACTTCTCCGTGTAAAACCTTCTGTGTGTAAAAAGCTCCTTTGTGTAAGGACTTCTTTGTGTAAAAGCCCCTGTGTGTGTAAAAGCTTGCTGTGTGTAAACGCTTTTGTGTGTAAAAGCTCCTCTGGCTGAAGGCTTCTCTGTGTAAAAGCTTTTGCGTGTAAAAGTTGCTGTGTGTAAAAACCACTTTGTGTAAAGACTTCTTTGTGTAAAAGCTTCTGTGTGTGAAAGCTTCTCTGTGTGAAAGCGCGTCTGTGTAAAGATTTCACTGTGTAAAATTCTCTGTGTAAACGCGTCTCTGTGTAAAAGATTCTGTGTGTAAACGCGTCTGTGAATGAAAGCTATATATCTGTGTAAAGACTTCTTCGTGGAACAGCTTCTGTGTGCAAAGGCTCCTAGACGTTTGTGTGCAAAAGCTCCTTAGAGTAAAGACTTCTCTGTGTAAAACCTTGCGGCCAGGTTTTGGCAAAAACGGCCGTTTCCCAATGATCCCAGAAGAGAAATTCAATAGCCGGCCGAGGGACCGCCAAATGGCAGAAATTTGCTTCCAAAAGGCTCCCGGCCAGGATTTGGCTAAAAACGGCCGTTTCCCATGATCCCAGAAGAGAAATTCAATAGCCGGCCGAGGGACCGCCAAATGGCAGAAATATGCTTCCAAAAGGCTCCCGGCCAGGATTTGGGCAAAAACGGCCGTTTCCCAATGATCCCAGAAGAGAAATTCAATAGCCGGCCGAGGGGCCGCCAAATGGCAGAAATTTGCTTCCAAAAGGCTCCCGGCCAGGATTTGGCCAAAACCGGCCGTTTCCCAATGATCCCAGAAGAGAAACTCAATAGCCGGCCGAGGGACCGCCAAATGGCAGAAATTTGCTTCCAAAAGGCTCCCGGCCAGGATTTGGCCAAAAACGGCCGTTTCCCAATGATCGCAGAAGAGAAATTCAATAGCCGGCCGAGGGGCCGCCAAAAGGCCGAAATTTGCTTCCAAAAGGCTCCC